>CACVBM020000344.1:26307-289798 GCA_902728155.2 Microthlaspi erraticum | reverse complement strand
TCGGTTTGTGTTTTGGCCGAGATTGGTATATTCGGTCGGCCAAAATGTGGTGCTGTGAACTACAGAACAAACCGTCAAAAATTTCATGACCTATATTGAAATTTCATCGACCAACCTGGTATTTTATGCCTCTGGTGAAGTTTGGGAGCATTTGTACGAGGGGATTGAGACTTCCTTCACAAAATGGTCAAGTCGGCTCCGGGAAGGAGTTTCCTTGGCCATGTGAGTTTGGCTCGTTCCTTTTCGTTTCTTCCTGCATAAAAGTGTTAGTTAAGCTCAAAGAAGAGTTTTCCAACCGGTTGGCGCGCCTTATGCCGTGATTTGGTTTTGTCGGCCATATTGCTTGCGCGCCATCGGCCAGAATGAGCTCCGTCGTCTATCTCATGATCCGTGATGATTTCTCCGTCCTATCTTTTGGATTTGCCGACCAACATGTGATTTTATGGTCGCCTGTGAAGTTTGGTGGACTTCGGTCACGCCGTTTAGGAGTTGGCCGTAATTGGCTCCTTGTGCGTCATGGCCGAGAGAAATGTCCTGGATTGAATTTCTTCGAATCCACTCGGGCCAATTGAGATTTTCTTCGATCGAATTGTTTTAATAACCCTCCTGTGTCATTCCCAAGTGGTGGCCGCCTTGTTTCGTGTGATGGCCTATGTATCTCCTTTTAACCTCCCTTTGGCCGCCATATGCATGTTGGTTTTAGGTGGTTGATAGGTTTGCTTATTTCTCCTTCCTGTCAAATGGTAACTCCTTGCAAAACACTTGAAATCATGATTAGATGGTTTCTCAGATTGTGATCCTCAAGTGACCAACTTGAAGTTCACAATCCAAGAGATTAAAGCACAAACTATAAATTCTTATTTGGTCTTGGTCAATGATCCAAATTTCAAACTATAGTTCAATCTCTTGTAATTTCAGTGAGAAATGAGTTTTGACAAGTGATTATGTATTCTTTCCAATCATCAAAAGTAAATCAAGTTAAACCATGAAATATATTTGTAAAGTGCAATGGTTTAAACGATTTTTCAAGTGAAGATCAAGAGTGATTAGAAATGAATACTAGGTGAGAGTTTACTTACCTTTTGGAAGAGAAACGCCTTGTACAAGGGTGGGCTCATTGGGTGGGACACTTCCATTGTTTGGTCTCCTTTGGGTCTTCATCCTAAGAAAATATTTTTGTATTTTTGTTTGATTTTTGAAAAACTCCTGCAAAATAGAAATAGATAGTTAAAAACCATATGGGTTGCCTCCCATAAAGCGCTTTTGTTTTAAGTCATTTAGCTTGACTCCTTCTCTTTCTTTCAATCGTGGTGAAGAGTGGCTGAAGGGCAAAGGATCCCTTTAGCTTCTCCATTCTCCGGTTCAGTGGCTTCTTGTAGTGGTTTTGTCGCGCCATGATCATCTCTCACATCATCTTTGAAAACCAATGCCTTGGGGAAAAGCTTCATAGTTCTCTCAAGCTTCTCTTCAATGGATTGGTCACCTTTAAGCTCCGAATCTTTTGGTGTAAAGATTCTTATCTTGTGAAAGAGATTAGGTGCACCATTAGTCTCCTCTTCAGCTCCATACTCATCAAAGGTTGGAAGTAAGATGAGCTTATTTCCTTAAAGACATTTTCATGCCTCGGCTCCAATGTTTTCTTCTTCTCCTTTGGTTTTGGGTAGCGCTCACTCTCTCTTCTTTCTCATGCAGCATAGCTTCTTTCTTGGTAATGAGAGTGGCTTCTTCTGGTGGTAGCTTGGTCGCACTTGGCACTGACCTGAAATTTACACTTGGGAAAAAGATATCTTGCCGGATGTGGCCAAAAGATAGATGATTCCCAAAGTAGTTTAGGACCGCTCCAGCTGTAGCAAGGAATGGGGTTCCAAGAATCAGTTGATTCCTCTTTGAGCCTTCCCAAATCATGACTTGAAAGTCAGTTGGGACCGATCGACCCCCTATTTCCATCATGACATCTTCAAGCATTCCATAAGGTTCCATGCACGATAGGTCCGCGAACTCGACTCTTATCTTGGGGCTCTTGAATTCCTTGAATCCCAAATCTTTTGCAAGTGCAAGAGACATTAGATTAACATTAGCACCAGTATCACATAGGCAATCGTGGAGTTGAATGCCATTGATACTTGAAGTTATCACAAACTTCCCCGGATCTTCTTGTTTTTGTAGTGGCTTGCCTTCAAGTCTTCTCTTGTAAGCTCTTCTTGATTCCCAACTGTATCTCTCCGGTTTGTGCCTCTCCTTAGGCTCATTTTCTTCTTCTTCCCCTTGAGATAGTGTAGGAACAATAGTGCCATCTATAGATGAGACAACACTACAAAATTTTTGAGTGTTTACCTCATTTTGTTTCTTGGCCGCCTCGGCTGTTTGAGCGATTTGCACCTCAAGCTTTTGAACGTGAGTAGAGAGAGACCCAAACTTGCTGCTTAGATCACCAAACATGTGATCAAGCTTCTCATATAGGTTCTTGGTGATCAATCTCTGCTCCTCCATGTATTTCTTCAAGCCACGTCAACCTTCTCTCCGGTTTGGGTTGGATTTGTTTCTTGAGAAAAAGTGAATGGTTGCTTCACTTGGTACATCCCTCTTGGATAGACTTGCTGTGGCTTGGATTGGTATTGGCCTCCTTGATACGCTCCTTGATTGGGGTAGACTTGGTCATTTGGATTCTCCACATTGTTGCTCCGGTATGATAGGTTTGGATGCGCGCGAAATGGTGGATTGAATCCTCTATTCCCATAGTTTCCTCCAATGTAGTTGACTTCCTCTAGATTCTCTTCAGCGCCATCTCTCATGAAATCCATAAGAGTGTCTTCATTTGTGGCTAGGGCATCTTCAATGGCGTGAACTCCTTGTCGGCTTTTAAGTAGTTGTGAAACCATGTTCCTTAGCTCCGAGATTTGAGCTGATTCTGATGAGCTCGTGGTCTTCACGCTTCTATTGTAGTCAGGGCACGCATTGGCATCACTAGCAGCGAGATTCTCAATCAAAAGCTTAGCCTCCGGCACCGACTTGGTCATGAAATTACCATTGCTCGCGGTATCGAGAGAAAGCTTGTATTTATGATCAATCCCATTGTAAAAGATGTTCCAAAGGTTACCTTCTGAAAAGCCATGGTTAGGGCAGCTTCTTGTATACTCTTTGAATCTCTCCAAAGCTTCATAGAATGACTCCATTGAATCTTGCTTGAAACCAGAAATCTTGCTCCTTATAGAGTTGGATCTTTGCTTAGTGTAGAATTGGTTCAAGAAAGCTCCCTTGTATTCATTCCATGTTGTAATGGACTGAGGTGGTAAAGATTTTACCCATCTTAGCGCCTTGTCACTTAGAGAAAAAGTGAATAGCTTGCACTTGAAGTAATCCGGCGATACTCCATTAACACGAGTTGTGCTACATATCTCCTCAAAGGTGTCGACGTGATCAAGAGGATGCTCAGTGGGCAAACCATGGAATTGGTTTTGCTTCACCAAGGCAATGATCTGCGGTTTGATCTCAAAATCGTTCCTTGGAGGTAGAGGCGGTCGGATTGGATTCCGATCCATAAAGAAAGCATCGGACGAATCAAAGTCTCCCATAGTTTGGTGCCTTGGATGCTGCGCGTTTGGCACTCTCCTTGGAGGTGCGTTCCACCACATTTCATATCATATCTTTCACACCCACACACAAATCTTATCATTAACATCCCTTTGACCCTTGATGATAGGATTTTGTGTGGATGTGATGAAGATGATGAGGTGGAATGCAAACAGTGGTGAATAAAGATGAAATGGTAAGGTGCAATCACAATCAATCAATTCCTCTTAACCATCATAGTCATGTAGTATAAGAGGTTATCAATCCAAAATGGGAAACTTGTCACTCTATGAGAATATGAAACAACCAGAAAGTCAAGCAAGCAGTAAAGATTTGGTAACACTAACAACCTAAATGAAAGAAATGCAATGCAGAAAGTAAATAAAGCAGTAGAGCAACAGCTCGACCAAGGACTCGAGTCGAGTCAGGAACAGAGTACCAGCTCGATCGAGTTTAGGGTCGAGTTGAGAAAAAGCTAAAGGCACGACTTTAACAAGCTAGAAGAGAATTAGGGTTCAAGACAGGGTTTTGCAATCAGAGGAATCTACACTTAATCATCTTGCTCTTAAAACTCCTTGTATCAAGGCTTCTCTTGATATTGGGCTTCTCAATGCCTAGCTAACCCTTTCCCAAGGTGAAAGCTATCAACCAAGGAATGATCTCAGAAACAGGGGGTTAGCCAGTGAGAATCAAACCTTGGAGGCCATAGGATCATTGCCCAAACTAATCCATCCAACCCCTTAGACCTCTATTTCTAGAGCAAGAGATATTGGAGCTCTTAGTGGATCTTTTCCAGCGAATTTCCATCACTTCCATGTGGAGAATCGCCTAAGGACTTACAAGCCAGGGGTAGTGGTCATGTAGCCTTAAGATCTATCCAAAAGAGAGAGAATCTAGATTAAGACCATAAGCAAGAAGGATTAAGCATATGAAACCTCTAATCTATCCCATCTCAAACCCTAATGGGTAACTACTCACTACACATGAATGTAAACACAAGCAAATGCAATAAAAGAGACATCATAAGAAAGAGGAGATGAAATTAAACAACTTTTATTGAAATAAGCAAGTGCAAATACAAAGAGATTATCCAGGATCTAGGATTCAAGAAGCAAGAGCTTCAAGAACACAAAGATGGGATTAGAGCTCTAAAAAGTAAAAGACAATAAATTAAAAGAAACTAAAACAAAAAGTAATCTAAAGCTTGGTGGTTTTTTCGTGGCTTTTAGCCTTTAAATACAAGAGGATTAGGTTTAGGGTCAAAGGAAAGTCAAGGGGGAAGCAACATTTTTCGGGTTTGACTTTGACTTCTCAGCTCGATCGAGTTGAAGCTTGGCCGGTCGAGTTGAGGAACTCGACCGGTTGGTCGAGTAGGTGGTCGAGCTGGTCTTCAAGATGGCTTCTCCCTTCTTCCTTTGCGTATCCAGTTGAGCTGCGTCCATGTGCCAAGTCCCTCCATGCTCCTCATGTCCCATATGCTCCAGAATGCTCCAAAAGACCTATTTCAAAGGACCAAACATGCATATGTATGCAAATGCAACCTAAAACTACATGAATGCATAAGAAGAGAAAAGGAACAAGATATGATGCTAATGGATGCTAAAACTATGCAAAAGATGCATAAAAGATGTGCTAAAACTATGTAAAATGCAAGTACATCAACACCCCCAAACTTGAACCTTTGCTTGCCCTCAAGCAAACAAATAGAACAAGAAAGAGATGAGGTTTGAAAACAAGTTGATTCAACACTTAAAAACATGTCCTCAAAAGCGATTTGCTAAATGTCCAACTTAGAGATTCTAGAATGCAACAAGGTGAGAGATATTCATTAAGATTTAACCATGCTTATCAACATCAATCCCACTTCACAGTCACTCAAACAATGCATTCAAATCAGCAAATCCCTTTAACATTCATTAAGCAAAAACAGTGAACCAAAAACATGCAAGATCAATCAACTCATTTGGTTTCAAGGGTTTATGGGTTAAGAGACAAAGAGGGTCTCTTTTGTATGGTGGTTTAGTAACAGGGATCTCTCAAGAAAGTGGCTTTGCTTTGGCAGAAGGCTAAGTGTTAGAACCAAAGATGATGCAAGAACAGCAGCTCGAGCCGCCTAATCCTAACTCGATCGAGTTCAACACTTAGAGCTTTTTAGAACAAAATCCTAACTACCCTTTTTGGCATTTCGCCTTTGAAACTGAGGAGCTTTGCTCACTTTTCTTTTAAGAACTTCCTAGGGAGAGGCTTCTTGAGGTAACATCTAGCGGTTTGGGATTTTCTAAACACTTAGGGAACTTTTCTTTCTTTTTGACACTTGAGGCTTTGCCTTCTTTTCATTCTACTTAGAACCCTTTTTACTTTCCTTTTTTAACTTCCCAAACCTTTACTAGACCCTTTTTAACACTGCCAACTCCCTGGACTTAACTAAACTCTTTTTCCTTTGGATTTTCCCAACTTTTACCACTTTTCTGGTTTTTGACACCCAACTCGATCGAGCTCGAGTTGGCACCCCCAAACTTAGCCTGAAAACAATCCCAAGAGAACTAGACAACTAGAACTACTGCCCCTGCCGGTTTAAACACAACACCTTATGCTAAGCAAAGCCAAGAAAGGTTCTCACATTCGCACAAGAGATAAATGGGGTTTGAAATGAAAAGGCTTAGGTTTAAGGTGTGGTAACTGTCTCAAAGATAGAGATCAGCTATCTGGACAAGCAAGAGGGATATGAAAATGGTAAAGAATGTCCAGATATGTATGTGGTAGCCATGAGTTGAAATCAAATGCAAGCATTGGTAATTAAAGATCAAGTTATGGTTCAAATAGATAGGGAAATGCATCAAATCACAGCAATGGTTGAATGAGATGTGCATGCAGTGATATGATCAAGATAAACATGGTTCTTGCTGCTCAATCAATCTCACCCTAATGCACAAAAGAATCTAAAAACAGGGCACTCAAGAGAATCTCCTCGCCATAAAGTTGAAATCATCTATGATCTCTTCAAGTGATGATCTTATCTTCCTCTTCTCCTTGGTGGGAGGCGGTTGTGAAGATCTTTGAGTAAGGGTTCTTCCTTTTGGTGCTATCTTTTCTCTTGTTCCAGTGGTTAGCTTCGTGGCTCTTTCTTGATCAGCTCTACTTTCTTCTTCATCCCAAATCACTCTTGGGTCGGTCTCTCTTATAGTAAAGACGGGCGCGGCATAGTTTTGCTTAGGAACGGTCGTCTTTGTCTCGGTCAAGACCTTCTCTTCCAAGTTGGCTAAGCGAGTGGTTAAATCCTTGACTTCCTTGGAGACTCCATCTACTTTGTCTTCAAGCCCTCTAGCTCTTCTTTGAATATCTTGGCTCCTCTTGTCTAGAGAGATGTGTAAATCTCGGATTTGTGCCTTCACTTGTTTTTGCCCTTCCACCAATGTAAGCATTGTCGAGTAACATTGCCTCTCCTTTAGTGTCACTTCGGCTACCTCCCTCTTAGCTTGATGAGCTACTGCTGTTATTGAATTGAGACTCTTGGTGGTGCCATCGAGGTTGTTATCAAGACTTGAGATCTTCTCATCTAAGTGATTATCCATCTCCTTGGTAGAAACTTTGGTAAAGTGTATCGCTCTCCTATTGTCTTCAATGGCCTCGCCTTGCTTCTTCAAATCTTCCTCCATGTCCAAGCATCTTGACTCTACTCTCTCTATTTGGGTAGAGAGTTCTCCAAGTCTTCCATCTAGTTCGTATCGCGTGAACTCTAGCTTTGTCTCAATGTCGCGGCTAGTTCTTCTTTGGCTCTCCATGAAACCCTCAAGCACGGCATCGAAATGGCTATCTCTCCGCCTATTGAGAACATGGTCGTGGTGTGAATGCAACACTGGTCTAGGTGGTTGATGATAAACCGGAGGTCGGTTTTGATGATGATGGTAATGATGCTCGTCTCGGCTAGGTCCTTCAAACGTCGGATGAGCGCGGTTGGGAGGGAACGGATGTGGCACGATGCTTATGGCTGGGTCTTGGTAACTCCGGCCGTGGAGATCGTGTGGGATCAGTGTCCGGTTCCCAAAGTGGATGTTGGTGTTGTGATTCATCTCCAAGTACCTATAAACACAAGATTTAAAAAGAAAAAGTTAGTATTCGAAAATACCAAGATCTAGACTTAGTTTTAAACAAGACTATGCAAGTGTTTATGATGCAATCCCCGGCAACGGCGCCAAAAACTTGATGCGCTGCATCTATGGGATGAGTACAAGTAATAATTCCCTAAGACAACTAGTGTTGCAAGTGCACAACATATAATTGTAGTATTTAGGGGTCGAACCACAAGGGATTGGATTTCACACATTACATAATCATAGAGTTTAAATGACTAAGCTAAATCAAAAGATGCAAGGGTTTGTGTTTGTTTAGAACACGCAAAAGCAAATAACAATGCAATTCTATACAAGCAACATTATTGAACTATTGAAAACTCTTTTGAAAACATGAGCCAAGTCGATTGAAAAGTTTGTTAAAATCCGATTCTTTTGAACTCAAAACACTAAGGAAGGATTATTCCACTTTCGTGGTTCCAATCCCCTATGTCTCTTAAACCAATGGGCTCAGCTTTCGTTGGTCATTGTAGAGTGAGACATGCATTACATCCAAGTAATGATTGTTCACAAAACTCTTTAGGTCTACTTTCGTAGCCTAAAACGATTTGCCCATCAAATATTGTGTCCGGAGATATAACAAGCTTTTGGAGAGTATATCAACCTAAAATCAAGTCACTAGTTAGCTACTCTAGCAACAAGCATTAAGCATAAATAAAGATGGAGAACCATAGGGTTTCCCCTTTTAACAATCGATTTTCGATGGCCATTATATCACGTCCTCATTGGAAGGATCCATAATTCAACAATGAGTCTTAGATAGTAGATGAAGTCTCATGAATCCTTAGAGAGAGAGGCGGCGGAATATGACTAAACCGCCTCACCCTTAGGGAGAAATCTCTACTTCTAGACTATATAAATTGAAACATGCAAGCTATATACAAATGCAAAAGAAGAAAAGAAAGAAGAAGGAGACCACCTAAGTGGCTCCGAACTTTATTGAATAAGTGTTTCTTGTTATGCGGCTGGTGATTCTTATTACAAGAGGCTAAAAGCAAGTATATATAGGTAGAGAGCGGGTCTAGGTCGGCAAAGTTGAGCGCGCGCAGAAGAGGAAAGTTTCCATTTCTCTTTAGCCGCTTGAGCTTGCTCTCCAAGTTCTTGAATGGGCCGCGTTCAGGCCAATGGAAGCTTCTGGATTGAGTTATGCTAGTGTCAAGATGAGCCAAGGCCTTGGGCGCGGTATCTCGGGCCTCTTGATCCATCAAAGTCTCCATGGGCTCTACTTAGGCGCTCGTCGGACATGTCTTGGTAGAAAATAAGTTCCGGTCCAACGAGTGATCCAAATGACCTCTTTCCACTTCGCCGCGGGTCATGACTCAAATATCTATCTTTCCATATAAGAAACATGACTTTTGGACGTCGGGAAGGCATGAATATGCGGTCGTACTTCGGATGCTCCGGTTTGGTCTTTAGCGAGAAATGTAGATTTTGGTGCTCTAGACTTGGGAACTTGGTGATTTGACTCTTTTTGCTCCATTTTGACTCTTCTTTGCTATTTTGACCTGAATGATGCTCAAAACCAGAATATACAAGAAAACTACCTCTTGGGCTTAAAAACCACATTATTTGTATTAAAAACATAGTGAAAACCTTGATAAAAACATGAAAGATATGGGTATATCAGCATGGCTAGCTCGTACTGTCCATAGGGGTTCCATCTACTCCGGGGAGGCTCCTGGTAAGGCATGGGATCGTATTCAAATCCCGGATCCTCGAACTGGGGCTCCTCCTGGTCAGCTCGACCGTCAGCTCGATCGAGTTGAGTTTCCTCTGTTTGGACTCGATCGAGTCCGGTGGTCGAGCTGGAGCGTCTGGCCTTGGAAGTCTTCCTCCTTCTCTGCGTGTTGTCTTCTCCTTCCCTTGGCTCGAAAGAAGAGGCTCTGTGAGGCTCTTGGGCAGGGAGCCTCCTTGGAGTGGTGAGGAGTGATCTACTCCTAGGGAATGTGGGGGCCTTGGACTTCTTCTTCTTGCTTGAAGAACCAGAAACCTTCTTCTCCAAACTTTTGATCTTGCTCACCATCTTGTCCATGGACTTTTGCATCTTCTCAATGGCTTTCCCTTGCCATTTGTTGAACTTTTGGAGAAGTCCAATCCTCTTGTGGGCAGCCACAACAGAGGGGTTCATCCTTGGAGCCTCATACTCCTCAAAGTAATAGCACTCAGGCTCACCCAAATCCGCACTCTCCTGGACTGATCCTCAGCTCGACTCAGCTCGATCCTCAGCTCGATCGAGCTCAGGCTCCTCTTCTCGCAAATCATCCTCATGCCCAACTAATGTGTACACAGGGGGTCTGAAGTCAATGTTCTCACCCCTGACTACTGTGGTGAGCTCTGGGTTGGGCAGGAGAAGCTTGGAGGGCCAGCCAATGGATGGTGAACTTGAATTGGAACTCCCATCCAACTCCTTGTGCTCAATGAGAAGGTTGGTCTTGCAAAACTTGATGTCCATCCAACCTGGTTCAGTGGCTCTCTTATCAGTTGGGTTCACTCCAGCAGCACACAAGATAGGTGTGATGAGCCCTCCAACACTTAGCGCCTTCCCTCGTTGATGTCTGTAGGTGAGGAGATGCTCAAGGAAGGCATCAGTTCCCTGTGTGATCTATCTCCCCTGATCCTCTTGCCATCGCTTGTGCGTGAGAGATGGGCTTGATTCCCATGTCAAGGAGCTTGAGTTCCCCCTCATTGATTGTCCCGGTGCCTTCCTTGCAAAGAAGGTGTTGGCAAGTGCCTTGTGCACATATCTCAAGCACTGGGCTCCTGATCTGAGCAGCCTTGGACCTTGAGGAAGAGTACTCTCCATCAGCGATTGTAGCCCAAACCCTTTGGAGTTCCTTCTTCCTTGAAGTTCCACTTGGTTACCTCTCCATAGTTGAACCCAAAAGATCTCCAAGCTGCCTAAAGGTCACCATTCTCTTCTCTCCCTTAGCCAAGAACGTGATCCATCCCAATCCTTGGTCCAAATCAGCTCTATCTTCTCATCATACATGTGGTACCTCATTGAAGCTAAGAACTCACAAGTGAGCTCCTTGTAGGATTCCATGTGATAAGAGAAGAACTTGGCCAAGTGCATGTTCTTGAGACCAACTCCACATCTCAAAGATTCCAAGGGCCTTCATTGTGTCAACATGTGGGTACTTGGTCTCCATAAAGTCCATGGAGAAGAGAGCATTGTAGTGCTCTTGGTACATGGGGAGCTCATCCTCCTCTTGCTCTCTGCTCAACCTCCTCCATGGTTCATCTTGGTTCTCTTGCTCACTCTCATCAACCAATTGATTCACCTCTTCTCCTTCCTCTTCACTCTCAGTCTCATCACTTCCTTCTTCCTTGAACAAGGTTCACTCCAATCTCAAACTCCCCTTGCTCACTCTCACTACTAATGGGTCATTCCTCTTCTTGGTCTCCTCTCCTCCCTCAATCTCTCACTCTCAGACTCTTCCTCAGAGTACACATACTCCTCTGCATCAGATCTTCCATCCTTGATCATCCTCTCCAAATCGGCTTGCATCTTAAGCCTTCTTTCCCTTGCATTGCTTGATTCACCCTCAACCATTCTCCTCTGTGAAGCGCGACTTCCCTCACTGTTTGTCATCTCTTGTTACACTGTTTCTTCACTAAAGTACCTGAAATGCATCAAAGATTACAAAGAATTAGAGTTGTAATGATCGGTTTGGTCAACTCGACACTCAGCTCGATCGAGTCAAAAAACTCGAGTGACAAACTCGATCGAGTTGGGTGAAAACAGAGTATAACCAAACCTAATTCAAGTATTAAGAGCTGGAAAGGATGCTAATCAATCAAATTGAACCAAGAACAACTAGTAAATGGAACAATGAGCAATTCTAGTGAAGCATAGCATCTTAACCAATACCAAACTCAAATTCAATTTCAAGCACATGCAACAAGTTTAATGGCAAAACAGAGGTGAGGTGAGGCAAATTCAAAAACTATGAGCAGGAGAAATATGAAAGCAATTACTCAAGAACAAGTCCACAAGGGACACATGCAATCAAAAATCAAAGAGAAACAAGCAATAATGGAAATCGAGATGGAGGAATCAAGGGTTTAGGGTTCATACCTTGTTGAATGATGAATTGAAGAGCAGTAAACTAAAACCCAAGCAAAACAATGAAGAACAAGAGAAATCGCAAAAACTTAAGAGAGAAAGTTGAAATTCGATTTCTTGTGGTGAGAGAGAGAGAGATGAGTTTCAGAAATTTTAAGTGTGGGAGAGTGGAGAAGTGGGTTCGATCGAGTTATGGGGAAGAGGGAGTGTTTGAGATGTGTGGTTGAGATTAAAAGATGAAATAAAGAGGGGAACAAAAGCTAGGGATTTCTGATCAATTAGGGTAGTGGGGGACCAAAATTCAGCTTGTGGGACCCACTCCCTTGACCAAGAAAACGGTTATGAATTTGAAATTCAAAAACTTACCTCGGTCGAGTTGTGGAACTCGATCGAGTTGCCCTGGTTTCTAGCTCGATCGAGCTGTCGGTCGAGCTGGCTCCTTGACACCTAAACTTAACTTATTGAAAGGTTAAAACACAAAAATAGATAGAAATTGCATAAATAGAATATGTACAAGGATAAACATGGGACTTCCTCCCAAGTGAGCTTGTTTAAGGTCCCATAGCTTGACCTTTACCTTCTTAGGCATTGGTTGAGCTAGTCCCACCATCAAGGGTGATAGTGAGGACTTGAGACAGAAGCTCCTTTAGCTTGGTTGGGTCCCTGGACTGTTCTGAAGTCACCAAGGCCTTGGCTCTAGAGAATGGCCTTGATCTCCCCTTGTACCTTATCTTGTACTCAATCTTCCCATTTTCAAACTTGGTGGGGAACAAAGTCATTGTGAGCTGAGATGGCTTGACTGAAGGGGCCTGAGCTGGTGGATCCTTTCTTTTATCCCTGGTCTTGCCTTAGAGGCTACATCCTCCCCTTCTTTTAGAGCCCTTCCTAGTGGCTCATCAAACAAAGCTTGAAGGCTCTCTTCATCAAGCACACAAGGGGCTTGAACAAGTCGATCAGCTCGTGGCCTATCAGACGTGGTTTCTCAACTCTAGCCCTCTCAAGACGTGGCTTCTCAATCCTTGGTCCTCTCTCATCCTTATCCTTCCCAACTCTTGGTTCTTTGTCAACCCTTTCCTTCACAACCTTTGTAGCTCCATGACTCTTAGAACTGAGAGTGGTACTGTCAATTGTGGCACAAAAGTCTGAACCTCTAGGCTGCAAGCGATATGACACCAAACTATTCACCTTGTGAAGGATCACTTCTTGCTTGTGAAAGTCTATTGAAGCGCCAACTGTACTAAGGAAAGGGGTTCCCAATAACAGAGGTAATCCTTCTCTTCTTCCATTTCCATCACAGTGAGATCAGTTTGGATGATGCATTCTCCAATTTTCAAGTGATAGTTCTTGAACACTCCAAGAGGAGACTTAGAAGTTGCATCTCCAAACATGATTGAAGTAGTAGGGCGCTGCAAGGCTCCAGCAATGCCTAGCTTCTCTGCCATGGAGAGAGAGATCAGATTGATGCTTGCTCCAGAATCCACTAAGGCATTGTCAATCTCAAGATGCCCAAGTGTGCAAGGGAGAGTGAATTTCCCTTGATCCTTGACCTTTGGTAGGAAGGTGGGTGAAGTAAGCAGGTTGAACTGATGAGTAGACTCTTGTAGGACCTCTGAAACTTTATCACTGTTGGCTAGAACATCCTTGACCATTTGCATTTGATCAAATGCCTCACTCATGCTATCCATAGGAGGCAACTCAATTCCAATCCCACTGAGATCTCTTCTGAACTTGTGAATCACTTCCTTGTGACCTTGACTAAGTAGGCGAGACGAGGAAGCGGCAACCGGTTGGTAAGGATCAAGCAAAAAGGCTTGGGACAGAAGAGGTCGGACTCGATCGAGCTAGAGTTGGACTCGATCGAGCTGCCGATCGAGCTTGTCGTGCGAGCTCAACTGGTGAAGTGTGAATGGCCACAGTAGGTGCATGCACTTCTGGTTGATCAATCTGGACTCCAGGAGCCTCAGCAGCAACAATCTCTTCATCATTCAGCAGTAAACAAAAATCTTCAATGACCCTTTCTTGATCCTCTTCTTCAACAAGTCCTTCTTGAGTGAAGATGACCTTGCACTGTTCCTTGGGGTTCTGAATAGCTTTACCAGGTAGTTGTCCTTGCTTTGTAGCAGCAGCAACAGAAGAAGCATGATTCTCCAGAGAGTAAACCCTTGTGTTGAGGTTCTCGATCTTAGAGTTTATTTCAGCTAGCTTCTTGCTTGTGTCCACTACCCCATCAGCTTGCCCTTGAAGTAGTTGCTTTAGCATTGCCTTGAGCTCATTCTCTTGTGAAGGTGCAGGCTGGGGCGGTTGGTGGGGAAGCCTGGTGGGATATTCATTTGTTGTCCAGGGAAAGTGCCTTGTGGTCCTTGGTAATTGTTCTTTTGACCATACCCATGTTGTGGCACCTGACTCGATCGAGCTGCTTGTTGTTGAGGATATACTTGGTCCTGAGGGTTAGCAACATCAGTGTTGCGGTATGACATGGCAGGGTTGGACTTGTAATTATAGTATCCTTTGTTGTAACCTCCTTGCCCATTGCTCATGTAGCACACCTCAGCAAATTGTGTATCCTCCCCTTCTTGGACTGGTTCCATCTCCTCAGCAGACACAAAGTTGACTTTCTTCATTGTGGACTGAGCTAGGATCAGCTTATCCAACTTCTCATTCAATGCCTTAACATCTTTTCTCAACTTTTCGTCTGACTCGATCGAGTGGTGGGTCGAGCTCCGGTTGGTGCGATCATACTCTTCTCCATAGCTTCCATTTGAGTTAGCTATGTTCTCCACAAGTTGCCAGCCATCATCTACATCCTGGTTGAGGAAGTTCCCATTGCTAGCTGTGTCTAGCATCTCCCTATACCTAGGCAAGCATCCTCTATAAAGAGTGGAGAGTAGTGATTCATTGTTGAATCCATGGTGTGGGCACTGACTTGTGTAGCCTTTGAACCTCTCCCAAGCCTCTGCGAATGTCTCATTGTTTCGCTGGATGAAGCTGGATATCTCTCCTCTAAGCTTGGCTGTGCGACCGGTGGAGAAAAACTTAGCAAGAAAGGCCTTCTTGCATTCATCCCAAGTGGTGATTGTGCCATGGGGCAAGCTCTTCTCCCATTGGTGAGCTTTGTCAGCTAGAGACATAGGAAAGAGTCTCAGCTTGATGGCATCTTCAGAGACACCATTGATCTTTGTCAAATCACAAAGCCTATCAAACTCATCAAGGTGGTCAATGGGGTCTTCACTTGGCAATCCATGGAACATCTTGTTCTGGACAAGGTTGATCATTCCCAGCTTGATCTCAAAGTTGTGGTTCTGCACTGGTGGTGGAACAATCCCTTGTCTCTGTTGGTGGCGGTTTGGAGCATCTCCTTGACCAATCGGTCGAGTTTGCCTAGCTCGACCGAGTCCATTGCCCAAAGGGTTTCCATTCCCCTCTGGTACATCCATTGTATCAGCAACAAGCACCTCAGGTTCCTCTTGTACCCTCTGTGACCTCTGAACCCTCTTTCTACCCGTTGTAAGTCTAGCTCGACCAAGTCTTCTGTAGACCGACTCGATCGAGTTCGCATACACCTGCAAAAAGAGACAAAAACCCAGCAGTACAATAGAACAGGGGTGGTATAGCTTGATCGTCCAAGTGTGTTTGAAACTCAAATGCAACAAAAATATCCCAAATCGGCAACGGCGCCAAATTGATGATAGGATTTTGTGTGGATGTGATGAAGATATGAGGTGGAATGCAAACAGGGTGAATAAAGATGATGGTATGGTGCAATCACAATCAATCAATTCCTCTTAACCATCATAGTCATGTAGTATAAGAGGTTATCAATCCAAAATGGGAAACTTGTCACTCTATGAGAATATGAAACAACCAGGAAGTCAAGCAAGCAGTAAAGATTTGGTAACACTAACAACCTAAATGAAAGAAATGAAATGCAGAAAGTAAATAAAGCAGTAGAGCAACAGCTCGACCAAGGACTCGAGTCGAGTGGAACAGAGTACCAGCTCGATCGAGTTTAGGGTCGAGTTGAAGAAAAAGCATAAAGGCAGCGACTTTAACAAGCTAAAGAGAATTAGGGTTCAAGACAGGGTTTTGCAATCAGAGGAATCTACACTTAATCAATCTTGCTCTTAAAACTCCTTGTATCAAGGCTTCTCTTGATATTGGGCTTCTCAATGCCTAGCCAACCCTTTCCCAAGGTGAAAGCTATCAACCAAGGAATGATCTCAGAAACAGGGGGTTAGCCAGTGAGAATCAAACCTTGGAGGCCATAGGATCATTGCCCAAACTAATCCATCCAACCCCTTAGACCTCTATTTCTAGAGCAAGAGATATTGGAGCTCTTAGTGGATCTTTTCCAGCGAATTTCCATCACTTCCATGTGGAGAATCGCCTAAGGACATACAAGCCAGGGGTAGTGGTCATGTAGCCTTAAGATTATCCAAAAGAGAGAGAATCTAGATTAAGACCATAAGCAAGAAGGATTAAGCATATGAAACCTCTAATCTATCCCATCTCAAACCCTAATGGGTAACTACTCACTACACATGAATGTAAACACAAGCAAATGCAATAAAAGAGACATCATAAGAAAGAGGAGATGAAATAAACAACTTTTATTGAAATAAGCAAGTGCAAATACAAAGAGATTATCCAGGATCTAGGATTCAAGAAGCAAGAGCTTCAAGAACACAAAGATGGGATTAGAGCTCTAAAAAGTAAAAGACAATAAATTAAAAGAAACTAAAACAAAAAGTAATCTAAAGCTTGGTGGTTTTTTCGTGGCTTAGCCTTTAAATACAAGAGGATTAGGTTTAGGGTCAAAGGAAAGTCAAGGGGGAAGCAACATTTTTCGGGTTTGACTGTTGACTTCTCAGCTCGATCGAGTTGAAGCTTGGCCGGTCGAGTTGAGGAACTCGACCGGTTGGTCGAGTAGGTGGTCGAGCTGGTCTTCAAGATGGCTTCTCCTTCTTCCTTTGCGTGTCCAGTTGAGCTGCGTCCATGTGCCAAGTCCCTCCATGCTCCTCTGTCCCATATGCTCCAGAATGCTCCAAAAGACCTATTTCAAAGGACCAAACATGCATATGTATGCAAATGCAACCTAAAACTACATGAATGCATAAGAAGAGAAAAGGAACAAGATATGATGCTAATGGATGCTAAAACTATGCAAAAGATGCATAAAAGATGTACTAAAACTATGTAAAATGCAAGTACATCAACCCTAAACCTAATCTCTCTTGTATTTAAAGGCTCTAAGCCACGAAAAAGACAACAAAATAGATTATCTTTAATTTTAGCTTATCTTTAATCTTGTATCTTTTACTTTTTAGCAACCCTAAATCTCTCTTTGTGTTCTTGAGCTTCATGCTCCTTGAACCTTAGATCTAGGTTTATTTGCTTTGTATTTGCACTTGCTTATTTCATAAAATTTATCTTTATCTCCTTTTTCATTTAATGTCTATTTCATTGCATTTGCTTGTGTTTTCATTCATGTGTAGTGAGTAGTTACCTTTAGGGTCCAAGATGGGCTAGATTAGAGGATCCTTATGCTTAATCCTTCTTGCTTATGTTCTTAATCTAGAAATCTCTCTCTTTTGGACAAACCTTAAGGCTACATGACCACTACCCCTGGCTTGTATGTTCATAGGCGATTTTCCACATGGAAGTGTTGGAAATCGCTTGAAAAGGTCCACTAAGAGCTCCAATAAACCTTGCTCTCGAAATGGAGTTCATAGGTGTTGGATGGATTAGTTTGAGCAATGATCCTACTGCCTCCAAGGCTTGACTCTCACTGGCTAACCCCCTGTTTCTGAGATCATGTCTTGGATGATAGCTTTCACCTTGGGAAAGGGCTAGCTAGGCATTGAGAAGCTCAATATCAAGAGATACCTTGATACAAGTTGTTTGAGAGCAAGATTGATTAAGTATAGTTTTCCCCTGATTGTAAGACCCTGTCTTAGACCCTAATTTCGCATTAGCTTGTTAAAGTTCCTGCCTTTATCGCTTTTTACGCTAACTCGACCTTCAACTCGACCGAGCTTGGTTACTTTGTTCCCACTCGATCGAGTCCTTGGCCGAGTTGTTTGCTTTACTGCTTTCCTTTCATTTATTGCACTGCATTCCATTTCCTTAGGTTGTTTAGTTGTTACATTCCTCTTTTTAATCATTTGGCTTGACTTTCTTGTGATTGCATAAATTCACACACAAATCCTATCATCACTCATCGATGCCAAGAACTCACAAGTGAGCTCCTTGTATGATTCCATGCGATGAGAGAAGAACTTTGCCAAGTGCATGTTCTTAAGCACTAGCTCCACATCCTTGAAGATCTCAAGCACCTTCATTGTATCATCATGTGGGTACTTGGTCTCCACAAACTCCATAGAGAAGAGAGTATTGTAGTGCTCTTGAAACATGGGGAGTTCATCCTCCACTTCTTCTGGCTCAGCCTCCTCCATTGGTTAATCTTGGTTACCCTCATCAACCTCTTGATTAACCTCCTCTCCTTCTTCACTTGGAGAGACATCACTTTCCTCTTCTCCATGATTGACCCCAATCTCAAATTCTCCTTCTTCGCTCTCACTACTTATTGGGTCATTCCTCTTCTTGGTCCTTCTCTCTTCCCTCAATCTTTCACTCTCAGATTCCCACTCTGCCTGATTATACCCGGCGCAACAGAACCCCGGAGACGCACATGCTCCGGATCTTCGCCCTCAGCCGGGAAAGCGAGCTCGATCTCCTCGGGGACCCCGTAATCACGCCGGAACTCATCGAGAGATTCTGCGTCGAACGTCGACTCGGGATGCGGCGTGAACTTCCCCTCGTCGTCGCCGAGAGTGACCACTTTCTCTTTCTCTTGCTTGATTGTCTTCGGAGACATGATAATCGAGGAAAGAGTTGGTGGAAAAAAGGTTGAGAAAGTTTTTGGAGAAATCCGAAATTCGAAACAACCTAAAACGCTAAAGTTTTGCAAAGGTTCGATATTTTCAAGAATTTGGAAGTTATCTAATCTAAAACTGAAAAGCAAATAAATAAGTAAAAGAGAGAGGAGAAGTTACCTTTTCGAACGTGGGCACGGTTAAAGAGAAGAGTGAGTTGGGAGTTTATATTCAGCATTAATTAACTGCTGAAGAGATCGCAAAGAATCCGATTTTTCTGCGTGAATCTCGACCGTACAACTCACAGATCTTAACCGCTTGCATGCGACGGGCTGATGATGTGAGTTGCTGTGGGTCCCAGTAGATCTCAGCCGCGCGGACTCTTCGCTCTCCTGATCTGAACCGTCCGATTCGAAAACATAATCATTTCGAATCTCTGTAACACGCAAATATCGTTCTTCGAGGAGCTCGGTTCGCGAGATTGCAGCGAGTTGACAAGATTTGCTTGTAATCTCGACCGTTCACCTCGTTTCAACGGCCAGATCTTATCTTCACCTACGAAGTAAAGAAAATTAAATGCCTAAAGCAATTTCCAACGACGAGATCCCGCGATCTTTTACCCCGTTCAAACCATTGCGGATAAGCTCGAATATACCGAATCGAGGAATTCGAAGTTAGCCCGGCAAAGTTTGAATTTTAAAATTCGAAATCAAACCGCATGTTTTAAGTTCGAAACTCACTTAAAAGGGCTGGGGGGCAATTGTTGGACCCAGATTCCACACCTGGAATCTAGCCCGTAAGGGCCCATTACCTTGATCCAAGATTGAAGTCCAGGCCCACTCAAGCCCAGCAAGAAGACCTCGAGCCCACCAAGCAACTCCATTGTAGCCAGTTAAATGCCATCCGAGCTATTCTGGTCTATGTAAAGACGAGCTCCAGCTCGATCAAGGACCAGGTCGGCATAACGAAGAAAGACGAAGTCAAAGAAGATCTCCTTCAAATCCGGTCTGGTCCGAGATCACCGGGATCGTTAGCTGCATGTGGCGAGATACGCGGAGGTGGATCGTAGCTGCTTCGGGAGCTATAAAAGGAGCTGGAAGTCAGTCGGATCAGGAGGACTCTTTTTGGATCAATTCAGACCTAATTACTATCTTTCTTACCTTGTATTTTCCTTTGAGACTAGTTCTATCTCTCTTCTGAGAATTCTTGTAACCATTTTCATCCATTTAATACAAATCCGTTTAGCCAAATCCTTGCTTACGATTCATTCGACTTACATCAAAATCTAGCCCTAAATCTCCCTAAGTTTCTTCCTTGCAAAACCTATAAATTTCGAATGTGGTTTTCAGCACCCACATATGTTGTGAAGTTTATGCAAGTGAAATGCAAAGAAAGACTATATTCAAGTGCAATCGAAAAAGTTTTTGTTTGTTGTAACTAAAGATTGTAACTTTAAGCAAATGCAGCTATGAAACGATAAAAAGATTTAAACTTGATGAAATATAAAGAAAGGAGGTGTCTTGGGTGAGATTCAGTTGAGGTCACGCTAGCTCAAGACCACTAGTTCTAAGCTGAGCAAGACGCAAGCTCTGTGCTTAAACTTTAAGTAAACCACCCACTCTCGTGGTCAGGTCGCTTTGTTGGTTCGTACCCCAAGCCTAGCTCTCACTAGTGGGCTCAAAGCAACAAGCTTTAGCAAGACCTAATCTCAAATAGCACAATGAACGTTCCAACAACCAATCTCTTAGGTTGGGAACATTCCTTTCTCAAACTAGCTCTCTTAGGCATTATCGTAAACACCTTCTGGGTGTGCTAGCCTAGATTTGCGACTTCAAGTTTCAAAGAGAAGTGGAGAGATAACATTCTAGCTGGAGAAAAGCAGGTCGAGCAAGATTAGGAAAGAGGTCAACAAGAAGCTAAAGCTATGACCTTTCCTTATCTCACCCTTGAAACCTCAAGGAAAACTACTCGCTACTCATATTCAAATCGCAAGTAAAGAAAGCAAGAAAGCTTGAAATCATCATTAAGACAAGATTAACAAACTTAAATATTTTTTAAACTTAAAAAGATTCAAATCAAAGCTTACAAAATAATCTCCAAGAACAAAGTGTTTTTCTTGGAGAGAAACTGGTTACCAGATAAAAGAGGCCTAAAAACTTAGATCTTAAGGGTTTATATAGAGGAAGGGAAAGTGTAGCCTCGGTCAACATTTTTAGCTTTGACTTCGCAGTTAAACGTATCTTGAGCAAACTCCTCAAGTGTTCTGTTTTTCGTGCTCAAGGCTCCGCTCCGCCAAACTCCTTTGGACTCCTGCTAGCTCTGATCACCTTCCGATCATCACCTCCAGTCTGCTCCTTTGCCATAGGCTCCAGATACCTGATAAAAGCACCCCAAATGCCATGGATATGCAAAATGCTAACCTAAGAGCTAAATGAACCTAAGTAGATGAAATCTACACTAAATGCTATGAAATGGGACTCAAAGATACACAAAACTATGCATAATGTAATGTTAAATGTATGCAAATTTTGAGTATATCAGCATGTAATGAAATGATAATTGCATATGAATGTCATTAGAATCCGCCTTGAACACAAAACTTTATGGTATGTTCTTTCTACTTTCGTGGCTCCGACCACTATGCTCATTCAACCTAATAGACTCAACTTTTGATGGTTATTACAAGCTGAAAACATGCATTAACTGAAAAAGTAATGATAGAGTTCACTAGACTCCTTAGGTCAGCTTTTGTTGCCTAAGATGCCTAGCTCACCAAATACTAGTTCCGGGAACTAGATGCAGCACTTTTGAGGTTCTATTTCCCTAGGATCATATTGCTAGATGTAGAGTAGAGCAATCATGCATTAGACATAATCAAAAGTAAAGGACCATAATATAGAATCTCATTTATGCAATCATTTTATCAAATCATATTATGCAACCATTGATTTCCCTCGGCCTAACAAGCGTATTTACTCGGACATGATGCTAAGAAACAAGCAAGACATGATTGAAAGAATTATGTAAGTATTAAGAAGATATAAGGGATGAAGAAAGCTTCTCTATTTAAGAAAAAAGTCGAATCTCCCTTGATAGCTCTCGGATCCGATTACAACTTAGCAAAGAAAAGGAAAAGAGAATAAAATGTAAGGAACATGATTTTGTGCAAGTGCAAGACTTGAGCGGCACGTCCTTCTTCTCTTCCTCCTTGGTGGCGGACTTCTAGGGCTAGTCTCTGACCTTGACGGCCGCTCTCCTCTTGCACAAGACACTCCTTTTTGCAGAGGCTAAAAACATGTATATATAGGGGTGGAGTCGGTTAGGGTAATGAAGTGGCGGAAAAGAAAACTGTCCGGTGAGTCAGGCTTCTTTGTTTTGAGCATGTATGGGCAGAGATCACGCCAAGGAGTCCACCAGGAACAAGCTAGGATTATGTTTAGATGAGTCAAGGCCTATTCCGCAGTGGACCGGGTTGCGGGAACCATCAAATCTTCCATGGGCTTTGCTTCTTTGCCAGACGGACATGTCTTCGGTAAAATGGGCGTATCTCCATGATGTGAACTCCAAATAATATCTACCTCTCAATGATTCCTAACTCAAATATCTATCCAGAAAGACCAAGATCATAATATTTGGACGTCGGTAACACCTCCGTTTGCGGCCATACTTATGATGCTCCGGATCTGTCCGATCATGGAAATCGACCTCTTAGAATTTTATTAATGCTCTTGACTTGGAAACTTGGCTGGACCATTTTGTATCATTTTTTATGTTTACCCTGTTAAGACTCCAAACCCCACAAATACAAGAAAACTACCTCTAAAGGCATTAAACCTTATTGAAAATACTTTAAAACATAATAAAATACTAAGGAAAAACATGTAAAATATGGATATATCACTTACTCTTTGTTTTTGTTTTTTTTATGGTGACGTTAGTGTCTAAAGATGATCCACCGACAGAGGAGACTCCTCTACACTCTCTGAAGAAAAACTCTGCTGACATCGGATGGGATTATGGATGTATGTGTGATCACACAAATCCAGAGAATTTATGATTTGTGCGATGTGGGAAAGAGATGACTGGTTGTATATTCCGAATGAAGGAGCACATAGAAAATGTGAAGGGGAACGTTGCTTTATGTTGACGGTCAAGTGAAGAGGATCAAGAGAAGTGTATGAAAGTGCTTCTAGAAGCCAAAAACAAGAAGATTCAGAAGAGAAAGAATGATGAAGATTTGAGGGTAGAGGTTAATCTTAGCAAGGATAGTGTCATTGAGGAGCATGAAAGAGAGCTTGGTCGTTGTTAAAATCCTCACTTTCAAGGTCTGATGGATAACTTTGCTACAACTATTAACCATGAAGCAACTTCTGCTGATCAGAAAAGTCAAGAGTCTCCATGATGTGATTCCAAAGGAAAATCACATAAGGTGCATCAGTATTGTGCTCGGTGGATCTACAAATCAAACATTGCATTCAATGCAATTAATGACAATGACGATTTCAGGCTATTTTGCGAAGCATTAGGACAGTTTGGACCTGGTAGGCAGCCTCCTAATCAATATCAGCTGAGAGAACCACTACTTAACGAAGAGCAAAAGAGGACAAAGGAAAAACTTAAACACCTAGAGGAAGAGTTGGATAATGATGGCTGCTCTGTGATGACTAATGCGTGAACTGATATGAAAAGAAGAAGCATCATGAATCTTTGTGTCAACTCAAGAGGAGGTACATGTTATCTTAGTTCAAAAGATTCTTCTAAGGATTCTCACATTGGTGAATATATATTCAAATATATTGATAATTTTATCGAAGAAGTAGAAGCTCTGAAGGTTGTGCAAGTGGTTACCGATAATGCAACCAACAATGTGGTAGCTGTAAAATTTCTTAAGGTGAAGAGGCCGAATATCTTTTGGAGTGGATGTGCTGCTCACACAATGGATCTTATGCTTGGGGGGATTTCAAAGCTGCCAGGAATCGCTAAACTCATAGATCAAGCCAAAAGTCTCACCATCTCGCATCATAGAACCTTAGCGATGATGCGAGCACATACACATAAGAGAGACATAGTGCGACCAGGAGAAACAAGGTTTGTGACCTGTTCTTGGCTCTTCACAGTTTATATGAAAAAAAGGCATCATTGAAGAAGATGTTTGGCAGCGATGAGTGGCAGAAGTGTGTTCATTCCAAGAGTGTGAAGGGAAAAACTTCATATGAAACAGTCATGGGCATCGGATTTTGGTCAAGTATGATACTTGTCTTGAAAGTGTCCAGTCCTTTGGTGAAGGTTCTAAGCTGGCAGATGCAGAGATACCCTCACTTGGGTTTATCTATGGGGAGATCTTGGAAGCTAAGAACTTGATCAAGGAAGCTACGGAGCATGTGGAGAGGAATTACAAACCTATCATCAAGATTATTGATGAGAAAATGAAAGGCATGGTGGATACTCCTCTCCATATTTCTGCCTACTTTCTGAATCCCTTCTACTTTTACGGAAAAAAACGGGCTTATATGATATGGAAGTCATGCAAGCATTTATTGCTTGTTTTGAGAAATTCTACTATGGGGACTTTAATAAGCAAAATGAAGTTGACAATCAAGAAGTTCAGCTATATAGAAACAAGTCTGGTTATTTTGGCTTGCCATTAGCTCAAAAAGGATGTGAAAAGAAGGATAAAAAGTTGATCCACATTTGTTTTCGGTTATTAATTGTATTTCTCTATACTTTACTCTTAAGCTTATAGTGAATGATGCATTTCTACCTGACTAAATGACATGAGTTTGGTGGTCAACCTATTGATGTGAAACACCATTTGCAAAAGCTTGCAAAGAGGATTCTTGCTTTAATTTGACCTCTAGTTCTTCTGGTTGTGAGAGAAATTGGAGCAGCTTTAGAGCGGTTAGACTTTTAAATCTCTATACTTTGTTTCATCTCTTTTACATTGCATACTCTTTAAATCTAGTCTAGGATTGCAGATTTACATGAAGAAAAGGAATAGACTATATGTAAATCTCCTAAACAGTCTTGTCTATATCCAATGCAAGATTGTTTAGGGA
Organism: Microthlaspi erraticum; assembly: GCA_902728155.2. Classification (NCBI taxonomy): domain Eukaryota; kingdom Viridiplantae; phylum Streptophyta; class Magnoliopsida; order Brassicales; family Brassicaceae; genus Microthlaspi; species Microthlaspi erraticum. Next base: position 265,104 of record CACVBM020000344.1, on the reverse strand, counting down.
GCAGAACAAACAAATCAGAGAAGGCAAATTTGATGTTATATTTGATGTTGGTAATGAAGACACTGTTGAAGAATGGTTTTGTTGATCGGCATGAAGAGCTAGATGATGATGGTCATTTTGGGATTAATACTCAAGCTTCAAGGGTTAGAGCCCTTTATGATGATGATTTTGTATCGGATGGAGAGGATGATGGAGACATGGAGTTTGAAGATGATGAAGACCCCCTTTTTCATGACACACCATTTGCTTACATGGGTACGTTTTCTTTTCTCATTCCATTTTGTAATTATTGAAATTATAGTTCTCCTTTTTTCATCCTCATTGGTGTATCTCTCGCTACGATAGTGCAGAGATCTTTATTTAGTGAGAATTCCTAAAGATCAAAGTTTTCTTATTCTGTTGAGAACCAAATTTTTATCCCTAATAAGGAGAAAGAGATTCTTGAAAAGCTATGTTTATTAAATCAATCAAAGGGTGAATTACAATGGAAGAGATCGATCTCTATTTATAGAGCTGATCTTAAAATCTTTAAGGAAAACTACTAATAAAGAAATTAGGAAAAGTGCTAAAAACCAAACTTAACTATGAAAAGGAAAACCATACGAGAAAAGGAAAAGAAGCTTTCTATCTCAGAAGCTTCATGAACGATGCCCCTGCATCACTCATTGGCTTCATGTTCTGTTTTTTTTGTCATTCTTCTCTATAGTCATTGAATAAGTGAATATTACAGCCGCTGATCTCTTATCTTCATTGGATTTCTACTAAAGTACTTGCATATTGTTTGGTTTTAGTTTCCGAGTTTGATTTGGACAAAAGATGTTTTGGTGTTGTGATGTCTTAAAGACTTTGAGCGATTTGGTTTTGGTGTAGTGATGTCTTTAAAGGCTTTGAGCGGTTTGGTTTTGGTGTAGTGATTTCTCAAAGATTTGATGGTTTAAAGATTTGTTGTAGTTATTTAGTTTTGGTTTGGACACGAAAGGTCTTATGTGTCGTGATCTGGTTTTCGTTTTAAAGTTTGCTATGGCCTATGTGTGTCTCTTTTATATGTTTTGGTTTAGTGTGTACAAGTTCAATTTGTAACATATCTCTTTCACATTTGTTTCAAGTTAATAGCAACTTCTTCTAGGATCTAACACATCTAAGTCTAATAGTCTATTGCACCTTTATTACTTGATCAATGAAGAACAAAATGATGAAGAACTACAATCCTTTTACTATATTTTTGTATGTTCTCAATTGATCAAGACAATATTTATTGCTCTCTATTGTGAGTGGAACTATTTTTGATATTTTGTAATAGATGTGAATTGGGATTATAACAATATCTAATCTTTTGTAATCTTTTGGAATATTAAGTATCATATTTATGTGTTATTTACATATATATATATATATGTGAAAATGTTTAAAAATGTAAAAAAATAATGTAAAATTCTGCCCTGGTTAATCCCCGATTTAATTCTGCTTTTTAAAATAAAAATCTCTACTACCTGCTCGACCGCCCGATTACTAATTGCCGATTTTTTGAACACAGGTTTATCTATATAATGTTAATTTGTGAAATATTATATTTTTTATAAATCCTAAAACAAATTTATCTATCTATCAAGTTACATTATGCATTATTTTATATTATTTTTAATCAACATTCGTTTACTTTTTAGACAAGAATACTAAATTGGTATTATTATAATACAATAAGAAATATTAAATTATAAATAGAAAATCTAAACAAAGGTTTTAATAAATTTTATTACAGCCAAATTTTAACATTTTATTATTATTAAATGTATTAACATTGATGGTTTTATTATTGCTATACACTATTAATAGTTTTAAGATATAATTTGATATGTGTAAAAAAAGAATAGTGAGAAGTTCTATAATTTAAGTTCAAATTTTCAAATTAAAAAATATTTAAATTATTTAATCAAAATTAAAATATTAATATTATATTGTGAAAAATCAAATAGAAACTATAAAATCAATTTTCAAATTAAAAAATATTTAAATTATTTAATCAAAATTAAAATATTAATATTATATTGTGAAAAATCAAAGAGAAACTATATGAAGATTTTACCATTGGAGATTTTGAGGTATAGATTAAAGGTGAGTTTTTCACATTAAAATGTTCTAAAACGTATTATTATTACTATTTGAGAGACTCCTCTCTCTCTCTCTCTCTAAACACTTCAAAAATTAAACGCTAGTTTATAGTTGAAGTAGCATCTAAAAGTGTTTAGAACTGGAAGTTTCAGTTTTAACCAAAAAAAAAAACTGGAAGTTCAGTAAAAGGAAACAGCAATCTAATTATGATCAGTTTTAAGACGCTCTCATTATAAAACAAAGCTCACACACATGACATATTTGATCTTCACATCGACAAAAGGAACAAAGTAATAAAAAAATGAATGTGGTTTGCGTCAGCGGTACAATAACATTACGATGGAGAGAAATAGAGATAGAGAGTCGCGATGCATTTAAGACAAAGAGCATCATTGCGAAAGTACGTCATCATTGTCATCTTAAACTCTGTCTTTTTATATTATTTTTTGTTAATAAAAAATTATAAAATAAATATTGACTACGTCTTTCAAATCAGTAGCATCTGATAAATTCTGTGCGTGATGTGATATGAGCGAAAAGCAAAGCAGCTTCCCTGCTGGTTTTTTCTTCATTATTGATCTCTCTCCATCTAGCTTTTAATTAGGGCCACAACTCACATCTTTCAAAAGTAATGCATATTAATATATACTCTAAAGTCTAAAACATTTAACGTATCATATTTCTGGAAATGTTAATCAATTATTGGGTAACGAGAAAATGTTAAGCTATTTATGATTAAAAAAGGTAAGGCAAAATCATTATCAGAACAATGTTTTCACATTCATCAATGAATTTGATTGGAAACAGAAGAATGAATCATACTACAAAAATGCAATTTTGATTTTCATTAAAATACTATACGATTGTTCACGACTATACTACTTTTCCGATTAGTTAAAAAATTTGCGAAGGTTAAATAGACACAACACAAAATCTAGCAAAATTCAAAACTCATAAAGAAAATTGAGAAACATCGATGGACAAGTAAAATATGCAAGAGATGGTAATAAATGAGAAATGATGATCTCTCCATCTCAAATGACATATCCTTAGCCATCTGTCACACTTACAAATATATAAAAAGAATATCTTCAATGCAAGGCCAAGAAAATAAAAGAAAAGGGATTAAATAATAAATGGAATAGGCTCATATCTCAACTACCACTATTCATTTTCCTTTTTGTCGAAATTTTTGTCTTTTTCTATTTCGTCTCTCTGGCTTTCTTCTTTTAGGAAACCCTTCTTGCTTAACAGTCTCCTCTCCTCCCCTAACTATTTTAGAGCTTTCGCATTTACTCATTTCTCTCTCTCTTTCTCTCACTCTTCTCAAAACTAACTCATTCATTGCTTTATACTCTCCTAGTCTCCTCAATATACATTAGCTATCTCATTTGCCAAGTTAAGAGTTATGAAACCTAGGATGCCTTGTTCTGTGATCATATTAACATGTCTCGTTAGGCCAACTACATATCGATAAAAAGGAAATTACTGTTTTACTTATACTCGTGGAGTGATAAAATTGTGTTTCATACCTTCATTTATATGATGTTTTAGATGTCATGTCAGAATTGCATCAACGGATTGTTACAAAAAAAAAAAAAAAAAAAAAAAAAATGCATTAGACTAGCTAGTAGTTAATTTATAACAAAAGAAAACTACCATCCAAACAGAAAGAAATGAAATAATGATTACATTGAGTCATTGTAGACGCAGCAATTTTCATCCTTATAATAATACATGTGAAGACGAAACTGATTTTTACTTAACGAGAATCTGCATTCCAAAATTAAAGCTTAGCAAAGTGTACATGTAGTTGAACTATATAAAAATAACCTTGCAATATAATACAGTAATTTCCTTTGTATTATATATTTATATTCTATATATGCAGCATGTATATACATTTGAATAAACAGTTCAATCGTTTTCTGAAAGTACTCCACCCAACTTTGTTTTTTTCGAAATTTTAATCATGAATTGTATATACATAAAAAAACATGCCCCATAGATGAACATTGTCTCTCATATTATGTGTGGGTGGGGGGGGTCGCTCTTTGTTGAGAGAATAGAAAGAAAAAAAAAACTTAAAGATAATATATATCATAAAGCAAAAGAATTGCAGTTTGTCCCCCAGAAAAAAACGCAAAAAATTGCAATGAAATGAGAAGATCACAAAAAAGGTTTTGGCTGGATTCATGAAGCAAAATGTTCCACGAACTTGTACCTAGCTATATCTGCTATCACACTATAAGTTAAGTACACTTCCGACACCTTTTGCCTGTTTTTTTTTTTTAAATAGCAATATGGAACTTTAGTTCAATATAAAAAAAAGGAAATATGGAACTTTGATTATTCTTTTTTATCATCAAAATACATATATGAAATGGAATTGGACTACTTTCTCGGATGTAAATTCAACCCTCCAACCAACAAAATTAATTTTATTTCTGATTCATATATATATACTATTTTCTGGTTAAGAATTACATATTTTAAGTTACCAACAAAAATTTAGTAATCAGATTGGATGCAGAACAACATTATGAGCTTTCTGTTCACTTGTAACTGCAGTTGCCACAATTCTAAACGAGAAAGAAAACGACAAATTTCGTTCATTGAATCTCAACTTTTATTTTAGTTGTAAACACGAACAAAATTAAAACATGGCAATTACATAAAAGAAAAAAAAACCTCTGCCTGTATGAATGACTTGTGAGCTATTTTTGTGAAAATAAAATAAGGTAAAAAGGAACAATACTTTTCAAAAAGTATTGAAGATTAATGACAAAGGATTTTTGAACTTTTTCGCATGGCAGCATATTCTCCAATTAGTCACTTTGCTTGCTACTAGGTTCGTTTTGTGAAACTGTTTCCGTTAACTTCTAGGACAATTCTATTCATCTTGACTCTTTTGTTTGGAGTTAATCTTTGAAATTTTGGCATATTGCCATCTTCTTATACGTGAGATAATTTATATCTTTGCGTTAACAATTCTATTGTGCTTTGTCAAAAAAAAAACAATTCTATTGTGCCGTGACAGTGGAAGCCCCTTAGCCTAGCGGTTGAAGGGATTTAATGCTTCTACACCAGGAGGTATGGGTTTCGAATTTCGGCGAATGCGATTTGCGAATAATTTATGCAGATTATTGGAGACAAACTTACAGGAGGTCTACATAAATGGTGCACGTGGAGCCGTCGGCCGGGGAGCTTCGAAGATGGTAGAATCGTCCGTTGTAGAATTGTCTTGTTCCAGTTCTCATATTTGACATGTCAGCAGGGCTTGTTTGGTTCTCGGAAATATATTTTTTTATGATTTTATACCAACTTTTAGTTTGGTCAAATGTTTTACTCTTATAAGTTATAACTACTAGAAATTTGACCCATGCGATGTGCAGAATTAAAATTATACCAAATTTTAAACTTTATTAATTTAATTTAAATATAAGTTATTCTATTTAGTTTTTAAAATCCTATTATGATATTAATGATCTACAATATTTTTTGTATAGTTATTTTAAATTTGCCATTTTTAAAATAATGATTTTGATTATCAGCTTTTATATGAACTATTACTTGATCCTAAATTTATAAATATACTTTGACTACTATTTTTTGATAGATGAACTATCTTTACCCGATCCATACCCATTATAATTTTATCATATGCACATAATGTTCTAGCATATTTATATATATATATAGTTTAATATTCTAAAAAGTTTTTCTAATTTTAAAAATAACCCCTATAACCTTTTTAATAAGTGAAAAGACAATAAAATCAATATTCAGTTTTTCGAAATTATAATTAAAAAGAAAAAAAAAAAGCTTTTTAAAAATTAAATATATTTTAATTTTAGATATCTTAAATTTCTTATATATCAGAAACATTATTATCAATCATTTTCATATCTGATTTGAAATAATTATCTCTTTTATTGTAATTCATCACAAAATTTCATGATTCATTTTGAAATTCCAAAAATCAGCACCATTTTGCTGTGTTCAAAAACTCGCTGGGCGGTACTGGGCGCTCAGTATGGGAGTAGCGACTTTTGCAAAAATCGAAAATAAGTCGGGGAGTACTCGGAGTTTTATTTTTAATCATATATAGTATATATATTATTTCGTTGGGATAATAGATTAATATTAAGTGGCCCGGTGGTTTATAGTGAGGTACTCTTTGCTAGAGACACTGGTTTGATCCCCATAAATTCATTTTGACAGTATTTTCTCTGTTTTAGTTTTAATGACTAGAAAATTACCATTATACCCTTATCTTTTTCATCTTTCTGCAACCCTAATTTCGCCGCCTCTCTTATTTTTTTCACAGTTTTCATCATTTTTTGCTTATTAAATCTACTTTTCATAGTAAATAATGTTAGATCCATCATATATTTGGTGATTTAAGATCAAAACGAATGAAAATTTGTTTTTTTCGAAGATTTCCGAGTTGTTGACCTAGTAGGGGAAAATTGGGCGGTTGGAGGCCGCCGAGCGCATTACCACCGAGTCCTCGACCGTTTTGCCCGAGTTTTAGAACACAGCCATTTTGTAACAAAGAATTGACTACGGTTTCATTCTCTAAAAAGCTTATGAGATGTTTTAAATTTAAAAACATGTTATTTATTTATCTAATATTTTAAATTTCAAATCAGATCTTCATAATAGTTTATTTGTCCTTCTTTTTTTTAATTACAATAAACATAATTATCTTTACACTAACTGAATTTTCAATAGAAATTTTAATTTTAAATGAATAAATAACTTTTAATGAATTTTTATTTCCGAAAAAAAGAGGTGTTAGTTTTTAAAATATTTTAAATTTGTGTAACATTGATCCAAATTTCCTCTATATATATAGTCAACTGAACAAAAAATTTCACATAAATTTGTAAATAGATTTCATGAATACTTAGTTATTATTATTTTTATTTGGATCTCCGAACACTAAGGGGGTGTTATTGGATGTTGTATTTGAAATAAACTGAAATAGGTTTTATAATCCATTAGATTTTAAAAATTTGTGTTATTTTAAGAATCCATTTCAGTTGATTCTAAAATCTCTGCAATATCTCATGGATTCTTTTTTTATAATTTACTCATACAAATCCATTGGAAGTCATTTCAAATGACTCAATAAACAAATGATTTTAAAAGTCATTTAGTTTGGAATAATAGTGGATTTGAAATCTGGATTTGAAATCTTGATTTAATAACACTGGATTTGAAACTCTATTAATGAAAGATTATAAATCATATATCGAATAACACTGGATTTTAAAACCGGATTTGAAATCTTGATTGAATAACAGTGGATTGTAAATCTATTTCAGTTCATTTCAAATACGACATCCAATAACACCCCCTAAATTTCATATTTTTTACTGAGAATTGTTACTTAAACGTGAGAATACACTGAATGCGTAAACTGAAAAGTCTTGAAATAGTTGAAAAGTTTTTGTTTTTTATATGCCAGATATCATACTCACAATCAACAAAAATGCTGACGTGTCATCACCTAGAAATCATAAATAAAATGTAATTACTAAAATGCTTCTTTTGTCATCTAATCATGATAAATATCTGACCAAAACATAAATTTACTTTCAAACTGGGTGGGTTGATTAATTAATAATATCTAAAATATGACCATGTTAAATTTCTTAAATTTATGTTCATTGTGCCTAGCCAAAACATCTACATTTTAATTTTAAAAAATATAAATTATTTTATGGAATTTCAAGTCAAAATTTTAATTAGAATTTAAAATTGATACTGTTAAACATAGCTTATCAATTAGAAATAAATATTAAATACCTTTATTTTGTTCTATGGGAGGTTTTTGAATAATTTTTTGTTTTGTAATTTATGATAAATCTCAAATCAATGGAAGAGCTCAGATTAATCCCTAAGAGAGGTGCAACTCACGGATAGCCCCTCTTTCCGGGTATTTAAATGGGCCGAAAACAAGAGTCCATATCAATAGTATTTTTGAATATTTTAGAATAAATAATAATATAATTTCAAATATATTTGATGAATTGTCTCTCTTATTTTTTGTTAATGATTTTTAGCAGTTAGAGAAATGGCTTATCAAACGAATGGTACATATATTTTTTGCCAGTAGAACATCATCTGGAAAGATTATTATATTTGCTACAGTTTTCTGTCACGTGTCTTTTTAGTCAAATTGTTGGCTATTTAGAAAAATAAGCTTTATCTACTAATTCACATGAATAATACTAGTACTTTGCAATATCTTACAACTTAAAGGTTCAGTATATTTGCCATTTGGATGAACCAAAAAAACAAAAAAACTTAAACTACTTTTTTCTTTTTTGGTAGGAAAAAACTTAAAATACTTTTGAGATTATTCATCAATCAATATTTCTTTTTTTAGTAAATACTTTTTTTTTATAAACTGCACGCCCGCGAATTTGATTTTGTTTTAAAGTATGTGCAACTAAATTTGAAAGGACTGTTTTCGTAAACCTTTTTGGTAATGAAAGTAAAAGAAAAAAAAAACTAATTTATCATATATCTCTCTCTCTTATTTTTTGGGTAAAGTAAAAGAAAAAAGATGATGCAACCTTGCGGGCGACAGGTGCAAGGCGGACAAAAATGGTTTGACAATCCTTTACTTTAGGGTTTCTTCAAAAGTACTCTGGGAATTTGGGGGATTTTGGTCAACACTGGGAATTGTGTCGATACTTTTCATTAATTACCTTTATTAACGAACAGATCATCTAATTATAATCATCATTGTTATGTATCTTAAATGCAATTGACTAGATACAGTTGCATTGTTAAACTAAGAACATAAGAAACGCGTTCGTGCTAACTAAACGACGTTTCCTTCTTTTAAAAGCAATCATAGAAAAAGAAAGAATAATTGGTGTGATTGGTAAATACTATGAGTGCTTTGTGAAGCAATAATTATTTCTAGAGGCTAGAGCACTAGTGTTAAACTAATTATGTTTTGATTTCATTTTTTAAGTTCAAAGCCATAATTTTAAATATGAAAATATTTTGGCTTTGAAATTTTCCAGAGCACAAATTTAAGAGCTCTGGAAATTCTCTCTTCTCATTCCTTAATTTCACTCTCTATATTCTTTTTTAATATTTCTTTCCTAAATATATTTTATTTATTTTTAATGCTACAGATATTTTATAAGAAATTATTTATAATAAAAATTCTACAGCACTATGATCTACATCTATAGCAAAAAAATCTACAGCCTAAACTCTACAGCAAAAAATACAAAGCTACACACACAACCAATCAGCCCAAATATTTTGCAGTATTAGTATTACCTCACAACTTTTTTTTTTTTTGGTTAAATAAAATATCTTAAAAATGCAATACTCATTTTGGAAATGGTTTTGGAAATGCAATATCTTTCTTGTTTCGTTGTTTTTATGTGTAGCAAATGAATAAATTAAAAACAGATAACTAACTTCTACTTATTCTTATTCAACTTATTTAAGTTACTACAAAAAATTTAGTAATCAAATTGGATGCATAAACCTCATAACGACTAACGAGCGTTCTATTGACTTGTAACTGCAGTTGCCGAAATTCTAAACGAGATAAAACGACAAACTTGGTTCACTAAAATCTCAACATTTATTCTAAGGCCATTTTTCAAGATGAAAAAAAAAACTTCTGCAAAAACGCCTTAATCCTTTCCAGCGTAAAAATCTTATCTTCACTGTATTTTGTTTCAAGTATTTCTGTGATATTTAAAAATACTTTTTCGCATATATTAGATTATTACATTATTAGTATAACAAAATAGTCAAATATTCAGTCTCGGCCGTGCTAGTGATGTTACAATTGGTAACTAATAGCACATGTGTATACAGAGCCATGATAAATATATGAATGAGACTTGGAGAGAAAGCCTAGAAAGAGCTAGTGGGTTTATATAAGTAGATAACTGTTTCATGTTCATGTTAGTAATAGTATTGCCTTTCCCTAGCATCAAATCCTTATCCTTGACGCTGACAGTGTATCTCACATTCCATTTCAAACTTTTTGTCAGAGTTTTGTTTCTCATAATATTGCTCATTTGTTGTTTAGATTACCACAGGGAATATGCAATAACTGACCTCGCATTTTAAATTATCTTCCCTTATTGTCGAGTATTTAACTAATTTTCCATCATACTCGTTGACTTAATTTCTCCTTTAAATAAGACTACCTTCCTTAATAAGTAACCTTCACAAACACTACAATTTTTTTTGGTCACACTATATATTTATAATCATTTATATACTTTAGAAGTAGACTTTCTAGTAGTAAACTACTAAAAAAATACTTTAGGAGTCTAACACTTATATAATTTATTAAAAGATCACCTCAAATTTTAACTGAAATTAATTAGGTCTATATATCTTGCTCGAGATATCTATGATGATACGAAGATTCCTATTAGAATCGAGTTATTTTGAATTATGTACTATATATATAATGAAACTATATGACATATATAAATCGAGAGAACAATAAAAAAGGCGTTGTTGTCCATGAAATTAAAAGAAATTCAAAAGTAATATTTATCATCATATATCTAAGTGATAATAACAATAATAATAACACATAGAAACTGAAATTAATGTCATCAAGAGAGACGTACCGTACGATTAAAATATTTTTGGTTTCGTTCCACATTAATAATATTTTTTTCTTGAAATATAATTCATCAGTAAACCAGAGGCAAGCAAGATCAACGACGAATGAACCACCAAAACCCTAAATCTCAAGACGGATCAACAGTACGGCGACCATCATCTCCAGCAGCCGCTCTCGGCTGCTGAAACTGAGTGATCTGTCCAATAGCCAGAATCCCTCCGTCGTAGTTGTTACCGCCGGGAACATCAAGCCCACCAAACATCTGTTCTCTAGGGAAAAACTGATGGTGGTGATAGTGATGGTCTCTCACGGCCGCAGTAGTTGTTCCATCGGTGGCTCCGGCGAGTAAGTTGATGCCAAGGCTCTGATGTGTGGCGGCGAGGATACCGAGGCTGCTTTGGTACTTAGAGAGCTCTGATTTGGCGCAGCTGAGATCGATTTGAAGCTGACGAAGCTGATGTTGGAGGAGAGATATGACTCCGACGCAGCCGTAGACTGGATCACGGAGACGCATGTCGGCCTCGTAGGCTAATGAGTTCACTGCGTCTTCACGCTGCGAAGGGTGAAGCTCGTTGAGAAGCTTTGTGACGTTGCTTGCTCCAAAGACTTTGTGAACGTTTGCGAATTTTTGTGGCTGGTCCGGTGGGAAATACGGCGCAAATACACATTCCGGTTGGCATTTTCGCCGGAGGAATTTGCAGGCTGCGCATGGTGAGTTCGTTGATGAAGATGCCATTATTTATGACTTGATTATGTATCCTTATTACTAGTCTCTCTCTCCCTACACAAAGCCGCCATTCAATTGAACAAAAATTAGGGTTTTTGATATTTGGTTATTTTTATTGGAGAAAGAAGTTATTATTATATATATACGGAAAGAAGATATCATGAAAATTATTTTGTGAAGTGATGTGATTTGGAGATTTTATTTTTTCTATTTTTATAATCAAATATGATTTAGGTGACGAAAATTGAAAGAAAGATATGATATTAGAGAAGTTGTTGAATCTCTAGATTAATAAAGCTTACCTGCGACTCAATTAAAGAAGTTTTCTTTGGATATGATTTCTGTTTCTCGGAGGGGAAAGTAAAAGGAGATCCTCTCTGCTTTTCTCTAAGCTCTTATTTGGGGCTGAATACAAAAAGCTGTAAAATAAGAAAACTATGCAATTACTAGCTGGTATTTAAGATATTTAGTGACTACTATATATACACACAAACATAACTATGTATGCACATGTATGCTATTATATATATAGTTTTATATTTACTCGAACCTTCTTGTCAAACTGTTGAAAACAAATAGGGGAATCAGAAAATAAAATTTGCAACATGAAGGTGCTTTTCTGAAGTCAAACATAAAGGTATATACCAAATATAATATATGCTAGGAAGATATAAAAGATCATCCCAAAAGACCTATAGCTATGTGTACATAAAAGAGGGAGTTGTAGCTATATGATTGCTAGTCAAATTTTGGTAACTAGACCTAATAGTCTAGAGACAACCTGAGAGATTTGAAATGATTATATGAAAAACAACTAAAGAGAGAAAGAAATTTGATTTTAATTTGTACCTTATAGATGGAGTGCGTATGGATGGATTGGCGAAATATAAGGAATAGAATAGATGGGAACAATGGTGTTCTTTGTGTTGCTTAGATAGGTAGGTGTGAGAGAGGGAAGAAGAAGAAGAGAAGAGAAGGAAGAAGATGTAATTAATAACTAAAAAGCAAAAGATTGGATCTCGTGAAGATGAGACTTTTGGGTTTTGAGGCTCTCGATGGGCAAAAGCTCATCTTGTGCTTAAGTTTTCTATTTTTGACTCCACTAAATATATGAATTTGTAAAGAAAAAGGAGCTCATAAATATGATAAGAGTCATAAGACTAGTACTAGTTATTGTTATTACTTAATTTATAAAAATAAATAACTATAAACATACCTTCAATAGTAATACGATTTGGTGGTAGAGTGAATTGATTTCCATGTGAAGAAGTTTAGAGTTTCCAAGAAGAAAATTAGAAAAGAGAAGAAGAGGGGATCTTGGGATGAACCCTTGGACCCTAGCATAGACTCTAACAACAAAAATAACAATAAATGTAATATTATTGGTATTAAGTATTAACTTTCAAAATAAAATAAAAGTTAAAGAAAGAAAGAAGGAAATAAATGTGAAAAGGAGAGATGAAATGAGAGATGGGGTCTGACTCTGACTCTCCTGATGGATCTTGGGATGAAGAATTTTGCTCTTTTTATTCTTATTCTTTTTGTCTAGGGATTTACATACAGTAACCAAGCATTTTGTTATTACTATTATTATACTCTATGGTAACCATACGATTATATTATATGATATGGTTGACAAAAAATTCACATATACAAAATCAAAGTAAATTAAATGATAGTATAAAAACGATGGTAATGAAACTTACCAGCCACGAGTTTCTTTGGTCAAACCCTTTTTTTCATGTTTCCTTACATAAAAAATCAATAGGAATCTACTGCCATCTTCTTTCTTCTCTTCTCTCTCCTCCTCTTAATACAGTATTATATGATTTTATATTATATTAGTAATATATTACGCTCATGCAAGTGTCTTTTTGGACTCGCTAGTTTTGCGCAAAGTTAAAGAAAAAAACAAAGAAATGAAAAATAAGTGAAAGAAAAGAGGAGGGCATAGAAAGATGATGAGTTTTTAGGATCAGTACCTCCCTAATGTGTAGGGAGATAGAAAGAGAAAATCGCCCAGATGCAGAGGCTAAGGAAACGGAGAGAAAGAACAACTTTTATGGTGTGTCGATATATAGACAGAGAGAGAGAGAGAGAGAGAGAGAGAGAGAGACTAAGTAATCACGGACTCTGTCTTTCTGCTATATCCATATCTATATATACTTCTCTTATTTATATATACTTTCATCTACAAGAAAACTAGGACACATGACCAAGAACATCGTTTGTATATAAATTTTGATAATGGATATATATATATATATATGCAGGACTGTATATATGCTTTATTACATTAACCCAAAAGAATCATATAGTGTGTGCATGAAACAATAATGATGACATTCGAAGAGAGTTAACCATTTAAAGAGATTTCACTTAGAAGCTATTTCTATTGTTTTTTTTTTTTTTTTTTTGAACAACTCTTTCATTAATTAAAAATAGAACGATTACACGGCAAAGTCAAACGACGGGAAATTAAACGCTATTTCTATTGTTTATAAACTGATATCAGACGCCTTCTTTGTTATCGAAACAAGCTTTGGCTAATCTTTGTAATGAACCGGTTTAATTAAATGATAACCAAGTATTTGCACAAAACAAAAAAAAAGACGCCTTCTTTGTTATCTTTAACCCATCATTGTTAATCCCTTTAAGATTAGGTTCTATTCTCTATGCATTTTAGTTTGTATTTCCAAATCTAAGGAAAAATACATCAAAAGGATGAAATTAATATGATGTATTTGGGTTGGGGACAGAGGCACTGTTTTTAAGAAGCTTTAGGTTTTAGACATTTCGATGTTAATAATTGAGGACAGATTCAAGACATCAGATCGAAATATCAATTACACAATTAAGTTGTCGTCTAGTCGATCTATATATTGCTTCTTCTTCTTTTCTTGTTAATGGAGATTGACTACGTATGGATATTGATTTCCATTTTGTTGCATATTTTAAAATGAAACCCTCGAAAATGTTACTGTAAGTAATCGAAGTCTATTTTAGTTGGTTTATGTAGAAAATGTTCTCTTTGTACATCAAGTTAGCAACAATACAACCTTCTAGTGTTACTTATAAAAAGATTTAACATATGGCAGTGTCATATGTTCGTAATAACTTTTTTTTCATATATGGTTCCTCTCAACGAATAGAGTGCCAAATAATTCACTACAACGAACTCATTCAATTTGTATTTGTACCTTATGTACTATCACAAGTTTATTAAAAATTCGTCTAAGAGATATTGTGAAGATTTTACACTTTCTTATTCCATTACTTCTCTTTAAGTTTTGGTATAACTTAGGCTAAGAAAAAGTTGTATTCGGTTAAACACTCGAATAGCTATATTGAGATCTAATTGGTCTCTACCATTAAACCGCTATCATCACTTTTTACGTAGAAAACCTAACCTAACGAAGAAGCGTGCAAAGAGAATAAATGATTTTATCTTACAAAAACATTAGTCAATTTGGAGAGAGAGAAAGAGAGAGAGAGAGGCAGATAGCATGAATGGGAAATGAATAGAAGCAAGTGGGTCGTGGTTGCATATTGCATTGTTGTAATTACTGTATGAGCAGAGTCTGCAACACTATTTACTCGTACCCATTTTCAAACGACAACCATTCCTTTTTATTTAATTGTTCATAACATTTATTATATAAATCAAACTGTTCATGTCTTCATGTTCTTTGTCTTCTTCCTTCGTTTATAACAATGGGTCCAAAAATCATAGAATTTACACCATATGGATGGTTACACCACTCCGCTCCAATTAATATTCATAATAAGTATGTTTGGCTTGTACTCTCTCCGTTTCATAATAAGTGTTTTTTTGTTAAAATGAATCTGGACTATTTAATGATGTATCTGGATGTATTTTGAGTCTTAATACATCCATTAATATCTATATACATTGGGTAAGTGAAGAGTCAAAATGACACTTATTATGAAACGGAGGGAGTATCATTTTCATAGTTTTCTATTATTACTGTATATTGTACTAGACTAGATTTGAAGTCCCGCGCAAGCGCGGGGTTGTTTGCGATAGTTTTCTGTTTAGTTTTATCTATACTTGTTGATTTGAATTATGATGGTTTTGTATTAACTTTCATGTTTTTTGTTTATGTTTTGAGTTAACCCAATCACTAACATTAAAAATATGAACAATTTGTCTTTTATTTTATTTTATTAGGATGTTAACACTCCCACTTTATCTCGAGTTTTCTATTTCTAAAATTTTAGCATGTTATAAATATTATGTTTGTTTACTTCTGTTAGACTATAAACATGCATATGCATTGGACTCAACGTTAAAATTTGTAAGCATAATGTAAAATAGCATTTGGACCCGAAATAAGATGAAAAAAATAATATATATACTTTTTTACATATCTACTTTGTTGTGGTAGCATATGAGCCTCATAACCATTGATTATTTTCTATTATGTTAGTTTTGTAAATATTAATTATATTTTGAGACAAACATATCACAATCCTTAAAATTTTCATGTTTTTCACTGCAATTAAATTTACATATAAAAACTCGACTTCTATTTTTTTTAAATAAACTCTAACTCTAATTTCTCATTGGCTTTTTATTATCTTAATTAATTTATATTCAACTTTTTAACTTGTAAACACATTATAACATTTTGAAATAGGATAAATTCTTTTAATAAAAAGGTAAATATATACCATTTCAAGTTACATATATTTTTACTTATATTCAAACTTTTTGATAAATTTTAACATCAAGTTATCACATATTTTATATTAATTAAGTAATTTAGTTGTGTATTTTTCTTAGTTTTATTTATATTTAAAATATAAATATATGCAAAGAAATATGAAAAGTCATGTATTAAATATCTTAAAAACAATTTAATGAATTTTTTGTGCTGATGTGGACACTCTATATGGAGAGAGCAACTCCCTAATTATATATAAGATATATACATTGCGTCCTCTTATTAAAACTAGCTAGCTTGGATTTAAATTACAATGTTTTCCACACTTCGGGCCTACGCTTCTTACAAGGTTTTTAATATTATATAATTTTGTTGTGATCAGAAAGTTTAATCACCTCCAGTTTTGAAAACGTTACCTGAACATTCAAGTATCAGAAAGTAAGACCAAAATAGTAAAATCGAATACTTCTAAGAATAGTTGAACTGGAACAGCTAAGAGAGCTATTCACTTTGACTAGTCTTACAATTGAACATCTTCATTCCGGATGTTCATGGTGACAAGAAAAATAATGATTAAAATAATTTTTTTTTTAACAAAAATGATGAAAATAGTTTGTTTGGTTAACGAAGTATTTTAGCCAAAACATTAGTTTTAATCTGCTAAATTTTATAGTGTGACATGTTACAGAACTTACATTTTATAGACTTTTAACTAAAAATTTGTTAACCCATATAGTTTCTATCAGGGTGACTCAATGGTACAAGTACGCATCAGAAGAACAAAAAAAACTCTTTTTTTCATTTCATGCTATATTGGCAACCAAAAATATTTCAAGTTCTTATAGTAGTGATCTACCAAAACACAAATCGAGTTCTTTTTTTTTTTGTTACGAACTAATTTTTCTCATTAAGATTAACCCAAAAGGCTTTGAAAAGCCCACAGAGCCTGTTTGGCTACAGAGTCCGCCACAGTGTTATCTAGGCGAGGGATAAAATTAAACTTAAGGGAAATAAACGACTTTTCGATCAAAACGATGTCTGCGAGAATGCCATGCGTTTCCAACAGAGGAGATCGAGAATTGATCGCTTTGATCAGGATGAGCGAATCAAATTGGAGGATCAGGGATGTGAATCCTAATTCCACTGCTTTGAAGAGTGCTTCCCGAATTGCCAAAGCTTCAGCTACCAAAGCCGAAGAAACAAAAGAGTGAGCTGAGGAGTAAGAAGAGACTTGCCCTTCGTCGGCGGTGAAAATCCAGCCGAGTCCTGCAGATCCGGATGCACCAAACATCATCCAAGCTGCGTCTGTGCAGCAAACGATAGTCCCCACACCGTGATTAGCCCGATTTACTCCTGAGAGAAAACGAGTTTTGCCTATCACAGGGATTTGGGCTAAATTCCATTCCCTTGCATCGCAAGTAGCTTTAAGGATAGTTTCCTCCACCGTGAATATCCTATTCTCAAAGATCTTCTGGTTTCGGGATGTCCAAATAGCCCAAAGGATCCAAGGGTATAGTTTTCCCCTGTCAAGTCCAACAGGAGGGAGGGTAACTTGGTTTCGGACAGCATTCAGTCCTTCATTCAGAGATGTTATCAGCGTCGAGATGAAGTCCTGAGGGAAAGGCGCCAATTTCCAGACTTTTTGGGCGAAGTTACAATGGAAAAGGAGGTGTAGGATTGATTCTGGTTCATTGCATCTGCAGCAGGTTGTTGTTGTCACAATGTTCCTGATTTCCAGCTGTTCTCCTACAGGTAAAGCTCCATGTAAAGATCTCCAGATAAACATTTGCATTTTTGGTGAGGTTTTGACATTCCAAACTTGTTGGTTCCAATTGATTGCAGGCATAGCTGGTGATGCCCGAGTAGCTTCGTGAAGCTTTGAAGTGGTGAGATATCCTGACCGGGTGCTATAGGTCCCAGATGGGTGTCCTAGCCAAATCTGTTTATCTGCGGGTCCAAGCAGACTTGGTTTCAAGGTGAGAATTTTTTCCTTGTACTCAGGGAGTAAGAATTCCAATTTTTCAGCATCCCAAGCTAAAGAATTTGGTATAAATAGATCCGCCACTAGGAGGTTTTGATTTGCTTATGTTGGTGGTCCTGTAGGTCGGAGAGGTTCTTCAAGAGATAGCCAAGGGTCCTGCCAAACTCTAATGCTCTGTCCGTCTCCGATAACCCATCCAAGATTGCTGGTGAGAAGTTCCTTTCCAATATGGATACTACGCCATCCATGTGAAGCAGTCGTTGGTATGGTACTCTCCAGGAAGGAAGATCGTCTGAAATACTTCCCCTTTAGGATCCTTGCCAGCAGACATTCAGGTTTGTTTAGGATTCTCCAGCTGAGTTTAGCTAGTAGTGCATCGTTGAACATGTTAATATCTTTGAATCCTAACCCTCCAAGGAACTTTGGTTTTGCCATTTTATTCAACGCTACCCAACCCAAACGTTTGTTCTCAGGGGAGGAGTCCCACCAGAAGCGTGTGAGGGCCGACTGTATACGCTTACAGAGCGATTGTGGAAGTTTGAAGCACGACATGGTGTAGGTTGGCATTGCTGATAACACGCTTTTCAGCATGACTAACTTTCCCGCAATAGAGAGACGCCTTGAGGACCAGCTTGCAGCTTTTTGCCGGATTCTGTCTACTATGGCGGTGAACAGATCCTTCTTTCTTCTGCCAAAGTGTTCTGGCAGTCCCAAGTATTTGCCTGTGCCTCCCTCCTTTTCGATTTGTAGTCTGCTCTTGACTAATAACTTAGTTGCCGGCGGCGTCTTCTGCGAGAAGGTAATGGCTGACTTCTGAAAGTTGATCTGTTGCCCAGAAACTTTTTCATACTTATCTAGGATGTGTTTCAGCGCCTTACAGCTCTTCCCATTTGCTTTGCAGAAAAACATTGTGTCATCGGCAAACAAAAGATGGTTTATCCTTGGGCTTGCTCTTGCCACTCGGATCCCTTGAAGCTTTCCTGATCGTTGCGCCTTCGTGCAGAGTCCTGACAGTACCTCGCTGCAGAGGATAAAGATGTAAGGGGAAAGGGGATCTCCCTGTCTGATTCCTCTTGAAGGTTTCACAAAGCCCCTCGGTGATCCATTGATGAGAAACGAGTAAGTGACCGATGTAATACAATGCATTACCCACCCAATCCATCTTTCATGAAACCCTAGTCTTTGCATCACTTGTCGAATAAAAACCCATTCTAGTCTATCATAAGCCTTACTCATATCTATCTTCACCGCCATTGTGCAGGAGATTTTGGCCTTTGATGATTTTAGAAAGTGGAGGACTTCATGGGTTATTAGGACGTTATCTGCTATGGCTCGTTTGGGAACGAAAGCTGACTGGTTTTCAGAAATAATCCCATTCAAAACCGGTTGGAGTCTCCAGGTCAGGATTTTAGAGACCACTTTGTAGCAGACATTGCAGAGTGCAATGGGTCTGTAGTCCGCGACTCTCTTAGGTCCTGTGATCTTCGGGATAAGTCTTATGTGAGTATCATTGGTGCTTCTTGGCAAAGTACCAGAGCTGAAGAAGGCTTGGACTTCCTTCACTATATCTTGCCCCACTACATTCCAGTTCGTTTGGAAGAAACTGGCCGAGAAGCCATCGGGTCCGGGAGCCTTATCCGGGTGAATCGCAAACATTGCTTCTTTTATCTCTGCTGGAGTGGGGTCTTTGATTAACTCTTGGTTGATCTCCTCAGAGATGGTGGGTGATAGCGCCTCATTGACTGCAATCAAGTTCTGTGCTGGGCTCACGATTACTTGTGCTTTGAAAAAATCCTGAAAATATTTGGTAATCACTTGGACTATCTTATCTTCTTCAAATTCTGCCTTTCCAGTCTCATCTTCTATTACTGATAGTTTATTAATTGCAAGCCTTTGCTTTGTCGAAGCATGGAAGAAAGAAGTATTCTGGTCCCCCAGGTTCAGCCACAACTGTCTGCTTCGTTGCTTCCAGAATGCCTCCAGAGCCTAGTAAGCTTTCTCTAACTTCTCGTTGAGGGCTAGGATGAGTGGGTCATTTGGTATTGCTTTACTTAACTCCACCTACAAATCTTGTTTTAGCTTGTTGATAAGCTATTGATTGCTCTGGTGTTGCTCTTTGTTCCAATGGATGATTGCATTGCGACACTTGGCGACTTTCTCCTGAACGCTTTGGTTCGCATCTTCCTCCCATCTAGCTTTAACCAGGTTTGTCACTTTTTCGTTATCCTTTAAACGGCGGTCGTATCTGAAGCTCTTGCGCCTTTTCATTCTTTTAGGGTCGAAGAAGGTTAGTATGGGTCTGTGATCGGATCCTTCGAACCACAGATACTCACAAGATCAAGGGGTTGATTCTCTAATTGCTCGATATCACTGAATTCGGGACGCAGAACCAGCCACACATCTAGACAAGCGGGAACTTCCTTTGTCCAACTTCCAAGTATCCCGAGAATGATCCCAGCAATAAAGAAGAAGAACTCGGATTTTCAAAATCCGTCTTCTCCTCTTCCTTAAAAATCGGAATCAAGTGAGGCTCTTGATCTTCTGGATAAATCGGAATCTTTCCTCTTTCTGGGAGAGAGAGCAGTTTGCTGGATTTTTCTTTTTCTCGACGACGCTCCGATCAAGGTATTATTCTTGGCCTTATCTCCATTTTTCCTTCCCGGTGGTCTTCCTGGCTTTCTCTTAGACGCTGCTGACTTTTGCAAGTGGTTTTCCTCAGTTATCACTCTTTCAGGTGAGACCGCTGGTCCTAGTCTTTGCGTAGCCGGAATTCGCTCTACGGATCGGCTTTCTGGGTTTTCCACCGGTAGGGTGTCTTGTGTTTGGGTTGCCATTGAGGCTCTCACCATTTGAGCTGCTGTCTCTTCTATTTGGCCTCTCTGTTCTGCCTGTCTCAGTCTCTCCTTTCTGGCTGCACTTTCTGACGGGTCAGCGCAGGATGAGTATTGGTGCATAACGTCTCTAACCTCGTTCAAGGCAGCGTTGAAAGCTTCTCGGGGGAGTTGGTCAGGTGAAATTCTAGGGGATTGTGTATCCAGAGGAGGTCTTCTCTGACGGGAGCTGCCAGAAATAGCAGAGTGAAGATCTCCAGATAATCTCTCTCTGATTTCTGTATCCACTTTCTCTTTTTCGACCCATTTTGATTGGGGTGGTGGCTGTCTTCTCTCCTCATATCGTTCATAGCGACGGGATTGGGCCGAGAATTGGGATCTGGATGCATCTAGTGAGTTTCTCAAATCAGAATGTCTTAGAGCAGAGCTATCAGGGTTGCTGAATTCTCTTGATCTGGGTATATAGTTGTAGCCTCGGTTCGAGTTCTGCGACCCAGATCTTTCTTTAGACAGCTCAGCTTGGTTAGCTTGGCGGGGTGATGAACTGCGGAAACCTTGATCTAGCTCTCTTATGCTCCCTGTTTGGTCTTGTGAAGTCCGATATCGGATAGGTTCGAAACCCCTATGATCCCGATGTCTTGGGGGATATCTCGGAGGGTTTGAGGGTGCCGCTTCTTCTCTTAACTCCTCTGATTTGAAGGTGGGGCAGTCTTTTGCATCATGGAGCAGAGACATGCACTTAATGCAATGTTTTTCCAGTTTCTCGTATATTAGTGTGGCCTCCACTTCTTCTCCAGTTTCGAATTCCACCATTGAAGATGTGATCAGAGGTTGTAGGCCATCGATATGTACTTTCATCCTTGCCGTAGTTGCAGTGATCTCCATTGATTCATAGTGGCCTATATAATTGGCTATGCTTCGGAGTGTCTCTTCTGACCATAAGTGGACTGGTATGCCTTGTACTTGGATCCAGAAGGGGATTTGAGATGGAAAGGTGGTAGCCGTGGTTGGTTCCTAACGTTGGAGGATTAGCATCCAGTAGGCGAAGTGATAAGGCCTATCGTCTAAGACCTGTTGGAGGTCTTTCTCATTAGCGAATTGGAATTGGAACTGTCCCTGGCCTAGATCTGCACCAACGGGCTTAGTAGACACTTTCCAGTGGTCAGTGAAGAAGGAGATGAGGGACCCGACCCTTTGTATCTTAGGGTTTGTAAGCATTCCAATCAGGGTTAGCGAGTGTTTCTTTAAGAGCTTTAAGTTGTCAAAAAACGGGACTTTGACTCTCGCTGTCCTAGGAGGTGGTTGAGGAATAGCTGGGCTCTTTCCTTTTTTCCGAATAAAATAGTCGTCGATTCATTGCTTCTGAATAGTGGGTAAGCTTGTGTTGGTAAGCCCAGATGAAGTCGAGCGGGCCAAATACTACACCCAAGGGTGAGAAGATACTACAGATCTGGTAGATCTGAGAAAAGTTACTACAGATTTTTTAGATCTGAGAAAAATTTACCGCCACAAGATTCGATCTGGGGAGATTTACTTCTGAAGAGAGAGAAAAGTGAGTCTTTACTACAGATCCAGAGCTTCTGACTTCGCCTCTGATATTCTCTGAGAAGATTTGGTCAACCCTGAAAGCAATAAATGTTCCAGGGAGATAGAAGCATAACTGTTACTTCAAGTATCATAAATATACTTGAGAGAGGAGATAACCGAGTGTCGTCCACTTCCTTATAGCTGTTAGAGGGAGGAGCTTAGGATTATCTCCTAATAGCCAGGAGGGGAGAGTGGAGGGAGGACTCTTGTTGGGGAGCTTCTAGGGCAATTAAGGCAGCATAACTTCCAACATCCTCGGTCATTCATCACGCAGCAACAGTGTTAGTGGAGAAAACGGGTCATTTTCCCTTTCCAACCACCATCAAAAGAAGCCTTTTAGATCGGAACAGTAGGAGAATTCAAAAGTTGAATAGTGATTGTGGTTGACTTTGGGACTCGTGCCTGGGAGCGTTTTAGCAGCTTACTTTATTATATCCACATCCATGTACACAAATCGAGTTCATATATCGAAAAAAATGGACCAATAGAGATGATTTGGAACGTGTAATTTTCTTATATCGTTTTGATATTGATGTGGAATAGTCGAATAGAGTAACACATTCTGATGAGACTTGTCTCTCGTTTTCTCCCTCCGTAGAATAAAATTATACACCACTTTGTCTTTTTAAAAAAAAAAAAAAATCAAACACAGATGAATACAGCTCTCATAGTCGCTATTAAAATGAAAGAGATATTTGTTACTTGGTAAGAGAAAATACAACTAAATGAGGTTCTTAGGCATGAAAGTCTATGTTAAACTTAATCATTGTTACGTAAGAAAAGAAAACATAGGATTTGATTACCTCCTCAAAAAGGCGATTTTTATTATTTAAACCCAAGAAAAGTCTGAAAGAGAGGCCTAAGCCCATATAATGGTCATAACTATGCAAAGTCCAATAGCTATATAACTCATTCTGATTTAGTGATTTTGAATATGCTTCATCAGATATCTCGAGAGTACCAATTTTCCACAGCCTTGTTTTGGTAAACTGTTAAGTTTTGTTTTGCAATTTGATAAGTTTTCTATTGTTAATCAAGAACACAAGAGATGCATACCTAAGCATTTTAACCAATATATATTAGGGGAACATAGAAACAATCTCGACCGCATTCATTTACTTATCCACAATGTGCGGGACAAACTGTTGTTATGGTTGGTATAATTTGTATTTGAGGTTGGTTTTTGACGTTTGTAGTTTAAAGGATCAAAGTGATTGAGTGTATTATTATAGTTAAAGAGCTTGAAGACGGAATAAAGTTATGAAATAGTAATGAAATGCATTAAACTAATGTGTTTGGAATGTAAACAGAATCAAAGAGGTATTAAAAAGTTAAAACATTAAAATGGGTACAAAAATCAAATGAATCATGGGGCAACATGATTCCTTGAACTTTTGTTGTTGTGAACCACTCTCTTCTCATCCAATGCGAATATGATCGATGAAAATGTGCTTCCGAAGTGTTAACGGTGTGTGATGGTGATTTCCTATGCTGAGAGGTCATCATAAACCTGTTACAATATACGAGTTGTAAAAATATTAGTAATGAGTTATATGATCTCTAATGTATTAAGCTTATTGTTAATTCAATGCTTACTTCTCCTTCAATTCTTGAGCAATGGGGAAATGTGGATCAAATTCGAATCTTGACATGCCACCTCCATCAACAACATGATTCCATCCTAATGTGTAAATAGAACACCATTAAACACTATACAAAGAATTGTTACATGGATGAAACAGTATAAAACGTTATATAGACCTTACCTTTGTTCGATAGAGCTTTCCAATCGATTAACTCACATACTACAACATCATTTGGAATTCTATGGTACACCTCATAGAAATTGTTAGCGAGTTTTCCACTTGCATAACATAGTATTTCACGATTCCTAGAGAAAATAGGTGACCATCAGAGCACTGTATTTCATACTACCTCTGTCCCATATTATAAGCAGTTTAGGAAAATGTATCTGCAATTATCTAGATGTATCTAGATGTGTTTTAAGTCCAGATACATCCAGATAATTACATATACATTTTCTCAAACTGCTTATAATATGGGACAAAAGGAGTATATGATTAGTTAAAACCCATATTTTGTTGTTAGAGTACTTACTGAAGATCACAGATCCGGAAATTGATTTTGCATTTTCTTTTATTTCGTCCACAAAACATCTCATCTCTGACTGTGTGAAGATCCCCAACATGAGAGACTACACCTAAAAAATATGTAATACAAATTATATTTCAAAATGATCTTATTAGTTCGATGTGAAATTGATATCAAATCCTTGTTTAAAAAGAATGATTTTTTTAAAAAGAGGGCTTATTAATAGGTAATGCATAATCAGCACGCAAGGTCACCACAAATGTAAAAGGACGATGTTCAACTACATAGCTCGATGCTCTTCTTGGTATTTTGTGGATCTTAGTGTTATATTCCATGATAATGCATAATCCGTGAATTGTTGTTCGGTTTTGAACATGAGAATCATGACAGAGAACTTGGATAGGCTGTACCATTCGCCTTCCTCGATTTGGTCATCAAACATGATAACGTAGTCATTCCTTGTTACGGACGCCTAGATCCTGGTACCCTAAATGAGAAAGTATCAATAATGGTAAGTGCAATTTTGTTTTGATAGCATAGTACTCTGTTTTAAATAACTTACTGCTTCGTCGACCACCATTACATCTAATCCTTCGACACCTCTGACACCAACATTAAACCACTTCGTTAAAACCATTACTCTTAACGTCGAGTTTGTGACCATTGAGTGAAAATCGGCTACCATCTCGTAAGACGCCATGTTGTTTGAATGTGTTTTTTCTTGATCGAACTTCAGAGTCGAAAATGAGAGAGATATGTGAAAAGGCGCCGTAACATGAAACACATTTGTATCCATTTATAATTATAGAGTTGTGTACATTTTAGGGTATGTATTGCCGCAAGTAATCGTATCCCGTGAAGCACTCACATTTTTATATAAATGATACAATATTAAAACATAAATATATGCCATTGTATTCGTGTATCTCCTATATTTGGAGAGTAATGTTTAATATTACGGAAAAATGCAGCAATCCTCAATTTGGAGTTCATATGCATTGATCTCATTAGCGGGGGCCTTTAAATCGAGTCATAAGTGGTCGGCCTATATCGTAAGAGTTGCGGCATATTAAGTAATTTGATTTGATACTAATCGGATTTTAATGAAATTATTGTCTTATAGCTCGTCAATATTGTTATTTCCTGGGAAGAAGAATTACTTAAACACAGTGTCAATATGAAAAGATTCATTTTAGTAGATACTACATAATTGATTATTGAATGTGCCATAATTAGATATGAGTAAAATATTATTAAACATCACTTCCTATGGTATTCTTAACTTAAATCACGATAATCGTGAAATAAACAATTAATATACTCTTCATGAGTTGATATGGAAACTCGCAAATGGAAAATTATTCATTAAAATGAAATGGGAAGATGGAAATCATTCGTGGGTCTAAAGATAATGCAAAAACACGATAAAACAATAACATTATGGTCCTAAAAGGGTCGGTTTTATGTTACCTGAAGAAAATTTTCCAAAATGGTTTCCGTCAGTTAAATCTCTCATTAGAGCGTCCAAATTCATTTTGAAAACTCGGCAAACAATATCTGACCTATCGTCGATGACTAAGTTCCTCTTCTTAAGAAATCTGGTGATCTCGAGCCACTTGGGATTGCAGTTGAATGTGCTTACATGTTGCCATAGCATTGTAATATTGCTGCTAAATATACCTCGGCCCGCCAACAAAAGAAGCTGGAAGCAGAATACGATTTCCTTGCTCCCCCATTTCTTTTGTACCTGAGTTCAACATTGCCTTAAGTGAATTGTGATCCATTGATTCAGATTGGACAGGTTGTATTTGATAAAAGAGAGCTTGTTTGATCAATCATCGTAAATCCATCGCATAAGAATTGCTGAAACAATCTGTTAGAGCGTAGAAGAGTCTGACTTTCGTTTAGCCTTTCCATAATGCGATATGAAAATAACTATCTAAGACTCTGCTTTTGCTTGGGTGTTCCCCCTTTCACTCCTGTAAATACTTTCTCTGTCTTGATTCTGAATCTATCATCACCGTATGAAAACACCAAAGGATATTGCAATGCTAGATAAGATGTATGTATTTCACTGATGCGCTGAAACTTTCCGGTGGGTTTCTCTTCTAAAATGATGTCACATTCAGGCATTTCCAGGTGAAAATCACATGGAATTAAAGTTGCAACCTCCGAAGCAGTGGGAGTATTGTAGGTCCTAGCATCTTTTCATGGATGATCCCTTATAATCCTCATGTGGAATGGTTCTTCTCCATTCGTCTCTAATCTGTCTTTCGCCATCTGGAACACTTCTACATAAGGATTTACCTCTCTTAACATGTGCATTAACTTTTCTATGATTTTGGTTCTGAACTCATTCTTTTTCTTGGCTGTTTGCGTATTCTTGCCCTTGCTACAAAGGATGAATGACATATATGAGGGGTTTATTTAAAATTAATTGCTCATTTTATACAGATTACTTTATAATCAGTTTCAAGATATTACCTCATAACAAGAGCTATGTTCTGCACTTCATTTTCAGTATCAACAGTATATAGTTGTGAGAATTTGGATAATCCCCTTCCTCAGGTCTCAAACTACCAATCAAATGGTAGTTTTGACCATGAATCTGAAACATAGGCCCCCGTCCATTTGGTATACATTTGTTGACTTGCACTCCAAGAGACGTAAACGCAGAAAGCATGTTATAAGACCTTATATTTTCACGAAAGTGCCTACTTAGCTCGTCATCGTCCATCAGCGAATCCCTCAAAACTTTAGGTGGATTCCTTAGCAAGGGTAACTTAATTTTTCCGCTAAGGCAACACATAGAGAACTTTGGATTTTTTGAATTCCTTCTTTTCTTAAGGCGCTCTTCATACCAGAATATAACACCACATTTGTCACAACTATACGTTGGGTCACCGTGATCTAAATACCCTGTAAAAGTAATTGAAATGTGAATAATACTATAGTTAGAATTATATTGATGACCAATTGATGTGCATCAGGTTTTACCAAACTTTTTAGACCTCTGCAAGTGCACAGATCGTAGAAGTATGGGTATCGAACACAAGGACTGGCTATTGAGTACACTTTGAAGATGTGGATTTTGGATCAAGCTAAAACAATAGTATGGATTTTTGAGGTTTTAATTGTAACTAAAACTAAAAAAATTAAGCAAGGTAGTGAATTCAATGTGAAGAAAGCGCTAGGTCAACAGGGGCTAATCGCAGAGAAGTAAGCAATGATCAAGATTCAATGATAGATAATATGATTTAGGGATATTAGGATGATAAAACCGTCTAGAACACAGAACACGAATATAAAACATTTCCACTGTCGTGGCTCCGACTCCTATGATAACCTGTCTTGTAACATCCGTAGACCAAAGAATTGAGATTTTTCTTTGGTGTCGGTCGACACCAGGGTGGTGTCGGTCGACACCGATGGTTAAAATCAATTTCTGGTTCGATTTAAGTTCGGTTTAGCCCGGTTTGGGCCCAGGAAGCCCTAGAATTCGAAATAAAAAGCCGCAGCCGCTTCCTCTTCCTCTCTTTTGTCGTTTTGCGGACTGGAGAAGGAGAAGAGAGGTGATTTCGAGCTGAAATCCGGAGTTCTTTGTCGATCTGAGGCTCCTTGTTGCTGTTCTTCCTTCTCTCATCCCCCTCTCTCTGTTTTCAATCCGATTTGAGGTGAGTGCATGACTGTAGGTCCGCAATCGCTAGATTTGGTTTGATTGGTTAATTGTTCTTGAGTTGTTCATGTTGATTATGTGTTATCTAGTGTTTTTTGGGTGTAATTCGTGTGGATTTGGTGTTTTATGTGATTTTCGTGATATTTTGTTGAAGGAAGAATCGACCTCTGGAACTAGTCTCGGTCGACACTGACCGGTTCGGTCCGGTTCAATTGAAATTAAAATTAGTTTAAATTGATTTTATTTAATTGGTTAAATCTGGTTATCTGGTTATTTGGTTAAATTCATATTTAATTAATTAATGAGTATTTTAATTAATTAAATGGTTTAAAATAATTATTTTAATTATTTAAATATATGGAAATTTATTATTTAATTATGAGAATTATTTAATAATTGAGAAATGAAGTTTTAATTATTAATAATTATTTAATAATTGGAAAATGGTATTTAATAATTATTGGAGTTTATAAATATTACTCCCTTCGTTTCACTTTATATGTCGTTCTAGACCTTTTTTTATTATTCGTATTACTTGTCGTTCACGAGTAACAAGGCAGCTTTTGTTGTAGAATTCCAAATATAACCGAACTAAAATAACATTATCTCATAAAATAAAAACAATTAAATACTCAAGTGTTAAAATATCCGAATAAGAACTGTGGAGCTCCTCCACCTTCCGTCGATGGAAACCTCCGCAGATTAGCCAGAAAAGACTGATGATGATGATGATTGTTTGTTGAATTGAACTGAAGGATCCCCCTGTTTGTTCCTAAACCCTGAACCCCGCGGAGGCCACGGTGGTTTCGGCGCCGCCGAGGGTGTCGACATGTTGAAGTCAGATTGAATGCTCCACCGCCGTTGGATCCTGCCGGAGATCATATGGTCGGGAACGAAGGAAAACTATGGATGATGCTGATTCTGATGGTGGTGATGATCGGAGATCGACGAGAAAGGGTGAGAATTTGTCTGCATCGGGAAATGGGTTTGACCCGACCCGAGAATCAGAGCCGAGCTGAAATACTCCAAATCCTCCAGGGGCTCCGTTTGGTCGCTAACCGGACATGTCTTGGTAGAAAATAAGTTCCGGCCTAATGGTTGATCCAAATGTCTTATTTCACTTCGACGTGATGCATGACTCAAGTATCTATCTTTCCATATCAAGATCGTGACTTTTGGACGTCGGGAACGCCTCCGTTCGCGGCCAAACTTCCGGAGCTTCGTTTCTGCTTGGTAGCGAGAATTATCACTTGGAGATAAATTGATGCTCTTGACTTGGAAACTTGCATGGATCATGGTTTGAGGCTCTTTGCTCCTTTTTGCATCCTTTTTGATAGTTTACCCTGTAAAGACTCCAAAACCAACAAATACAAGAAAACTACCTCCAAAGGCATAAAACCTTTATGAAAGCATATGAAAATACTAGTAAAAACATGTAAAATATGGATATATCAACTCCCCCAGACTTAGCCTTTTGCTTGTCCTCAAGCAAACTAAGCAGGAAAAGAGGTTTGAAAACATGAAGAACTCTCAAATCTTTTGGAAATCCAAGTTGACTTATACTTTAGTAATCCACACAAAACAGCATTGGCAAATTTTGAATTAAGAACAAGAGTACATACCATGAGTTTTGCGATTGTCCCAAAGCAATCCACCTCTCCTTAGACCATCCAAATTCGCCACCCTTGACTCCTTTATTTCTAAAGGTGTGGTCTCAACTAGGGAGTATCGATCAGCCGGCTTTTAGACTCTTTACTCATCCCCTTGTTTAGGCACTTGTCTTTTACTCCATGTTTCTCCTCTCTCTTTCTCACTTCTTCAAGTTGATTCATCCCTTTTTTAGGGTAGCAAGTATTTTTTATTCAACTCTTCTCTTTATTATAGAGGTTTTGCTTGGACCTTCCATAGACGCGAGTATTGATGGTGTTTGCCACCGAATCCCCGGTTACTTGGATCCATAGGCCTTCCATAGACGCGAGTATTGATGGTGTTTGCCACCGAATCCCCGGTTACTTGGACCTTGATGCTTTTTCTTTAAATTGAAGGGGAGAGAGAGGGAAGCACGAACTCACTAAGACTTTTTCATTTGATGGAGAGGATGAGGAATCATGCCATTTGTATGCCAAGCCCCTAGCTGAGAAGATTAAGTTCATTAAGGGCGGAGTCAAAGATGGATCCTTCTCAAGTCCTTAGAGATGTGGGCGTTTTTGGTAGATCGATCAACTCATAGTGTACCTGTGGTAGATGTATTGCCAAGAACTGCTCAATGGTCACTTAAACATTAGTACAACCATGGTTAGATCCAAGATAAGGTCATGATTCTCAACAAAATTTTGACTCAATAAAAACGACTCGATAAAAGGGAAAAATTGCAAAAGAAAATACCAAAATGAACAAACATAGTTAGTAATCCCCCCAGACTTCCTCAAAATTTCTCCTTGTGATGCAGCGGAACCATGGCAATTAGGATCTCAAGACGCAGAACTTTTCACTGATCAGGTGTGATCAGTCTCATCCGTGTAAGAATTAGGAATTCCTCTTCCAACTTGTCCCACTTGCACCATCCCGGTGAAAGCAAATCAGATTAAGAGAGGTAAAACAGAAAGTTCAAAATGAAAAATTGAAAAGAAAAGGTTTAGGATGATGTTACCAAAGGTCAACCAATTTGTCATAAAGATAAGATCCGGTTTGAGTTCATGTAGACTTCTTTAGGCAATATTGGTCGGTGAGTTTTGAATTTCAGGCCTTGGTTCACACCGGTTTGTGTTTTGGCCGAGATTGGTACATCCGGCCGGCCAAAAGGTAGTGTTGTGAACTACAGAACAAACCGTTAAGAATTTCATGAACTATATTGAAATTTAATCGAACAACCTGGTATTTCATAGCATCTGGTGAAGTTTGAGAGCATTTGAACGAGTGGATTGAGGCTTCCTTCACAAGATGGACAATTCGGCTCCAAGAAGGAGTTTCCTTGGCCATCCATAGTTTGGCTCGTTTGTTTTCGTTTCTTCCTGCATAAGTGTTTTCCAGCCGGTGGGCGCGCATATGCCGTGATTTGGATTGTCGGCCATTTTGCTTGCCCGCCATGGACCGTATGTGGCTCCTTGGCCCATCTCCTGAACCGTGAACATTTCACCGTCCTATCTTTTGGATGGGCCGACCAAAATGTCATTTTATTTCCTCCGGTGAAGTTTAGTGAACTTTAGAAACATGGTTTGGGAGATGGCCGAGGGTTGTTCTTCATGCTCACGTCATGGCCGAGGGAAATGGGCCGGATGGGATTTCTTCAAATCCCCTGGGGCCAATTGAGATTTTCTTCGACCAAAGTGATATTATAACCCTTCTTTATCATTACCAGGTTGTGTCCGCCTTGTTCCTTGTGATTGGGTATGAACCTTCTTTGAAACCTCCTTTAAGCCGCCATAGGCTTTGTGGTTTTGGTTGGCTACTGCAACTCTCCTTCATATCTATCCTGCCAAATAGTTAAGTCCTGGAAAACAATTTAAATCACTGTTAAAAATCCGGCCTTAGATTGAGATCCCAAGTAATGAGTTTGGTTTGCCAATCTAAGCCAAAAAAAGTATAAACTATAGAAACATGATGGGTCTTGAATGAGAGATCCCAAAGCTCTAAAATAGTTTAATATAAGTGATATCAATGCATGAAATGATTTTGACAAGTTAAGACATTTTCTCATTCATGAACCATCAATATTAAGCAATTTAAACCATGGAAATTAGCTAGTGAAGTGCAATGGTTCAAATGCTCATAGGTTTAAGATCAGAGATGGTTATTAATGAATGATTGAGAAAAAGTTACTTACCTGAAATGGAGATTTCGCCTTGTACATGGGTGGGAACATTGGGTGGGACACTTCCTTGTATTGGTCTTCTTTTGGTTCTTAATCCATGTGGGTTGCCTCCCACAAAGCGCTTGTTTAAAGTCTTTAGCTTGACTTTATGCCTCTTCTTAGTTGGTTGGAGCATCAACTAAGGGAATGGTTTCTCTCTCATCCTACTTGATGTGGGATAAGTTTTACCCAACTATTAGTAGATACCGCAAGTGCACGGATCGTTGGTAGTATGGGTTATCGAACACAAGGACCAGAAAAGTTGCACTATGAGTTTATGAGATTAAAACTTAGCTAAAACTAAAATATGGGGGTTTTTTTAAAGCTGTGAACAGTGAAGAAAATAACAATGAGTGAGCTTGAAATCAAGTGAAACAAGCAAATAAAATCAATAGGGAAAGCATTGGGCACAAGAGAATTCATAGGTCATCAAGGATTGGTTTATTTGGATAGTTAAACAAGGAATCAATAGATATGGTCAAGAACTTGAATTATGAATTGATAATCAACTTACTCCCGCAAGGTCAATTAATATGTCTAAACAACCTAAGATTACTCTACTCCCATAGGCAATCAAGTGGTTAAACAAGCACAACAATCCAAATTCAATATGTTCCACAAAGCATCATAATTCTACTCCCGCAGGTTATGGTGATTTGTTCATCTGGATTATTTCAAGTGATTTATCAAGCTTTCGGAAAGTAAATCAACTCTAGGGCAGTAGCAGGACGTTCAGTCAAAGCTATAAGCATTAAGCACAAATCAAGATGAGGAACTCAATCAATAATCCCGAATCTAACAACCTAGTGATCAATCCATGAATCCCTTGAAAACTCTTGAACCCAACAATAAGACTACTCAGCCATGATGCAAACAAACAAGCAAGAGATGTATGAAAGCATTATGTGAGTATTAAAAGAGATAAGGGATGAAGAAAGCTTCTCTATTGAAGAACAAGTCGAAATCTCCCTTGAAATCTCAAATCCAAAATAACAAAGTTTAAGAGAAAAGGAAAGAACAAAGTGTAAAGGTTTGTGTGTGTGTGAGTCTTTGAATCTTGAGAAACGCCTCTTCTCTCTGCTTCTTCTGTTCTCCAGGACGGCTCTCTCTTCTCTCTGACGGCGCACACACCTACTCTTTTTCTCAGAGGCTAAAAACTTGCATATATAGGTTGTAGGTCGGTTAGGGTATTGAAGTGCCGGAAAAGGAAAGTTTCCCATGAGCCGGGCTTCTTCTCTCACGTCGTGTATGGGCTGGTATTGCACCAATAAAGCTCCAAACATTAGCTAGGCCTCTCCCTTATTGATCCAAGGCCTTTGGCGCTGCTGCTCGGGCCATTAGACACTCCAAATCCTCCATGGGCTTCCGTTTGGTCGATAACCGGACATGTCTCGGTAGAAAATAAGTTCCGGCCTGATGGTTGATCCAAATGGCTTCATTCCACTTCGACGTGATGCATGACTCAAGTATCTATCTTTCCATATCAAGATCGTGACTTTTGGACGTCGGGAACTCTTCCGTTCGCGGCCAAACTTCCGAAGCTTCGTTCTGCTGGTAGCGAGAATTAACACTTGGAGATAAAATGATGCTCTTGACTTGGAAACTTGCATGGATCATGGTTTGAGGCTCTTTTGCTCCTTTTTGCATCCTTTTTGATAGTTTACCCTGTTAAGATACTCCAAAACCAACAAATACAAGAAAACTACCTCCAAAGGCATAAAACCTTTATGAAAACATATGAAAATACTAGTAAAAACATGTAAAATATGGATATATCAGATGCCAGTGCGAGTGTTGGTTTGGGAGCGGGGGCTGCTCCGGGTGGGGGTGGCGCTCCGGCTCCGGGTCGTGATGACTTAGTGGTGGGGTTGCTGACGCAGCTATTGGCTCGTTTTCCGCCGGTGGTTCCACAGGGGGCTCCAGGAGTACCGCCAGTGGCAGA
This sequence comes from Microthlaspi erraticum, assembly GCA_902728155.2. Lineage (NCBI taxonomy): Eukaryota > Viridiplantae > Streptophyta > Magnoliopsida > Brassicales > Brassicaceae > Microthlaspi > Microthlaspi erraticum. Next base: position 230,966 of record CACVBM020000344.1, on the reverse strand, counting down.
GGTGCAGCATGTTGCTGCAGACGTTGCGCAGCCGAGGCTGTGGGTGCGGGTGTGACCGTTATTTGGAGTTTATGGGCCACATGCAGAGGATTGGTACGCCTTTCTTCGAGGGCAGAGTTGGTCCGGAGGAGGCAGACGCGTGGCGTCAGAGAGTGGAGCGGAACTTTCATTCGATCCGTTGTCCTATGGAGTACTGGGTGGAGTTAGCGGTCCACTATTTGAGTGGCGATGCTCATTTGTGGTGGCAGGCCGCGGTGGGCCGGAGGGCATTTTGGACTTGGGGCGACTTCCTTGTGGAGTTCAACGCCAAGTATTTCCCGAGGCAGGCTCGTGATCGTCTTCAGATGCGGTTTATGGGCATTGAGCAGGGTTCGCGTACTGTACGCGAGTATGATGCGGAGTTCAGCCGTCTGTTGGTGCATGCGGCTTTGGCATGGAGCTGAGCATCAGTTGACGAACAGGTTTCTGGAGGGACTTCGCAAGATATTCGGACGCTATGCAGAGTAGTATGTACACTTCGAGGGCGAGTCTGGTAGAGTTGGCCGCGTCGGTTGAGGCGGATCTTGAGTGGGCCAGTTGGTTCCGGTGGCTGTGCCGTCAGCAGTTGCTCCTGCTACCCAGCCTCGGGGTCAGCATCAGCAGCAGCAGCAGCAGCGCAGAGGTGGTTCGAGTTTCAGTTCTGGTTCTGGCAGGGGCGGTTTGCCTGCGCAGGGTCAGAAGAGGAGTAGAGAGAGTTTTCTGGTGCTAGTCAGTTTCCTCGTGGTTCGTGTTTTGGGTGTGGGAGCACGGAGCATCGTGTTTCGAGTTGTCCCAAGAGGGAGTCAGCACCGAGGGTGTGTTACTACTGCAAGGAGCCTGGGCATATCAAGCCCATGTGTCCTAAGTTGCGGAGTATGTCGGTGGCTTCGGTTCAGCCAGTAGCGGCTCAGCCAGTGAGTCAGATCGCAGCAGTGCAGCCGTTGGGTCAGATTGCACCGGCGCCGCGGGGTTACTCTTCAGTGGAGACTGGCGGGACTAGTCAGACCGGGCAGATCACAGGTAAATCTTCGACTCAGACTTTGTAAATTCTTAGTATAGAATTTGTTGTTGTGTTATTGTCTGTTAGTCATTTTTATCTGTGATAGTCTTGTGGAGGTTCTCAACGCAATTGAATGTGTAGGGACCTTGTTAGTGGGCGGTTTTGAGTCCCACGTTTTATTCGACTCTGGAGCATCGAATTGCTTCATTACACCGGAGCGTGCCGAGAAGAGTGGCATCCGGAGTAGCGCGGGCGAGAGCGCGGGCATGGTCAAGGTGGCGGGAGGTGGATTCTTGTCTACTTTGGGCCGTGCTAGAGGAGTCGAGATCGAGATTGCGGGGCAGTCAATGCCAGCAGACTTAGTCATCAGTCCGGTGGAGCTGTATGACGTTATTCTCGGGATGGACTGGTTGTCACACTACAGAGTTCATCTGGATTGCTACAGAGGTAGAGTGGTCTTCGAGCGAGATGCAGGGAGGTTGGTTTATCAGGGAGTGAGACCGACTTCCGGGAGTATTGTGATATCTGCTATTCAGGCCGAGCAGTTGTTAGAGCGGGGCTGTGAGGCGTATCTGGCGACGATTTCTATGTCTGAGTCAGGAGCTGGAGTTGTTATGGGAGATATTGAGGTTGTCCAGGATTTTGAGGATGTCTTTCAGTCACTGAAGGGATTACCACCATCTCGGTCTGATCCTTTCACGATTGAGTTAGAGCCGGGGACAGCACCGATATCGAAGACGCCTTACAGGATGGCGCCAGCTGAGTTGGCAGAGCTGAAGAAGCAGATAGAGGACCTTTTGTCTAAGGGGTTCATTCGACCGAGTGTTTCACCGTGGGGAGCACCGGTGTTGTTTGTGAAGAAGAAGGATGGCAGTTTCAGACTTTGTATCGATTACAGAGGTCTTAACCGAGTCACTGTGAAGAACAGGTACCCACTCCCGAGGATTGATGAGTTGTTGGATCAGTTGAGGGGTGCTACTTGGTTCTCCAAGATTGACTTGGCATCGGGGTATCATCAGATCCCGATAGATGAGGCAGATGTCAGGAAGACTGCTTTCAGGACGCGTTATGGGCATTTTGAGTTTGTGGTTATGCCTTTCGGTTTGACTAACGCGCCGGCAGCCTTCATGAGATTGATGAACGACGTGTTCAGGGAGTATTTGGACGTGTTTGTCATCATTTTCATTGACGATATTCTGGTATACTCGAGGAGTCAGGAGGAGCATGCGACTCACTTGAGGTTGGTTCTGGAGAAGCTTCGGGAGCAGAAGCTTTTTGCTAAGTTGAGCAAGTGCAGTTTCTGGCAGCGAGAGATGGGATTTCTTGGCCACATTGTTTCTGCAGAGGGAGTTTCTGTGGATCCGGCTAAGATTGAGGCTATCAGAGATTGGCCTAGACCTAGTAGTGCCACCGAGATCAGGAGTTTTCTGGGTTTGGCAGGATACTACAGGAGGTTCGTCAAGGGGTTTGCTACCATGGCGCAGCCGATGACGAAGTTGACCGGGAAGGATGTCCCGTTTGTTTGGTCAGCTGAGTGTGAGGAGAGCTTTAGTCAGCTCAAGGAGATGTTGACTACTACACCAGTGTTGGCGTTACCCGAGCCAGGGAAGCCTTACATGGTGTATACAGATGCTTCAGGCATTGGTCTTGGTTGTGTGCTGATGCAGGAGGGCAGAGTGATAGCATATGCTTCGAGACAGTGGCAGGGCAGTGAGCGTAACCGTCCTACACATGACTTAGAGTTGGGAGCAGTGATCTTCGCGTTGAAGATTTGGAGGTCTTACTTGCTAGGTGAGACAGTACAGGTCTTCACGGATCACAAGAGTTTGCAGCATATCTTCACTCAGCCGATGATGAACGCGAGACAGACGCGCTGGGTTGAGTTCTTGGCGGACTATCAGGTGAGCATTAACTACCATCCGGGCAAGGCTAACCTAGTGGCGGACGCGTTGAGTAGACGGAGGTATGATTCCGAAGTTGAATTTACCCATTCCCGAGTGGAAGTGGGACAGGATTACGATGGATTTCGTGGTTGGACTACCTGTTTCGAGGACTTTCGATGCTATCTGGGTGATTGTGGATCGGTTGACTAAGTCCGCACATTTCTTGGCCATCAAGAAGACAGATGGAGCTGCTGTTTTGGCTAGGAAGTTTGTGCGAGAGATTGTGAGGCTGCATGGAGTGCCAGCTAGTATTGTGTCAGACCGTGATCCCAGATTCACTTCAGAGTTTTGGAGGGCTTTTCAGGCAGAGATGGGCACTAAGGTGCATCTGAGTACAACTTATCATCCGCAGACAGATGGTCAGTCAGAGAGGACTATTCAGACTTTGGAGGATTTGCTGAGGATGTGTGTGTTGGATTGGGGTGGCCATTGGGCAGATCACCTGAGCTTAGTTGAGTTTGCATACAACAACAGCTTTCAGGCGAGTATTGGCATGGCTCCATTTGAGGCTTTGTATGGGAGGCCATGTAGGACACCCCTATGCTGGACCCAAGTGGGGGAGCGCAGCATGTATGGAGCTACTTATGTTCAGGAGACGACAGAGAAGGTCCGTGTTGTGAGGCTGAACATGAAGGAGGCTCAGGACAGGCAGAAGAGTTATGCAGATAGACGCAGACGAGAGCTTGAGTTTCAGGTTGGAGATAGAGTTTATCTCAAGATGGCTATGTTGAGGGGTCCTAACAGATCCATAGCAGAGAACAAGCTGAGTCCGCGTTTTATGGGTCCGTTTCCAGTAGTGGAGCGAGTTGGGCCATTGGCTTACAGGCTGGAGTTGCCTGAGATTATGAAAGCCTTTCACAAGGTTTTTCATGTGTCGATGCTGAGGAAGTGTCTTCACCCTACAGAGGAGTTAGTGGCTAGGATTCCAGAGGATCTTCAGCCAGATTTGACAGTGCCGGCAGTGCCTGTGAGGATTTTAGAGAGGAGGGAAAAGGTTCTGAGGAACAAGAGGATTCCCTTACTGAGGATTTTGTGGGATTGCAGTGGTTCTACAGAGGAGACTTGGGAGCCAGAGGCAAAGATGAAGTTGAAGTTCAGGAAGTGGTTCGACAAGCAGGTCGAGGAGTGAGCTTATTTCATCTTTGTAGCCTCAGTTGTTTTTTTGGCTTTGGTGTTATTGTATTTTCGTTTTCGTTGTAACGATAACATTTTTTGGAGTTTTAAAAAGCATGTAAAATAGAGGTATATGATGTACTTGCATTTTGCATAGTTTTAGTACATCTTTTATGCATCTTTTGCATAGTTTTAGCATCCATTAGCATCATATCTTGTTCCTTTTCCCTTCTTATGCATTCATAGTAGTTTTAGGTTGCATTTGCATACATGTGCATGTTTGATCCTTGAATAGGTCTTTTTGGAGCACTTTGGAGCATTGGGACGTGAGGAGCAAGGAAGGACTTGGTGCATGGATTCAGCTCAACCGCACAAGCTTAGGATGAAGAAGGAAGCCGTCTTGAAGTCAGCTCGACCCATCTACTCGACCAACCGGTCGAGTTCAACTCGACCGGCCAAGTTCCAACTCGATCGAGCTGCGGAGTCAATGGTCAAACCCGAAAAATGTTGCTTCCCCTTTGACTCCCCTTTGACCCTAAACCTAATCCTTCTTGTATTTAAAGGCTTGTGGCCACGAAAAAGACAACAATCTTTAGCTTATTTTCGTTTTAGCTTTTCTTAATTGTATTTTTACTTTTTGCAAAACCTAAGCCTCTCTTTGTGTTCTTGAGCTCTTGCTCTTGAACCTTAGATCTAGGCCTTATCTTTCTGTATTTGCACTTGCTTATTTCAATAAAAGTTCTTTAGTTTGATTCCCTCTTTCATATTATGTCTCTTTCATTGCATTTGATTGTGTATTTCGTTATGTGTAGTGAGTAGTTATCCTTAGGGTCCAAGATGGGCTAGACTAGAGGATCCTTATGCTTAATCTCTTTTGCTTTATGTTCTTAACCTAGAAATCTCTCTCTTTTGGACAAGCCTTAAGGCTACATGACCACTACCCCTGGCGTGTATGAGTCTAGGCGATTTTCCTCATGGAAGTGTTGGGAAATCGCTTGAAAAGGTCCACTAAGAGCTCCAATATGCTTGCTCTCGAAATGGAGTTTATAGGTGTTGGATGGGTTAGTTTGAGCAATGATCCTACTGCCTCTAAGGCTTGATTCTCACTGGCTAACCCCCTGTTTCTGAGATCTTGCCTTAGATGATAGCTTTCACCTTGGGAAAGGGTTAGCTAGGCTTGAGAAGCTCAATACCAAGAGATAGCTTGAGTACAAGTGGTTAATGAGCAAGATTGATTAAGTATAGTCTTCCCCTAGTCGCAAGACCCTGTCTTAGACCCTAGCTTCGCATTATCGTATTAAAGTTCGTATCTTTATCGCTTTTCCTCTGTTTTTACGCTAACTCGACCCTCAACTCGATCGAGCTCAGTTACTCTGTTTCTACTCGATCGAGCCCTTGGTCGAGCTGCTTTCATTTACTGTTTTCTTTTACTTTCTGCATTGCATTTCATTTCATTAGGTTGCTAGAGTTACTTCCATCATCTTTACTGTCTGCTTGACTTCCTTGTGTTTGCATATTCTCATAGAGCAACATCTCACCCTTATGGATTGATAACCTCTTATACTACATCGACTATGATGGTTAAGAGGAATTGATTGATTGTGATTGCACCATACCATCTCATCTTTATTCACCACTGTTTGCATTCCACCTCATATCACTTACATCATTTCATCACCCACACACAAATCATATCATCAGTATATCACAAATCATATCATCAGTATATCACTGATGATAGGATTTGTGTGTGGATGTGAGAAGATATGAAATGAATGAGGTGGAATGCAACAGTGGTATATGAAGATGAGGTGGTATGGTGCAATCACAATCAATCAATTCCCTTAACCATCATAGTCATTGAAGTATAAGGGTTATCAATCCAAAATGGGTGAAATTGTTACTCTATGAGAATATGAAACACAAGAAAGTCAAGCAAGCAGTAAATAGAAGGTGGTAACACTAACAACCTAAGAAACAGAAATGCAATGCAATAAAGTAAAGAAAGCAGTAAGCAACAGCTCGACCAAGGACTCGAGTCGAGTGGAACAGAGTACCAGCTCGATCGAGTTTAGGGTCGAGTTAGAAAACAAAGCTAAAGGCATGAACTTTAACAAGCTAATGAGAAATTAGGGTCTAAGACAGGGTTTACAATCAGGGAAGGCTACACTTAATCAATCTTGCTCTTAAAACTTGTATCAAGGCTTCTCTTGATATTGGGCTTCTCAATGCCTAGCCAACCCTTTCCCAAGGTGAAAGGCTATCAACCAAGGAATGATCTCAGAAACAGGGGGTTAGCCAGTGAGAATCAAGCCTTGGAGGCCATAGGATCATTGCCCAAACTAATCCATCCAACCCCTTAGACCTCCATTTCTAGAGCAAGAGATATTGGAGCTCTTAGTGGATCTTTTCCAGCGAATTTCCATCACTTCCATGTGGAGAATCGCCTAAGGACATACAAGCCAGGGGTAGTGGTCATGTAGCCTTAAGATTATCCAAAAGAGAGAGATCTAGATTAAGACCATAAGCAAGAAGGATTAAGCATATGAAACCTCTAATCTATCCCATCTCAAACCCTAATGGGTAACTACTCACTACACATGAATGTAAACACAAGCAAATGCAATAAAAGACATCATAAGAAAGAGGAGATGAAATAAACAACTTTTATTGAAATAAGCAAGTGCAAATACAAAGAGATTATCCAGGATCTAGGATTCAAGAAGCAAGAGCTTCAAGAACACAAAGATGGGATTAGAGTCTCTAAAAAGTAAAACAATAAATTAAAGAAACTAAAACAAAAATAATCTAAAGCTTGGTGGTTTTTTCGTGGCTTAGAGCCTTTAAATACAAGAGGATTAGGTTTAGGGTCAAAGGAAGTCAAGGGGGAAGCAACATTTTTCGGGTTTGACTTTGACTTCTCAGCTCGATCGAGTTGAAGCTTGGCCGGTCGAGTTGAGGAACTCGACCGGTTGGTCGAGTAGGTGGTCGAGCTGGTCTTCAAGATGGCTTCTCCTTCTTCCTTTGCGTATCCAGTTGAGCTGCGTCCATGTGCCAAGTCCCTCCATGCTCCTCATGTCCCATATGCTCCAGAATGCTCCAAAAGACCTATTTCAAAGGACCAAACATGCATATGTATGCAAATGCAACCTAAAACTACTATGAATGCATAAGAAGAGAAAAGGAACAAGATATGATGCTAATGGATGCTAAAACTATGCAAAAGATGCATAAAAGATGTACTAAAACTATGTAAAATGCAAGTACATCAACACCCCCAAACTTGAACTTTGCTTGCCCTCAAGCAAACAAATAGAACAAGAAAGAGATGAGGTTTGAAAACAAGCTGATTCAACACTTAAAAACATGTCCTCAAAAGCGATTTGCTAAATGTCCAACTTAGAGATTCTAGAATGCAACAAGGTGAGAGATATTCATTAAGATTTAACCATGCTTATCAACATCAATCCCACTTCACAGTCACTCAAACAATGCATTCAAATCAGCAAATCCCTTTAACATTCATTAAGCAAAAACAGTGAACCAAAAACATGCAAGATCAATCAACTCATTTGGTTTCAAGGGTTTATGGGTTAAGAGACAAAGAGGGTCTCTTTTGTATGGTGGTTTAGTAACAGGGATCTCTCAAGAAAGTGGCTTTGCTTTGGCAGAAGGCTAAGTGTTAGAACCAAAGATGATGCAAGAACAGCAGCTCGAGCCGCCTAATCCTAACTCGATCGAGTTCAACACTTAGAGCTTTTTAGAACAAAATCCTAACTACCCTTTTTGGCATTTCGCCTTTGAAACTGAGGAGCTTTGCTCACTTTTCTTTTAAGAACTTCCTAGGGAGAGGCTTCTTGAGGTAACATCTAGCGGTTTGGGATTTTCTAAACACTTAGGGAACTTTTCTTTCTTTTTGACACTTGAGGCTTTGCCTTCTTTTCATTCTACTTAGAACCCTTTTTACTTTCTTTTTTAACTTCCCAAACCTTTACTAGACCCTTTTTAAACTGCCAACTCCCTGGACTTAACTAAACTCTTTTTCCTTTTTTTCCCAACTTTTACCACTTTTCTGGTTTTTACACCCAACTCGATCGAGCTCGAGTTGGCACCCCCAAACTTAGCCTGAAAACAATCCCAAGAGAACTAGACAACTAGAACTACTGCCCCTGCCGGTTTAAACACAACACCTTATGCTAAGCAAAGCCAAGAAAGGTTCTCACATTCGCACAAGAGATAATATGGGGTTTGAAATGAAAAGGCTTAGGTTTAAGGTGTGGTAACTGTCTCAAAGATAGAGATCAGCTATCTGGACAAGCAAAGGGATATGAAAATAGGTAAAGAATGTCCAGATATGTATGTGGTAGCCATGAGTTGAAATCAAATGCAAGCATTGGTAATTAAAGATCAAGTTATGGTTCAAATAGATAGGGAAATGCATCAAATCACAGCAATGGTTGAATGAGATGTGCATGCAGTGATATGATCAAGATAAACATGGTTCTTGCTGCTCAATCAATCTCACCCTAATGCACAAAAGAATCTAAAAACAGGGCACTCAAGAAATCGCAAAAGATGGACAAGTTTTCAAAGTCAAATCAACAATGCAAGTGAAAAGATGCAATCCTAAACAAGTCTAACAAATATGAATGCAAAAAGATGAAAATATTTTTGGATTTTTTGAAAATTTTATGATTTTTTTGGTTTTTCTATGCAAAAGATAAATGAAAAACTAAGAACAAAGAAAACAAGGTTAAATCATCTCTTGAACCCTCCCCCAAACTTAAATCACACAGTCCCTTGTGTGAGAAAATTTAGTGAAAGATTCAAGAGGGCAAAACCAAGAAAAAAAAAGAAATGCAAGAAAATATGAAATGGTATATACAAGGGTTGGTGTTTGGATACCTCAGTGCCCCCCAAAGAACTGGGAGGCAAGGTCGTGGTCTGGAGATGGAGACGGCCATCAGGAGCACTCCACTCACTGGGTTCCTCACTCGATCGAGCTTGCGGCTCCTCCTCTTCTTCTTCATCGAAGTGGTGTGGCTCCCTTGGCCTTGGTGGAGCTGGCTGCTCGAACTGTAGGGGTTCCAGTCTGGGAGAAGTCCTGGTAAGGCGTTGATCGTACTCGAATCCGGGTTCTCAAACTGGGGCTCCTCCAGGTCAACTCGACCCTCAGCTCGATCGAGTTGAGTTTCCTCTGTTTGGACTCGATCGAGTCCGGTGGTCGAGTTGGAGCGTCTGGCCTTGGAAGCTCTTCCTCCTTCTCTGCGTGTTGTCTCTCCTTCCCTTGGCTCGAAAGAAGAGGCTCTGTGAGGCTCTTGGGCAGGGAGCCTCCTTGGAGTGGTGAGGAGTGATCTACTCCTAGGGAATGTGGGGAGCCATGGGCCTTCTTCTTCTTGATGAAGAACCAGAAACCTTCTTCTCCAAACTCTTGATCTTGCTCACCATCTTGTCCATGGACTTTTGCATCTTTCATGGCTTTCCCTTGCCACTTGTTGAACTTTTGGAGAAGTCCAATCCTCTTGTGGGCAGCCACAACAGAGGGGTTCATCCTTGGAGCCTCATACTCCTCAAAGTAGTAGCACTCAGGCTCACCCAAATCCTCATTCCTGGCTCGATCCTCAGCTTGACTCAGCTCGATCCTCAGCTCGATCGAGCTCAGGCTCCTCTTCTCGCAATCATCCTCATGCCCAACTAATGTGTACACAGGGGGTCTGAAGTCAATGTTCTCACCCCTAGACTGTGGTGAGCTCAGGGTTGGGCAGAGAAGCTTGGAGGGCCAGCCAATGGATGTGTGAACTTGAATTGGAACCTCCCATCCAACTCCTTGTGCTCAATGAGGAGGTTGGTCTTGCAAAACTTGATGTCCATCCAACCTGGTTCAGTGGCCTTCTTATCAGTTGGGTTCACTCCAGCAGCACACAAGATAGGTGTGATGAGCCCTCCAACACTTAGCTCTTCCTTGTTGATGTCGAGTGTTGTAGGCTGTGTCTTGTAGGTGAGGAGATGATCAAGGAAGGCATCAGTTTCCTGTGTTGCTATCTCCCCTATCCTCTTGCCATCGCTTGTGCGTGAGAGATGGGCTTGATTCCCATGTCAAGAAGCTTGAGTTCCCTCATTGATGGTGTCCGGTGCCTTCCTTGCGATTGTAGCCCACACACTTTGGAGCTCATTTTCCTTGATATCCCAATGGGTTCCTTCTCCATAAGTGAAACCAAACAAGATCTCCTAGCTGCCTGAAGGTGACCATCTTCCTTTCTCCCTTTGCCAAGAATGTTATCCATCCCCAGCCTTGGTCCAACTCAGCTCGATCGAGCTCATCATACTTGTGTACCTCATCGACGCTAGGAACTCACAAGTGAGCTCCTTGTATGACTCCATGCGATGAGAGAAGAACTTGGCCAAGTGCATGTTCTTAAGACTAACTCCACATCCTCAAAGATTCCAAGAGCCTTCATTGTGTCATCATTGTTTTGGTTTCCACAAAGTCCATGGAGAAGAGAGCATTGTAGTGCTCTTGGTACATGGGGAGTTCATCCTCCTTCTTCTTGTGGCTCAGCCTCCTCCATGGGCTCATCTTGGTTACTCTGGCCACTTTCATCAACCTCTTGATTGACCTCCTCTCCTTCTTCTTCACTTTTCAGATCATCACCTCTTTCTTCCAATGTTCACCCCAATCTCAAACTCTCCTTACTCGCTCTCACTACTAATGGGGTCATTCCTCTTCTTGGTCCTCCTTTCTTCCCTCAATCTCTCGCTCTCAGACTCCAATTCAGAGTAACATACCCCTCTGCCTCAGAATCTTCAATCCTTTGATTCATCCCTTCCAAATCGGCTTGCAATTTCAGCCTCCTTTCCATTGCATTGTTTGATTCACCCTCAACCATTCTCCTCTGCGAAGCACGGCTTCCCTCACTGCTTGTCATCTTTTTGTGCTGCTTTTCCAACTAAGGTTCCTGAAATTCATCAAAGATTCCAAAGAGTTAGAGTTGTAAAGATCGATTCGGTCAACTCGACACACAACTCGATCGAGTCAAAAAACTCGAGTGACAAACTCGATCGAGCTAGGTGAAACAGAGTATAACCGAATCTGAATCAAGTATTAAGAGCTGGATAGGATGCTAAACAATCAAATTGAACTAAGAACATCAAGAACTTGGAACAATAAGCAATTCTAGTGAAGAACAAAGCATCCTAGCCAATTACCAAACTCAAATTAAAATATTTTAAGCACATGCAACAAGTTTCAATGGCAAAACAGAGGTGAGGTGAGCAAGTTCACAAAAAAATAGCAGGAGAAGGATATGAAAGCAATTACTCAAGAACAAGTCCACAAGGGACACATGCAATCAAAATTCAAGAGAACAACATTCAATAGAGAGGAATCAAACTTAAGGATTTGGGGGTTTAGGGTTCATACCTTGCTTGGATGATTGTTGAACTAGAACAGTAGCTAGAACTAAAGCAATTCAAGACAATGAGCAAGGGAGAAATCGCAAAAACTTAAGAGAGGATGAGAGATTTTCGGATTTTTCTTAGAGAGAAGAGAGATGAATGATTTCAGAAAATTTTGAGTGTGGGAAAGAGAATATGTACAAGGATAAACATGGGACTTCCTCCCAAGTGAGCTTGTTTAAGGTCCCATAGCTTGACCTTTACCTCTTTAGGCATTGGTTGAGCTAGTCTCACCATCAAGGGTGATAGTGAGGACTTGAGACAGAAGCTCCTTTAGCTTGGTTGGGTCCCTGGACTGTTCTGAAGTCACCAAGGCCTTGGCTCTAGAGAATGGTCTTGATCTCCCCTTGTACCTTATCTTGTACTCAATCTTCCCATTTTCAAACTTGGTGGGGAACAAGGTCATAGTGAGCTGAGATGGCTTGACTGAAGGGGCCTGAGCTGGTGGATCCTTTCTTTTATCACCTGGTCTTGCCTTAGAGGCTGCATCCTCCCCTTCTTTTAGAGCCCTTCCTAGTGGCTCATCAAACAAAGCTTGAAGGCTCTCTTCATCAAGCACACAAGGGCTTGAACAAGTCTATCAGCTCGTGGCCTATCAGACGTGGTTTCTCAACTCTAGCCCTCTCAAGCGTGGCTTCTCAATCCTTGGTCCTTATCAACTCCTTGTCCTTCTCACCTTATTCTCACAACTCTTGGTTTCCTTTCCTTCACAACCTTTGCAACTTCAGGACTCTTGGAACTAAGAGGGTGCTTTCAATTGTGGCACAAAGTAGTCTGAATCCTCTAGGCTGCAAGCGAAGACACCAAACTATTCACCTTGTGAAGAATCACTTCTTGCTTGTGAAGTCTATTGAAGCGCCAACTGTGCTAAGGAATGGGGTTCCCAATAGCAGAGGTAGATCCTTCTCTCTTCCATCTCCACAGTAAGATCAGTTTGGATGATGCATTCTCCTATTTTCAAGTGATAGTTCTTGAACACACCAAGAGGAGACTTTGAAGTTGCATCTCCAAACATGATTGAAGTAGTAGGGCGCTGCAATGCTCCAGCAATGCCAATCTTTTCTGCCATTGTGAGTGAGATGAGGTTGATGCTTGCACCAGAATCCACCAAGGCATTGTCAAGCTCAATATGCCCAAGTGTGCAAGGGAGAGTGAATTTCCCTTGATCCTTCACCTTTGGTAAGAAAGTAGGTGAGGTAAGCAGGTTGATTTGGTGAGTAGACATCTCCAGAAGCTCAGAAACTTTTCCTTGTGAGCCATAACATCTTGAATCAACTTCATTTGCTCAAAGGCCTCACTCATGCTTCCATAGAAGGCAACTCAACTCCAATCTCACTTAGGTCTCTTCTGAACTTGTGAATCACTTCCTTATGGCTTTGACTGAGTAGGCGGCCTGATGATGTATCAACTGGTTGGTAAGGATCAAGCAAAATCGGCTTGAGGACAATGATGTCTGACTCGATCGAGCTAAAGTTCGACTCGATCGAGCTGCCGATCGAGCTTGTTGTGCGAGCTCAACTGGTGAAGTGTGAAAGGCATGAGTAGCTGCACTTTAGGTTGATCAATCTGGACTCCACGAGCCTCAGCAGCAACAATCTCGTCGTCATTCAGCAGCAAACAAAACTCTTCCATGACTCTCTCTTGATCCTCCTCTTCATCAAGACCTTCTTGAGTGAAGATGACCTTGCACTGTTCCTTGGAGTTCTGTATGGCTTTACCAGGTAGCTGTCCTTGCTTTGTAGCAACAACAACAGAAGAAGCATGATTCTCCAGAGAGTACACTCTTGTGTTGAGATTCTCAATCTTGGAGTTGATTTCAGCCAATTTCTTGCTTGTGTCCACAACACCATCAGCTTGCCCTTGAAGCAATTGTTTCAACACCATCAGCTTGCCCTTGCCCATGATTCTCCAGAGAGTACACTCTTGTGTTGAGATTCTCAATCTTGGAGTTGATTTCAGCCAATTTCTTGCTTGTGTCCACAACACCATCAGCTTGCCCTTGAAGCAATTGTTTCAACATAGCCTTGAGCTCATTCTCAGGTGTAGGTGCAGGCTGGGGTGGTTGGTGGGGAAAGCAAGGTGGTATGTGCATTTTCTGACCAGGAAAAGTCCATTGAGGGCCTTGGTAGTTGTTTTTAGGACCATACCCATGTTGTGGGGCTTGACTCGATCAAGCTTGCTGCTGTTCTCCAAGAGATCCCAGCTCGACAAAACCAAACTCACATCAAACAAGACCTAGCGAAGAACACGAAGAACAACCAAGATCCCCGGCGAACTCGACGGCGGAACCCAAAAAATAAAAATAATGAAGCGAGAAGCGAGAGCTAGAGAGAGAAAAAGAATAATTTACCTTAGAGAGAGAATGGAGAACGAGAGTTGTGGCTGAAGAAGAAGGAAGCACGAGACTTTAAAGAAGAGAAGGAGAAAAGAGTTCGCATCTCCCGAGGCTCGAGACATCTTCTTCAAGGACCTCAATTAAACATAGGCCCAAATTGATAAGAAGGCCCAAGAAGGATCAAAGCAACCCGCCAGGTGAAATGGACGCCAGCGATGAAACGATCGCAAGACGAATTTTAGCTTGCAGCTCGTATCAAGCGAGCTCCGCGTGAAATATTTTTATCCATGCGAGCGAGCTGTGAAAGAGACCGTGGCACGAGTCAAAGCAAAACGGCGAGCTACAAGACATGGACCGTAGGAAACTTTTTAAAAAAAAGAAGAAGCGAGCAAGCAGAAGGACCTCGCGAGCCAAGATTCACTCGAACGTCGTGCTCGATGATAACCATAAAGCTCATCATTCTTAAACTTAAGACTGAAGAGCTGGGGGCTAACTGTTGGGGTCGGAATACTCCCCATCGAGCTCGACGACGAAGCTAGCACTTGGCGAGAGGTGGAGAGCTGCAGTACCGCGAGCTGCGTTAGTGCGGGCCACGTCACGACGAGCTGTGGCGGACATTACGGACGACGATCTAACTCGCTGCAAACCGCAGTTCGCGCCAAAGATGCAGCACGACGAAGAGCCACGTCCACGAACCATGCGACGTAGAGAATGGGTCGGACTATAACTCTTTTTGGGCCGAACCAACATCCATCTTTGACGATTCGAGTTGAAGCCCGTAAGAGACCCGTAGTTCGCCCTAGATGACTACGAACGTAGAGTTGACGGCGCCGCAAAGGATAACAATAGATCTTTAGAAAATCTTTAGAGAATCTGGCCAAGAGTCGGTTCTAAGTCTTGTATAAATAGAGATCGAACTAAACAAGTTCGATCATCACTTTTCCATTGCAAAACACTTTACACTTTACATCAATAAAACAACCATCTTTGGATCTTCGTTTGTGTTATACTTAGAATTTCTAGTTCCTCTCTCAAAACATCTCTTGAATCTATTGTGCGGATTTCGGTTCACACACTCACAAAGCCTCATCATTTGAGCCAAGGGAAGGAGAAGACAACTCGCAGAGGAGGAGGAAGAGTTCCAACTCGACCATAGGACTCGATCGAGTCCAAACAGAGGAAACTCAACTCGATCGAGCTGAAGGTCGAGCTGACCAGGAGGAGCCACAATTCGAAGATCCTGGGTTTGAATATGATCAGGCGCCAGGCGCCTCACCAGGACTATCACCAGAGCAACTGGTGATAGCTTGATCGTCCAAGTGTATTGGAAACTCAAATGCAAGAATATTCAACCCAAATGGCAATCACCATAAAATCCTATCATCAATTTGGCGCCGTTGCCGATTTGGGTTGATATTTTGTTGCATTTGAGTTTCAATACACTTGGACGATCAAGCTATACCACCCCTGTTCTATTGTACTGCTGGGTTTTTGTCTCTTTTTGCAGGTGTATGCGAACTCGATCGAGTCGGTCAACAGAAGACTTGGTCGAGCTAGACTTTCACAACGGGTAGAAAGAGGGTTCAGAGGTCACAGAGGGTACAAGAGGAACCTGAGGTGCTTGTTGCTGATACAATGGATGTACCAGAGGGGAATGGAAACCCTTTGGGCAATGGACTCGGTCGAGCTAGGCAAACTCGACCGATTGGTCTAGGAGATGCTCCAAACCGCCACCAACAGAGACAAGGGATTGTTCCACCACCAGTGCAGAACCACAACTTTGAGATCAAGCTGGGAATGATCAACCTTGTCAGAACAAGATGTTCCATGGATTGCCAAGTGAAGACCCCATTGACCACCTTGATGAGTTTGATAGGCTTTGTGATTTGACAAAGATCAATGGTGTCTCTGAAGATGCCATCAAGCTGAGACTCTTTCCTATGTCTCTAGCTGACAAAGCTCACCAATGGGAGAAGAGCTTGCCCCATGGCACAATCACCACTTGGGATGAATGCAAGAAGGCCTTTCTTGCTAAGTTTTTCTCCACCGGTCGCACAGCCAAGCTTAGAGGAGTGAGATATCCAGCTTCATCAGGAACAATGAGACATTCGCTGAGGCTTGGGAGAGGTTCAAGGCTACACAAGTCAGTGCCCACACATGGATTCAACAATGAATCTACTCTCTACTCTTTATAGAGGATGCTTGGCAAGGTATAGAGAGATGTTGACACAGCCAGCAATGGGAACTTCCTCAACCAGGATGTGGATGATGGCTGGCAGCTTGTGGAAACATAGCAAACTCCAATGGAAGCTATGGAGAAGAGTATGATCGCACCAACCGGAGCTCGACCCACCACTCGATCGAGTCGATGAGAAATTGAGAAAAGATGTTAAGGCATTGAATGAGAAGTTGGATAAGCTGATCTTAGCTCAGTCCACAATGAAGAAAGTCAACTTTGTGTCTGCTGAAGAGATGGAACCAGTCCAAGAAGGGGAGGATACACAATTTGCTGAAGTGTGCTACATGAGCAATGGGCAAGGAGGTTACAACAAAGGATACTATAATTACAAGTCCAACCCAGCCATGTCATACCGAAACACTGATGTTGCTAACCCTCAGGACCAGGTCTATCCTCAACAACAGCAAGCTCGATCGAGTCAAGCCCCACAACATGGGTATGGTCAAAAGAACAACTACCAAGGCCCCAAGGGACTTTTCCTGGTCAGCAAATGCACATACCACCTGGCTTTCCCCACCAACCACCCCAGCCTGCACCTACACCTGAGAATGAGCTCAAGGCTATGCTGAAACAATTGCTTCAAGGGCAAGCTGATGGTGTTGTGGACACAAGCAAGAAGCTAGCTGAAATCAACTCCAAGATTGAGAATCTCAACACAAGAGTGTACTCTCTGGAGAATCATGCTTCTTCTGTTGCTGCTGCTACAAAGCAAGGACAACTACCTGGTAAAGCTATTCAGAACCCCAAGGAACAGTGCAAGGTCATCTTCACTCAAGAAGGACTTGTTGAAGAAGAGGATCAAGAAGAGTCATGGAAGAGTTTTGTTTACTGCTGAATGATGAGAGATTGTTGCTGCTGAGGCTCCTGGAGTCCAGATTGATCAACCAGAAGTGCAGCACCTACTGTGGCCATTCACACTTCACCAGTTGAGCTCGCACAACAAGCTCGATCGGCAGCTCGATCGAGTCCGACATCATCTGTCCTCAAAGCCGATTTTGCTTGATCCTTACCAGCCAGTTGACATCTCGTCCTCGCCTACTCAGTCAAGGCACAAGGAAGTGATTCACAAGTTCAGAAGAGATCCTAGTGGGATTGGAATTGAGTTGCCTTCTATGGAAAGCATGAGTGAGGCATTTGATCAAATGAAGATGGTCAAGATGTTATGGCCAACAGTGATAAAGTTTCAGAGCTTCTGAGAGTCTACTCACCAAATCAACCTGCTTACTTCACCACTTTCTACCAAAGGTGAAGGATCAAGGGAAATTCACTCTCCCTTGCACACTTGGGCATCTTGAGCTTGACAATGCCTTGGTGGATTCTGGTGCAAGCATCAATCTGATCTCTCTCACAATGGCAGAGAAGCTAGGCATTGCTGGAGCATTGCAGCGCCCTACTACTTCAATCATGTTTGGAGATGCAACTTCTAAGTCTCCTCTTGGTGTGTTCAAGAACTATCACTTGAAAATTGGAGAATGCATCATCCAAACTGATCTTACTGTCATGGAGATGGAAGAAGAGAAGGATCTACCTCTGCTATTGGGAACCCCATTCCTTAGCACAGTTGGCGCTTCAATAGACTTTCACAAGCAAGAAGTGATTCTTCACAAGGTGAATAGTTTGGTGTCATATCGCTTGCAGCCTAGAGGTCAGACTTTTGTGCCATTGAAAGCACTCCTCTAGTTCCAAGAGTCCATGAAGTTGCCAAGGTTGTGAAAAGGACCAAGAGTTGTGAGAATAAGGTTGAGAAGGAAGGTTTGATAAGGACCAAGGATTGAGAAACCACGCTTGAGAGGGCTAGAGTTGAGAAACCACGTCTGATAGGCCAAGAGCTGATAGACTTGTTCAAGCCCCTTGTGTGCTTGATGAAGAGAGCCTTCAAGCTTTGTTTGATGAGCCACTAGGAAGGGCTCTAAAAGAAGGGGAGGATGTAGCCTCTAAGGCAAGACCAGGTGATAAAAGAAAATCCACCAGCTCAGGCCCCTTCATCAAGCCATCTCAGCTCACAATGACCTTGTTCCCCACCAAGTTTGAAAATGGGAAGATTGAGTACAAGATAAGGTACAAGGGGAGATCAAGGCCATTCTCTAGAGCCAAGGCCTTGGTGACTTCAGAACAATCCAGGGACCCATCCAAGCTAAAGGAGCTTCTGTCTCAAGTCCTCACTATCACCCTTGATGGTGGGACTAGCTCAACCAATGCCTAAGAAGGTAAAGGTCAAGCTATGGGACCTTAAACAAGCTCACTTGGGAGGAAGTCCCATGACTATCCTTGTACATATCTTTATTGCAATTTCTATCTAGTTTTTGTGTCTTTAACCTTTCAATAAGTTAAGTTTAGGTGACAAAGGAGCCAGCTCGACCGACAGCTCGATCGAGCTAGAAACAAAGGTAACTCGATCGAGTTCCAACTCGACCGAGGTAAGTTTTTGAATTTCAAATTTTAACCGTTTTCTTGGTCAAGGGAGTGGGTCCCACAAGTTAATTTTGGTCCCCCACTTCCTAAATTGATCAGAAAAACCCCTAGCTTTTGTCCCCTCTTTAATTCATCTTTTAATCTCAACCACACATCTCAAACACTCCCTCTTCCCCATAACTCGATCGAACCTCCCTCTCTCTCCCACACTCAAAATTTTCTGAAAACATCTCTCTCTCTCAACAAAATCGAAAATCTCTCTCTCTCTTAAGTTTTTGCGATTTCTCTTGTTCATTGTTTTGAATTGCTTTAGTTCTAGCTACTGTTCTTAATTCAACATCATCCAAGCAAGGTATGAACCCTAAACCCTCAATCCTATTCGATTCCTATCTATTGCTTGTTTTCTTTGATTTTGATTGCATGTGTCCCTTGTGGACTTGTTCTTGAGTAATTGCTTTCATATTCCCTCTCCTGCTATTAGTTTGTGAACTTGCCTCACCTCACCTCTGTTTTGCCATTAAACTTGTTGCATGTGCTTGAAAACCTTGAATTTGAGTTTGGTATTGGTTAGGATGCTTTTCTTCACTAGAATTGCTCATTGTTCCAAGTTCTTGATGTTCTTGGTTCAATTTGATTGTTTAACATCCTATCCAGCTCTTAATACTTGATTTAGGTTCGGTATACTCTGTTTTCACCTAGCTCGATCGAGTTTGTCACTCGAGTTTTTTGACTCGATCGAGTTGGGTGTCGAGTTGACCAAACCGATCATTACAACTCTAATTCTTTGTAATCTTTGATGAATTTCAGGTACCTTAGTTGAAAACAACATAACAAGATGACAAACAGTGAGGGAAGCCGTGCTTCACAGAGGAGAATGGTTGAGGGTGAATCAAGCAATGCAAGGGAAAGAGGAGATGCAAGCCGATTTGGAAGGATGAATCAGAGGATGGAAGTCTGAGCAGAGGGGTACTCAGGAGAGTGGAATCTGAGATTGAGAGATTGAGGGAAGAGAGAAGGACCAAGAAGAGGAATGACCCATTAGTAGTGAGAGCGAAAGGGGAGTTTGAGATTGGGGTGAACATGGGAGGAGAAGGAAAGTGATGACTCTCTAAGTGAAGAAGGGAGAAGAGGTTAATCAGGAGAGTTAATGAGAATGAGCCAAGGAGGAGCTGAAGAGAGGATGAACTCCCCATGTTTCCAAGAGCACTACAATGCTCTCTTCTCCATGGACTTTTGGAAACCAAGTACCCTCATGCAAAACTATGAAGGCCCTTGGAATCTTTGAAGATGTGGAGTTGGTACTCAAGAACATGCACTTGGGGAGGTTCTTCTCTCATCACATGGAATCATACAAGGAGCTCACTTGTGAGTTCTTAGCTTCGATGAGGTACCACATGTATGATGAGGAATAGAGCTGATTTGGACCAAGGATTTGGGGCTAATGGATACTTTTAGGCAGTTGGAGATCTTGTTTGGTTCAACTATGGAGAGGGACTCAATGGGACTTCAAGGAAAGAAGCTCCAAAGTTTGGGCTACAATCGCTGAGGAGAGTACTCTTCCTCAAGGTCTAAGGCTGCTCAAATCAGGAGCCCAGTGCTTGAGGTATGTGCACAAGGCACTTGCCAACACCTTCTTTGCAAGGAAGGCGACCGGGACCATTAACGAGGGGGAACTCAAGTTTCTTGACATGGGAATCAAGCCCATCTCTCACACACAAGCGATGGCAAGAGGATAAGGGGAGATAGATCTGACACAGGAAACTTGATGCCTTTCCTTGACCATCTCCTCACCTACAAGACCACGGCCTACAACACTCGACATCAACAAGGAAGGCGCTAAGTGTTGGAGGGCTCATCACCCTATCTTGTGTGCTGCTGGAGTGAACCCAACTGATAAGAAGGCACTGAGCCAGGTTGGATGGACATCAAGTTTTGCAAGACCAACCTCCTCATTGAGCACAAGGAGTGATGGGAGGTTCCAATTCAAGTTCACACACCCCACGGCTGGCCCTTCCAAGCTCTCCTGCCCAACCCAGAGCTCACCACAGTAGTAAGGGGTGAGAACATTGACTTCAGACCCCCTGTGTACACATTAGTTGGGCATGAGGATGATTTGCGAGAAGAGGAGCCTGAGCTCGATCGAGCTGAGGATCGAGCTGCGGATCGAGTTGAGGATCAGCCCAGGAAGTGAGATTTGGGTGAGCCTGAGTGCTATTATTTTGAGGAGTATGAGGCTCCAAGGATGAACCCCTCTGTTGTGGCTCTCACAAGAGGATTGGACTTCTCCAAAAGTTCAACAAATGGCAAGGGAAAGCCATTGAGAAAGATGCAAAAGTCCATGGACAAGATGGTGAGCAAGATCAAGAGTTTGGAGAAGAAGGTCTCTGGTTCTTCATCCAAGAAGAAGAAGACACCCATGACTCCACATTCCCTAGGAGTATATCTCTTCTCACCACTCCAAGGAGGCTTCCTGCCCAAGAGCCTCACAGAGCTTCCTCATTCGAACCAAGGGAAGAAGGAGACAACACGCAGAGGAGGAGGAAGAGTTCCAAGGCCCAACGCTCAACTCGACCAGAGGACTCGATCGAGTCCACACAGAGGAAACTCAACTCGGTCGAGCTGATGGTCGAGTTGATCTTGAGGGGTCAGAATTCGAAGACCCTGGATTTGGGTACGATCAGGCACCTTACCAGGAATACCCACAGAGCAACTGGAACCCATAAGGCTGGTTTCAGCAACCCAAGCTCCACCAGGGCCAAGGAAGCCACACATGCTTTGAGGAAGAAGAAAAGGAGTGATGGCGGGTTTAGATTGCCTCAAATTTTCACAATTTATAAACCCAACTAATGAGCTGCAAGTGCACAGCCGTGTTGTAGTCGGGGTCGAACACGAGGAGGAAGTGTTCTCGCTTAACACCTTGTGAGATTGGTTTGTAGCTAGCTCGCAATATGAGATGGTTTTGGACCTAGAATGAGAAAACAAAACAAAAGAATGTGAGTGAGGTTGTAAACAATTTAAAACAAGAGTTAGGCAAAGGACAATCATATGGAGCAATGATGAAAAGATAGTTGCATGGGATGTGTGTAGAGCCGTCTTGAACATGAATCACTAGTGTATGGTCTTTCCACTGTCGTGGCTCCAACCACTATGTTTAAAACAACCTAATATACTCAGCTTTCGTTGGCTATTAGAATTGCAAACATGCATTAAAGGTGATCAAGATTCAATTGTTCACAATAAACCATAACTCAGCTTTCGTTGGCTATGATCTATTGCTCACCAAATACTAGTTTTGAGATCTAGATTCAGCACTGTCGTGGTTCTATTTCTCTAAGATCAGATTACTAGATGTACGGTAGAGTAATCATGCATTAAGCTCAAGTAAAGGTGAAGATCCATAAGATAAATCCCAATAAGTTGCAACACAATCAAATCATCACGGCCACCATAGATCTCCTCGGCCTAACTAAGAGATCTACTCGGCCATGATGCAAACAAGCAAGCAAAGCATGATTGTAAACATTATGCAAGTATTAAAAGAGATAAAGGGATGAAGAAAGCTTCTCTATTGATGAACAAAGTCGGATTCTCCCTTGAAAACTCTTAAGATCAAGTTTATAGAAATGGAAACAATGAAAAAGAAAGAACAAGAGTTGAGCGGCGCCTCCTTCTTCTTGGACGATCTCCTAGGGCTTCTCTCTTCTCTCTTCTCTAGACTCTCTTCTCACAAACTCACACGCTCGATTCTCTCTTCTTCAGCGGCTAAAAACATGTATATATGGGCGAAGTCGCGTAGGGTTTTCTTCATGCCGGAAAAGGAAAGTTTCCCATGAGCAAAGCCTTCTTCTCCACGTCGTGTATGGGCCGACATTGTACCAAGGAAAGCTCCAAACATTAGCCAGGCCTCTTCTCTATTCGATCAAGGCCTTTGGCGCTGCTGCTCGGGCTTTTTGCTTTCTTTTGAACACTTGAGGCTTTGCCTTCTTTTCCTTCTACTTATAACCCTTTTTACTTTCTTTTTTAACTTCCCAAACCTTTACTAGACCCTTTTTAAACACTGCCAACTCCCTGGACTTAACCAAACTCTTTTTTATTCTTTTTTTTTCCCCAACTTGTACCACTTTTCTGGTTTTGACACCCCACTCGATCGAGCTCGAGTGGCACCCCCAAACTTAGCCTGAAAACGATCCCAAGAGAACTAGATAACTAGAACTACTGCTCCTGCCGGTTTAAACACAACACCTTATGCTAAGCAAAGCCAAGAAAGGTTCTCACAATTCGCACAAGAGATAATATGGGGTTTGAAATGAAAAGGCTTAGGTTTAAGGTGTGGTACTGTCTCAAAGATGGAGATCAGCTATCTGGACAAGCAAGAGGGATATGAAATAGGTAAAGAATGTCCAGATATGTATGTGGTAGCCATGAGTTGAAATCAAATGCAAGCATTGGTAATTAAAGATCAAGTTATTGTTCAAATAATAGGGAAATGCATCAAATCACAGCAATGGTTGAATGAGATGTGCATGTAGTGATATGATCAAGATAAACATGGTTCTTGTTGTTCAATCAATCTCACCCTAATGCACAAAAGAATCTAGAAAAATGGCACTTAACAAATCGCAAATGATGAACAAGTTTTCAAGATCAAATCAACAATGCACAACTAAAACAGAGGTGAATGATGCAATCCTAAACAATTCTAACAAATATGAATGCAAAAAGATGAAAATATTTTTGGATTTTTTGAAAATTTTATGATTTTTTTGGTTTTTCTATGCAAATATAGATGAAAAACTAAGAACAAAGAAAACAAGGTTAAATCATTGATGTACTTGCATTTTACATAGTTTTAGTACATCTTTTATGCATCTTTTGCATAGTTTTAGCATCCATTAGCATCATATCTTGTTCCTTTTCTCTTCTTATGCATTCATGTAGTTTTAGGTTGCATTTGCATACATATGCATGTTTGGTCCTTTGAAATAGGTCTTTTGGAGCATTCTGGAGCATATGGGACGTGAGGAGCATGGAGGGACTTGGCATGGACGCAGCTCAACTGGATACACAAAGGAAGAAGGAGGAAGCCATCTTGAAGACCAGCTCGACCACCTACTCGACCAACCGGTCGAGTTCCTCAACTCGACCGGCCAAGCTTCAACTCGATCGAGCTGAGAAGTCAAAGTCAAACCCGAAAAATGTTGCTTCCCCCTTGACTTTCCTTTGACCCTAAACCTAATCCTCTTGTATTTAAAGGCTCTAAGCCACGAAAAAACCACCAAGCTTTAGATTACTTTTGTTTTAGTTTCTTTTAATTTATTGTCTTTTACTTTTTAGAGCTCTAATCCATCTTTGTGTTCTTGAAGCTCTTGCTTCTTGAATCCTAGATCCTGGATAATCTCTTTGTATTTGCACTTGCTTATTTCAATAAAAGTTGTTTATTTCATCTCCTCTTTCTTATGATGTCTCTTTTATTGCATTTGCTTGTGTTTACATTCATGTGTAGTGAGTAGTTACCCATTAGGGTTTGAGATGGGATAGATTAGAGGTTTCATATGCTTAATCCTTCTTGCTTATGGTCTTAATCTAGATTCTCTCTCTTTTGGATAGATCTTAAGGCTACATGACCACTACCCCTGGCTTGTATGTCCTTAGGCGATTCTCCACATGGAAGTGATGGAAATCGCTGGAAAAGATCCACTAAGAGCTCCAATATCTCTTGCTCTAGAAATAGAGGTCTAAGGGGTTGGATGGATTAGTTTGGGCAATGATCCTATGGCCTCCAAGGTTTGATTCTCACTGGCTAACCCCCTGTTTCTGAGATCATTCCTTGGTTGATAGCCTTCCACCTTGGGAAAGGGTTGGCTAGGCATTGAGAAGCCCAATATCAAGAGAAGCCTTGATACAAGGAGTTTTAAGAGCTAGATGATTAAGTGTAGTTAGCCCTCTTCTCATATTGATTTCATTCTCTAATACTTGCATGCCTTTACTTCTATTGCACTCAACCAAACCTTATACTTTTGCCCTAGCTCGATCTCGAACTTATAGCTTGTAGTGTGCAATCTGGTCCTCGTGTTCGATACCCGTTTACTACTTTTGACCTGTGCACTTGCAGAATCATGGATAGGAAAGGGGAAGACCTGATCCCGCGATCAAATGCAACAGTGGTATATGATGAGGTGGTAAGATGCAAACACAATCATAGTCAACAATTTCCTTTAACCATTATAGTCGTTATAGCATAAAGGGTGTCAATCCAAAATGGGTGAAGCTGTCACTCTATGAGAATATGAAATAACCAGGAAGTCAAGCAAGCAGTAAAAGATATGGGGGTAACACTAACAACCTAATGAAGCAGTAATGAAGTGCAATAAGTAATTAAAGCAGTAGAGCAACAGCTCGACCAAGGACTTGAGTCGAGTTGGAACAAAGTACCGAGCTCGATCGAGTTGAAGTAAAAAGCAATAAAGGCAGCGACTTTAACAAGCTAAAGCGAGAATTAGGGTTCAAGACAGGGTCTTTCAACCAGGGGAAAGCAATACGATAGTCTTAAGATAAGCAATTCAAGAAGCATGAAATCAATCAATTAGGGTTACCGCACTTAGGTGCTAATC
Source organism: Microthlaspi erraticum (assembly GCA_902728155.2). Lineage (NCBI taxonomy): Eukaryota > Viridiplantae > Streptophyta > Magnoliopsida > Brassicales > Brassicaceae > Microthlaspi > Microthlaspi erraticum. The sequence continues at coordinate 205,840 of CACVBM020000344.1, read as the reverse complement.
TAGAACTTGAAACACTATGGTATGATCATTCCACTGTCGAGGCTCCGACCCCTTTGTTAATCTACCTAGTCGCTAAACTTTTGGTATGTCCCTAGGTGATTAAATCAAGCATTAGTTCGATTAAGTTCAATTGTTCACAACCTACAAGTAATCAACTTTCGCAGTCTAAAAGAGGTTGCCCACCAAATACTAGTTCAGGCGAATGATACAGCACTGTCGAGGCTCAAATCAACCTAAAGCATATGCTAATTGGCCAGATTAACAACAAGCATTAAGTATAAGCAAAGATGGAGATTATAAGTAAAACCCTAATTGTGATCAATCATCAAGCATACATGAATGCTATCCTTTGACTTCCTATCACTTAACAAGTAAACTACTCAGACATAGAGAAGGAACACGAATTCATATTCATAAGAACAGAGATTCGAATCCTCTCTAGAAAGAGTAACAAGCAAGAACAAAGTAAAAGCAAGCAAAACTTTATTAAAGATGTAAAATAGATTGTGGTCTCTCTCCTTTTGAGTTACAAGGCTAAAAAGAAGTATTTATAATGCACTAAGTATGAAAAAGCGGCTAAACCTAATCTAGCTAGGTCGGCGCCGGCTTTGGGCTTGAATTGTGCGGATTGGGCTTCAAAAACGGCTTCGGGTCGACCGCGGCGTTCGGACGGTCGGTCGGGACGATCGGCCGGACAGTCGGGTCGTGGCCGAGTCGGAACGGTCGTGGCCGGATGATTTACGGTCGGCCGGTGTGGTCGGACGGGTGATGGAATGGCCGATGGTTTCTCGGCCGGACGTGGGACGTTTTCCCGGCTCGGACGGACCATCGGCCGTGGTACGCGAGATAGGTTGCGCGGCCGCGAGGCTTTGTTTCCCGGCTCGCGCATGGTCGTGCGCGGCGTGGCGTGGCGGTTGTGGCGTGGCCGACCGCGGGCTTTGTTTCCCGGGTCGTGATCGTGATCGGCCGGTCGGTTTGAACTTTGGCCGAGACTTCAGACGGACGGATGGATTTGGCCGAGCGCGGAACATCGTTCCTCGGCCAGCCGGACTGCGCGGTTCGGGCGCTGATTCTCGATAGAGCCGTCTGGACAGTCTTCACTCTTTTGGCTATAACTCCTTTTCTACTCATCCAAATGAGGCCGTTCCAGTTGCGTTGGAAAGTTAACTCAATCAGAGCACGCAGGGAACTGGTCTTGATGAAATCCATTGAGTAGATCTTTTTCTAGCTCCATCCAAAGTTGATGCAGGGCATTGAACTGGTTTAGAGTCCAAATCCTCTGTTTTGCTCCATAATGCACCTTTTTACCTAAAATGACTCTTTGCACTATAAATCCATAAAAACTACCTTTTAACACAAGAATCCACTAGAAAACCATTAGAAAACCATAGTAAAATAGCATAAAAAGTGTAAAATAGAGGTATATCAACTCCCCCAGACTTAGATCTTTGCTTGTCCCCAAGCAAAAAGAATCTAAACTAGTGAAGAGGTTTTGAAAAACGTGGGAACTCCCTTGCTTCTTTGAAAATCCTGTGAAAGGTTCCTTTCCTGTATTCCACTAAGAACATAGTCAACATAAGGTTAGCTTCACATACACCCTGCAAGTTTAGCGAACAATACCAACCCAACTAGTCTCATCCAGCAATCCAAACTCTCTATTGCTAACCTCTTGCATAAATTTAAAGCGTGAGTTCTTTATCAAGGGAACATCGATCAATTGAACTTGTTCTTACCCACTTGATCTTCTCCAAGATTGTCTTTGAAGTGCAATGAGTTCTTTTCCTCTCTCTTTCTCACATCAGAACTTTGAAAGGTCAATTTCTCCCTACTTTTCTAGGGTATCATTTTATTTTTTCTATTGACCTTTCTTTCAACCACAGGATAAGTCTTTAGCTTGTTCCTTGTTTGATAAGGTATTCCATAAGACATGAAGGTACAGACATATGCATTCCTCATGCTTACTTGTTTTCCTTGTGCTCTTTGAGCTTTTCTCATAAACATTACTTACCATTTGGGATGGGAGAGAGAGGTGAACTCTTTAGACAAATCTCATTGAAAATCAAGCAAGGAACTGTCGACATGTATGCCAATCCCCTTGACAAGAGTTATTAAGATTGATTAAGGGTGAGGTTAACTCTAGATTGCTTGGTTACCTTAGAAATTTCGCTGAGCTAGCATGCGATCCACTCTAGGAGCTTCTGTTAGGCTTGTGCCTTCAGCTGATGTTGCTCTAGGGTCATAGATTGTTAGCATAACACTATCAAATCTCAAAGCAAGTTCATTGTTCCCGGACTGGTTTTGACTCAATAAAACAGAAGTTTTGAAAAAGTGGGTTAGGAAAAACCAATTATAAGATCAAAACAACCATGAACAAACACATTAGTACCGACAATCCCCCCAGACTTAACTTGCACCGTCCCGGTGAAAGAAAATCCAATTAAGGGAGTTAAAGAAAGAGGTAATAAAGTGGTTGTGAATGTAAAAAGAAAGATGTAACCTGATTTGTGTTACTTGAAGAATGGTGAATGCAGTGGAATGATGGTAGTGATGGAATGCAAGTGTGGTGAGGTGGGATGGGTGAGATGCAGATGGAATGAGATGGGATGGTGTGTTGGGCGGCTTGAGAGGACATGGGCGAGCGTGGAGAGGTTCTGCTCGGCCATCTAAGTCGCGCCAACTATGAACATTCTTCTTTGTGGTATATCTTCTTTACCATTGTGTGGTTCTTAGATTCCTGTATCCAAAACTCAAAACAAAACTAGACATTAACTAAAACTAATTGAAAAGAAAAGTAAAGAAAAACACCTTTCATGGGTTGCCTCCCATGCAGCGCTTCTTTTGAGTCATTAGCTTGACTGATAGGATCTCTTAGTTGGAGATGGGGTAAGGGCACGGCCTGAGACATAGTCTTTTAGTTCTTGTCTCATTGTGACCTTGAGTGTGGTCTGGTGGCTCTCTTGGGCGGCCTTGGGCAGTGATGAGGTAAGACAGCTTGTTTGGTGAGATGAATGGTATGGTCTTGTAAAAGACTGTCTTGTCAACATTGGCTAAGGACATTCGCCGGTTTGGAAGGTCCATGACAGCTCCAGCAGTGGCCAAAAAGGGTCGGCCTAGTATCAATGGTGTGTCACATCCTCCTTGAATGTTTATGACATGAAAGTCCACCGGGATCTTGATATCTCCAATCTCTAGAAGAACATCAACAACAACTCCTCTTGGCTTGGCTATAGTATGGTTAGCAAGTCCAATACTAATTTGAGCAGGTTGCAAGCGTGTGATGCCAAGGAGTTTGGCGGTTTGGGTTGGCATGAGGTTTATGCAAGAGCCAGAATCGCATAGTGTTCTATCAAAGTAATGACCATTTACTTGACAGGGAATAGAGAATTGACCTGGGTCTTCAATCTTGTAGAGGGTCTTGAAGGTAGGCTGAACTTTAGCTTTCTCAAAAAGCTCTTTGATGTCCTCAGGTGTCTCTCTTGCAGTTGTGGAAGAAGGTGGTGAATGGGTAGTGGCGCCAAGCTTGTTGGAAAGACATGCTGGCTGGAAGAGTTTGGACAAACTGATTGAACTCAGCAAGCTTCTCTCTTGATATGGAATTGACATACCACTTGGTGGTGGTGATGATGGTGGTGATGATGGTTGATTGACTGCATGAGGGGCAATGGGGAAATCGTGCCTTCTGAAAAAGTTGGTGTATCTCTTCTTTGTTTTCACTAGTTGTGAAAAAGAACTCCACTAGACCATGTTTATCCCAAGCTTCTTCAAAAGTGACATAGAATGGAAGTGATTTCACCTTAGCATTGAACTCTTTAAGCTTCATGGGGCTTATCTTGTTGGGATCAATGGGATCATACTGCCAAGTATCTTCTTCTTCAGTAGGTGGTGATGGTCTTTGCATTGCTTCCAATCTTGGAAGTGTAGAAGCTTGACTTCTGGTGTTGGTGAGAAACGAGGGTCTAGGGCTAGGTGTATCCATGCTCTGTTTTGGAGAAGCATTGATGTCGATGCTCTGCTCTTCATCTTCATCATTCAGTTGTTCCTCATACTCTCTTTCTTCTTCTTCATTGTCCTCATGGACTTGGTGAGTGCTTCTTCTTGTGATGGCATTGCAATAAAAGGGAGGGTGGTTGGGTGTTGGACTCCTCTCTCTCTTGTAATTGGCATGAGATGATCCTTCAAGGGCTTGTAGGCGGTTGTAGATTGATCCAAGATGCTTGCTATTGCCATAGCTAGTATCTTCAATTCTCATGCTCTTGTTCAGCAACTCTTGATATTTGGAAGCAACATCAAGCTTAACTAGGGTCAAGATCGATCATGATCCTCTCTTAACTTCTTAATGTCTTCATCAAGCTTGATCACTTGCTTGAATAGGACTTCAGATTTGTTTCCAAGGCTCTCATGGATGAAATCGATTCTCTCTCCATCTTCTTTGTACTCTCTTCTTGATTTCTCAAGTACTCTTGAAGCATCTCTTCAATCTTGGTTTGGCGCGCAGCTTGATAGCTCTCCCTTGGGAAAAGTGGTGTCTTGTTTATGTCTGGTGATGATGGATGGTGTTGTGAATAGCTTGGGCGTGGTGGTGGAACATAAATGGACCTTTGCAAATCTGTAGAGGAAAGCTCCTTTGTATCCATTCCAAGTCTTGAAAGCATGTTGGGCATTGAACTTAGCCCAGTCTTTGGCTTGTCCAGCTAGAGATAGTTGGAAAAGTTGTATCTTCTTGGGGTTGTCTCCAAGTCCATAGTCGTGGCAAAGCTGCTCAAAGTTGCATAGATGCTCCTTTGCACACTCTGAAGTAGAATTGTAGAAAGGATTCTCTCCACATGCTTGATTAGCTCTTCATTCAGACTTCAGGATGGGGTGGTATGCCTCCCCATTCTTCTTCATCACGCTCTCTCTCCAGCTGATGAGAGTAGTGGTGGTACTTGGATTTGAAAGGTGGTCCTTGCAAATCTCTTCAAGAAAGCTTCTCTAAAATCGATCCATGACTCGATTGTAGAGAGTGGCTCATGCTGCGCCCAATCTAGTGCTGGTCCAGCTAGTGATGTGCTGAATAGCATCATCTTCTTCTCAAAGTCAAAAACTCCATAGGAATCACAAAGATTGTCAAAGTGATCTATGTGCTCCAGCGCATACTCTGAAAACAGATCATGGAATTGATCTCTCTTCACGAACTCGATCAGCTCAGGGTTAATCTCCTCTTCTGGTGTGGCTAGAAGGTGTTCTTCTTGTGATGCGGCTTGGCTAGACGTCTCCAGGTCGGCTGCTTCAAGGTAGGGAAGAAGTTTCTTCTTGTCTTCAAGGGATAGTTCTTGGAGGACTATCCCATGAAGGTGGTGGTGCTTGAGGGCTTGACATCTCTTGTTCGTCAAGAGGTCTTTGAGGTGGTATGTGGCGAAGTGGCATCGCCTTTATAGGGAAGGCTTGTGGCTCCTTCTCCATATCTAACTAGGAAAACCTGAAAAGCTCAAAAACAAAAAGGAAAAACAAATCAAAGAAAAAGGAAAAATAACAAAAACTAAAAAGGAAAAGATGAAACCCTAGACTAGCTCTCTTGCAAGAGCTTGTAGGTGCGAATTGGTCCCCGGCAACGGCGCCAAAAACTTGATCGCGGGATCAGGTCTTCCCCTTTCCTATCCCTGATTCTGCAAGTGCACAGGTCAGAAGTAGTAAACGGGTATCGAACACGAGGACCAGATTGCACACTACAAGCTATGAAGTTGAGATCAAGCTAGGGCAAAAGTATAAGTTGGTTGAGTGCAGAGAAAGTAAAGCATGCAAGTAATAAGAATGAAATCAATAGGAGAGAAAGGGCTAAGCAATAGGATAGTCTTAAGATAAGCAATTCATGAAGCAAGAAATCAATCAATTAGGGTTACTGCAATTAGGTGCCAATCTAGAACTTGAAACACTATGGTATGATCATTCCACTGTCGAGGCTCCGACCCCTTTGTTAATCTACCTAGTCGCTAAACTTTTGGTATGTCCCTAGGTGATTAAATCAAGCATTAGTTCGATTAAGTTCAATTGTTCACAACCTACAAGTAGATCAACTTTCGCAGTCTAAAAGAGATTGCCCACCAAATACTAGTTCAGGCGAATGATACAGCACTGTCGAGGCTCAAATCAACCTAAAGGCATATGCTAATTGGCCAGATTAACAACAAGCATTAAGTATAAGCAAAGATGGAGATTATAAGTAAAACCCTAATTGTGATCAATCATCAAGCATACATGAATGCTATCCTTTGACTTCCTATCACTTAACAAGTAAACTACTCAGACATAGAGAAGGAACACGAATTCATATTCATAAGAACAGAGATTCGAATCCTCTCTAGAAAGAGTAACAAGCAAGAACAAAGTAAAAGCAAGCAAAACTTTATTAAAGATGTAAATATATTGTGGTCTCTCTCCTTCTTGAGTTACAAGGCTAAAAAGAAGTATTTATAATGCACTAAGTATGAAAAAGCGGCTAGACCTAATCTTGCTAGGTCGGCGCCGGCTTTGGGCTTGAATTGTGCGGATTGGGCTTCAAAAACGGCTTCGGGTCGACCGCGGCGTTCGGACGGTCGGTCGGGACGGTCGGCCGGACAGTCGGGTCGTGGTCGGTCGGAACGGTCGTGGCCGGATGATTTCACGGTCGGCCGGTGTGGTCGGACGGGTGAGGATTTGGCCGATGGTTTCTCGGCCGGACGTGGGACGTTTTCCCGGCTCGGACGGACATCGGCCGTGGTACGCGAGATAGGTTGCGCGGCCGCGAGGCTTTTCCCGGCTCGCGCGGCATGGTCGTGCGCGGCGTGGCGTGGCGGTTGTGGCGTGGCCGACCGCGGGCTTGCTTCCCGGGTCGTGATCGTGATCGGCCGGATGGTTGAACTTTGGCCGAGACTTCAGACGGACGGATGGTTTTGGCCGAGCGCGGAACATTCGTTCCTCGGCCAGCCGCTGCGCGGTTCGGCGCTGATTCTCGATAGAGCGCTGGACAGTCTTCACTCTTTTGGCTATAACTCCTTTTCTACTCATCCAAATGAGGCCGTTCCAGTTGCGTTGGAAAGTTAACTCAATCAGAGCACGCAGGGAACTGGTCTTGATGAAATCCATTGAGTAGATCTTTTTCTAGCTCCATCCAAAGTTGATGCAGTGGCATTGAACTGGTTTGAAGTCCAAATCTCTGTTTTGCTCCATAATGCACCTTTTTACCTAAAATGACTCTTTGCACTATAAATCCATAAAAACTACCTTTTAACACAAGAATCCACTAGAAAACCATTAGAAAACCATAGTAAAATAGCATAAAAAGTGTAAAATAGAGGTATATCAGCATTCCACCACATTTCATTCATATCTTTCACACCCCACACACAAATCCTATCATCAATTTGGCGCCGTTGCCATTTGGGTTTTTTGTTGCATTTGAGTTTCAAATACACTTGGACGATCAAGCTATACCACCCCTGTTCTTTGTATTGCTGGGTTTTTGTCTCTTTTTGCAGGTGTATGCGAACTCGATCGAGTCGGTCTACAGAAGACTTGGTCGAGCTGGTCTTACAGACGGGTAGAAAGAGGTAGAAAGAGAGTTCAGAGGACACAGAGGGTACAAGAGGAACCTGAGGTGCTTGTTACTGATACAATGGATGTACCAGAGGGGAATGGAAACCCTTTGGGCAATGGACTCGGTCGAGCTAGGCAAACTCGACCGATTGGTCAAGGAGATGCTCCAAACCGCCACCAACAGAGACAAGGGATTGTTCCACCACCAGTGCAGAACCACAACTTTGAGATCAAGCTGGGAATGATCAACCTTGTCAGAACAAGATGTTCCATGGATTGCCAAGTGAAGACCCCATTGACCACCTTGATGAGTTTGATAGGCTTTGTGATTTGACAAAGATCAATGGTGTCTCTGAAGATGCCATCAAGCTGAGACTCTTTCCTATGTCTCTAGCTGACAAAGCTCACCAATGGGAGAAGAGCTTGCCCCATGGCACAATCACCACTTGGGATGAATGCAAGAAGGCCTTTCTTGCTAAGTTTTTCTCCACCGGTCGCACAGCCAAGCTTAGGAGTGAGATATCCAGCTTCATCCAGAAACAATGAGACATTCTGAGGCTTGGGAGAGGTTCAAAGGCTACACAAGTCAGTGCCCACACCATGGATTCAACAATGAATCCTACTCTCCACTCTTTATAGAGGATGCTTGCCTAGGTATAGGAGAGATGCTAGACACAGCTAGCAATGGGAACTTCCTCAACCAGGATGTAGATGATGGCTGGCAGCTTGTGGAGAACATAGCAAACTCAATGGAAGCTATGGAGAAGAGTATGATCGCACCAACCGGAGCTCGACCCACCACTCGATCGAGTCAGATGAGAAATTGAGAAAAGATGTTAAGGCATTGAATGAGAAGTTGGATAAGCTGATCTTAGCTCAGTCCACAATGAAGAAAGTCAACTTTGTGTCTACATGAGCAATGGGCAAGGAGGTTACAACAAAGGATACTATAATTACAAGTCCAACCCAGCCATGTCATACCGCAACACTGATGTTGCTAACCCTCAGGACCAGGTCTATCCTCAACAACAGCAAGCTCGATCGAGTCAAGCCCCACAACATGGGTATGGTCAAAAGAACAATTACCAAGGACCCCAAGGGACTTTTCCTGGTCACAAATGCACATACCACCTGGCTTTCCCCACCAACCACCCCAGCCTGCACCTACGCAAGAGAATGAGCTCAAGGCAATGCTGAAACAATTCTTCAAGGGCAAGCTGATGGTGTAGTGGACACAAGCAAGAAGCTAGCTGAAATCAACTCCAAGATCGAAAATCTCAACACAAGAGTTTACTCTCTGGAGAATCATGCTTCTTCTGTTGCTGCTGCTACAAAGCAAGGACAACTACCTGGTAAAGCTATTCAGAACCCCAAGGAACAGTGCAAGGTCATCTTCACTCAAGAGGTCTTGATGAAGAAGAGGATCAAGAGAGAGTCGTGGAAGAGGACCAAGGATTGAGAAGCCACGTCTTGAGAGGGCTAGAGTTGAGAAACCACGTCTGATAGGCCACGAGCTGATAGACTTGTTCAAGCCCCTTGTGTGCTTGATGAAGAGAGCCTTCAAGCTTTGTTTGATGAGCCACTAGGAAGGGCTCTAAAAGAAGGGGAGGATGTAGCCTCTAAGGCAAGACCAGGTGATAAAAGAAAGGATCCACCAGCTCAGGCCCCTTCATTCAAGCCATCTCAGCTCACAATGACCTTGTTCCCCACCAAGTTTGAAAATGGGAAGATTGAGTACAAGATAAGGTACAAGGGGAGATCAAGGCCATTCTCTAGAGCCAAGGCCTTGGTGACTTCAGAACAGTCCAGGGACCCAACCAAGCTAAAGGAGCTTCTGTCTCAAGTCCTCACTATCACCCTTGATGGTGGGACTAGCTCAACCAATGCCTAAGAGGTAAAGGTCAAGCTATGGGACCTTAAACAAGCTCACTTGGGAGGAAGTCCCATGTTTATCCTTGTACATATTCTATTATTGCAATTTCTATCTATTTTGTGTCTTTAACCTTTCAATAAGTTAAGTTTAGGTGACAAAGAAGCCAGCTCGACCGACAGCTCGATCGAGCTAGAACAAGGGCAACTCGACCAAGGTAAGTTTTCAAAATTCAAATTTTTCAACCGTTTCCTTGGTCAAGGGAGTGGGTCCCACAAGTTAATTTTGGTCCCCCACTTCCTGAAATCGATCAGAAAACCCTTGCCTTTTGTCCCCTCTTTAATTCACCTTTTAATCTCAACCACACATCTCAAACACTCCCTCTTCCCCATAACTCGATCGAACCCACTTCTCCCTCTCTCCCACATCTAAATTTTCTGAAAATCTCCATCTCTCTCTTCACCACAAGAAAATCGAATTTCCCTCTTTCTCTCTTAAGTTTTTGCGATTTTCTTTGTTCTCATCTTGTTTTGCTTTAGTTCTAGCTACTGTGATTCTTCAATCATCATTCAAGCAAGGTATGAACCCTAAACCCTTGAATCCTTCATCTCGATTCCTCTCCATTGCTTGTTTCCTCTTTGATTTTTGATTGCATGTGTCCCTTGTGACTTGTTCTTGAGTAATTGCTTTCTTTTTGCTCCTATGTATATAGTCTTGTGAATTTGCCTCACCTCACCTCTGTTTTACATTAAACTTGTTGCATGTGCTTGAATCCTTGAATTTGAGTTTGGTATTGGTTAAGATGCTTTGGTTTTCACTAGAATTGCTTATTGTTCCAAGTTCTTGATGTTGGTTCGATTTGATTTTAGCATCCTTTCCAGCTCTTATTGTTTGATAGGTTCGGTTCTACTCTGTTTTCACTTAGCTCAATCGAGTTTGTCACTCGAGTTTTTTGACTCGATCGAGCTGAGTGTCGAGTTGGCCGAACCAACGATTACAACTCTAATTCCTTGAGTTTTTGATGCATTTCAGGAACCCAACTTCAAGAAGCAACCGTTTAAGATGTTGAGAGGTGAAGGAAGCAAGGCAGCGTTCACAAAGAGGAGATAACAGAGGAGCAAGGAGAATGCTTAAGACACTAACCAAGGAAGATGAGGAAGAGATTGAGAGGTTGAGGGAAGAGAGAAGGACCAAGAGGAGGAATGACCCAATCAGCAGTGAGAGTGAATTGGGAGAATTCGAGATTGGTGTGAACATTGGAAGGGAGAGAGTGATGACTCTTCACAAGAGGAAGGAGAAGAGGTCAATCAAGAAGTTGAGGAGAGTGAGCATGAGAGCAATGAGAATGTGCCCATGGAAGAGGAGGAGTCAGAGGAAGAAGAGGATGAGCTCCCCATGTACCAAGAGCATTATGATGCTCTCTTCTCCATGGACTTTGTGGAGACCAAGTACCCACATGATGACACAATGAGGGCTCTTGGGATCTTTGAGGATGTGGAGCTGGTCCTCAAGAACATGCGCTTGGCCAAGTTCTTCTCTTACCGCTTGGAGTCATACAAGGAGCTCACTTGTGAGTTTTTGGCATCAATGAGGTTCCACAAGTATAGGCAGCTCGATCGAGCTGAGTTGGATCAAGGTTGGGGATGGATCACGTTCTTGGCAAGGGGAGAAAGGAAGGTGATTACCTTCAGGCAGTTGGAGATCCTTTTGGTTTCACTTATGGGGAGGGAACCCATTGGGATATCAAGGAGGATGAGCTACAAAGGTATGGGCTACAATCGCTGAGAGGATACTCTTCCTTCAAGGTCTAAGGCTGCTCAAATCAGGAGCCCTGTGCTGAGATATGTCCACAAGGCTCTCGCCAACACCTTCTTTGCAAGGAAAGCCACTGGGACAATAAATGAAGGAGAGGTGAAGCTCCTTGACATGGGAATCAAGCCCATCATCTCACGCACCAAGGATGGGAAGAAATCAGAGGAGATAGAATCCATGCAGGGAATCTCATGCCTCTCATTGACCAGCTACTCTCCTACAAGACAACCGCCTATAGCACTCGGTTTCAAACGGGTAGGAAGCTTAGTGTTGGAGGAGTCATCACGCCTATCCTCTGTGCAGCTGGAGTCCATTTGGACAAGAGAAGGTCTACTCCAGCAGGATGGATGGAATTAAGTTTTGCAAGACCAACCTCCTCATTGAACACAAGGAGTTGGATGGGAGGTTCCAATTCAAATTCACACATCCATTGGCTGGCCCTTCCAAGCTTCTTTGCCCAACCCTGAGCTCACCACGGTTGTAGGAGGTAACAACATTGACTTCAGCCCCACTTCACACATTAGTTGGGCATGAAGAGGATTTGCGAGAAGAGGAGCCTGAACTCGATCGAGCTGAGGATCGAGTTGAGGACCACGCTCAAGTGAATGCGGATTTGGGTGAGCCTGAGTGCTACTATTTTGAGGAGTATGAGGCTCCAAGGATGAACCCCTCTGTTGTGGCTGCCCACAAGAGGATTGGACTTCTCCAAAGGTTCAACAAGTGGCAAGGGAAAGCCATGGACAAGATGCAAAAGTCCATGGACAAGATGGTGAGCAAGATCAAAAGTTTGGAGAAGAAGGTCTCTGGTTCTTCAAGCAAGAAGAAGAAGACACCCATGGCTCCTACTTTCCCTAGGAGTAGATCACTCCTCACCACCCCAAGGAGGTTCTGCCAAAGCAAAGCCACTTTCTTGAGAGATCCCTGTTACTAAACCACCATACAAAAGAGACCCTCTTTGTCTCTTAACCCATAAACCCTTGAAACCAAATGAGTTGATTGATCTTGCATGTTTTTGGTTCACTGTTTTTGCTTAATGAATGTTAAAGGGATTTGCTGATTTGAATGCATTGTTTGAGTGACTGTGAAGTGGGATTGATGTTGATAAGCATGGTTAAATCTTAATGAATATCTCTCACCTTGTTGCATTCTAGAATCTCTAAGTTGGACATTTAGCAAATCGCTTTTGAGGACATGTTTTTAAGTGTTGAATCAGCTTGTTTTCAAACCTCATCTCTTTCTTGTTCTATTTGTTTGCTTGAGGGCAAGCAAAGTTCAAGTTTGGGGGTGTTGATGTACTTGCATTTTACATAGTTTTAGCACATCTTTTATGCATCTTTTGCATAGTTTTAGCATCCATTTGCATCATATCTTGTTCCTTTTCTCTTCTTATGCATTCATGTTAGTTTTAGGTTGCATTTGCATACATATGCATGTTTGGTCCTTTGAAATAGGTCTTTTGGAGCATTCTGGAGCATATGGGACATGAGGAGCATGGAGGGACTTGGCATGGACGCAGCTCAACTGGATACGCAAAGGAAGAAGGGAGAAGCCATCTTGAAGACCAGCTCGACCCTACTCGACCAACCGGTCGAGTTCCTCAACTCGACCGGCCAAGCTTCAACTCGATCGAGCTGAGAAGTCAAAGTCAAACCCGAAAAATGTTGCTTCCCCCTTGACTTCCTTTGACCCTAAACCTAATCCTCTTTGTATTTAAAGGCTCTAAGCCACGAAAAAACCACCAAGCTTTAGATTACTTTTGTTTTAGTTTCTTTTAATTTATTGTCTTTTACTTTTTAGAGCTCTAATCCCATCTTTGTGTTCTTGAAGCTCTTGCTTCTTGAATCCTAGATCCTGGATAATCTCTTTGTATTTGCACTTGCTTATTTCAATAAAAGTTGTTTAATTTCATCTCCTCTTTCTTATGATGTCTCTTTTATTGCATTTGCTTGTGTTTACATTCATGTGTAGTGAGTAGTTACCCATTAGGGTTTGAGATGGGATAGATTAGAGGTTTCATATGCTTAATCCTTCTAGCTTATGGTCTTAATCTAGATTCTCTCTCTTTTGGATAGATCTTAAGGCTACATGACCACTACCCCTGGCTTGTAAGTCCTTAGGCGATTCTCCACACGGAAGTGATGGCATTCGCTGGAAAAGATCCACTAAGAGCTCCAATATCTCTTGCTCTAGAAATGAGGTCTAAGGGGTTGGATGGATTAGTTTGGGCAATGATCCTATGGCCTCCAAGGTTTGATTCTCACTGGCTAACCCCCTGTTTCTGAGATCATTCCTTGGTTGATAGCCTTCACCTTGGGAAAGGGTTGGCTAGGCATTGAGAAGCCCAATATCAAGAGAAGCCTTGATACAAGGAGTTTTAAGAGCTAGATTGATTAAGTGTAGATTCCTGATTGCAAAACCCTGTCTTGAACCCTAATTCTCTCTTTAGCTTGTTAAAGTCGTGCCTTTAGCTTTTTCTTCAACTCGACCCTAAACTCGATCGAGCTGGTACTCTGTTCCACTCGACTCGAGTCTTGGTCGAGCTGTTCTACTGCTTTATTTACTTTTATTGCATTCATTTTTTCATTAGGTTGTTAGTGTTACCAAATCTTACTGCTTGCTTGACTTCCTGGTTGTTTCATATTCTCATAGAGTGACAAGTTTCCCATTTTGGATTGATAACCCTTTACTATAATGACTATGATGGTTAAAGGGAATTGTTGACTGTGTTTGTGTTTGCATCTTACCACCTCATCATATACCACTGTTGCATTCCACCACATTCATTTCATATCTTTCACATCCACACACAAATCCTATCATCAATCATCTCTTGAACCCTCCCCCAAACTTAAATCACACAGTCCCTTGTGTGAGTGAAATTTAATGAAGGATTCAAGAGTCAAAAACCAAGGAAAATCAAAGAAATATGCAAGATAATGAAACGGTATGTACAATGGGTTGTTGTTTGGTACCTCAGTGCCCCCCAAAGAACTGGGAAGCAAGGTCGTGGTCAGGAGAGGGCAAGCGGCTATCAGGAGCACTCCATTCGACTACGTCCATGCACCTCGATCGAGCTTGCGGCTCCTCCTCTTCTTCTTCATCATCGAAGTGTGTGTGGCTCCCTTGGCCTTGGTGGAGCTTGGCTCACTTGAACTGGCCATATGGGTTCCATCTTCTCTGTGGGTAGTCCTTGTAGGGCGTTGGATCATACTCGAATCCAGGATTCTCGTACTCCGGCTCCTCATGGTCAACTCGACCCTTGACTCGATCGAGTGGAGTTTCCTCTGTATGAACTCGATCGAGTCCGGTGGTCGAGTTAGAGCCTCGGGCCTTGGAACTCTTCCTCCTCCTCTGCGTGTTGTCTCCTTCTTCTTGGATGAAGAACCATAGACCTTCTTCTCCAAACTGGTGATCTTGCTCACCATCTTGTCCATGGACTTTTGCATCTTCTCAATGGCCTTCCCTTGCCACTTGTTGAACTTTTGGAGTAGTCCAATCCTCTTGTGAGCAGCCACAACAGAGAGATTCATCCTTGGAGCTTCACACTCCTCAAAATAGTAGCATTCAGGCTCACCCAAATCTTCTTCCAGTTGAGCTCGATCCTCAGCTCGAGTCTCAGCTCGATCCTCAACTCGATCGAGTTCAGGCTCCTCTTCTCGCAAAGCATCCTCATGCCCAAATAAAGTGTAAACTGGGGGGCGAAAGTCAATGTTCTCACCCCTGATGACTGTGGTGAGTTCAGGGTTGGGCAGGAGTAGCTTGGAGGGGCCAGCCGTGGGGTGTGTGAACTTGAATTGGTACCTCCCATTCACTTCCTTTTGATCAATGAGGAGGTTGGTCTTGCAAAACTTGATGTCCATCCACCCAGCTGGAGTTGCCTTCTTCTTGTTTAGCTGCACACCAGCTGCACAGAGGATAGGCGTGATGATCCCTCCAACACTTAGCCTCCTTCCTTGTTGTTGGCGAGTGCTATAGGCTGTGGTGCTATAGGAGAGTAGCTGATCGAGGAGTGGCATGAGGTTTCGTGCGTGTGCCCTATCTCCTCTGATCTTCTTCCCATCCCTTGTGCGTGAGATGAAGGGTTTAATCCCCATATCAAGGAGCTTGACTTCTCCTTCATTGATTGCCCCAGTGGTTTTCCTTGCAAAGAAGGTTGTTGGCAAGGGCTTTGTGCACATATCTCAGCACAAGACTCCTTATCTGAGCAGCCTTGGACCTTGAAGAAGAAAAGCCTTCCTAATCGATTGTAGCCCACACACTTTGGAGCTCATTCTCCTTGATGTCCCAATGGGTTCCTTCCCCATATGTGAAGCCAAAGAGTATCTCTAACTGCCTGAAGGTGACCATCTTCCTTTCTCCCTTTGCCAAGAATGTTATCCATCCCCAGCCTTGGTCCAAGTCAGCTTGATCGAGCTCATCATACTCATGGTACCTCATCGATGCCAAAAACTCACAAGTGAGCTCCTTGTATGACTCCATGCGATGAGAGAAGAACTTGGCCAAGTGCATATTCTTGAGTACCAACTCCACATCCTTGAAGATCCCAAGTGCCTTCATTGTATCATCATGTGGGTACTTGGTCTCCACAAAGTCCATAGAGAGGAGAGCATTGTAGTGCTCTTGGAACATGGGGAGCTCATCCTCCACTTCTTGTAGCTCAGCCTCCTCCATTGGCTCATGATGATAGGATTTGTGTGTGGATGTGAAAAGATATGAGATGAGATGTGTGGAATGCAATCAGTGGTATATGATGAGGTGGTAAAATGCAAACACAAACACAGTCAACAATTCCCTTTAACCATGATAGTTGATGTAGTACAAAGGGTTATCAATCCAAAATGGGAAACTTGTCACTCTATGAGAATATGAAACAACCAGGAAGTCAAGCAAGCAGTAAAGATTTGGGGTAACACTAACAACCTAAGAAATGAAATGCAATGCAATAAAAGTAAATAAAGCAGGAAAATAAGCGGCTCGACCAAGGACTCGAGTCGAGTAGGAACAGAGTACCAGCTCGATCGAGTTGAGGGTCGAGTTAGCGAGACAAGCAGTAAAGGCAGCGACTTTAACAAACTAGAGAGAGATTAGGGTTCAAGACAGGGTTTTGCAATCAAAGGAAACTACACTTAATCCATCCAGCTCTTAAAACTCCTTGTATCAAGGCTTCTCTTGATATTGGGCTTCTCAATGCCTAACCAACCCTTTCCCAAGGTGAAGGTTATCAACCAAGGAATGATCTCAGAAACAGGGGGTTAGCCAGTGAGAATCAAACCTTGGAGGCTATAGGATCATTGCCCAAACTAATCCATCCAACCCCTTAGACCTCTATTTCTAGAGCAAGAGATATTGGAGCTCTTAGTGGATTTTTTCCAGCAATTGCCATCACTTTCGTGTGGGGAATCGCCTAAGAACTTACAAGCCAGGGGTAGTGGTCATGTAGCCTTAAGATCTATCCAAAAGAGAGAGAATCTAGATTAAGACCATGCTAGAAGGATTAAGCATATGAAACCTTTAATCTAACCCATCTCAAACCCTAATGGGTAACTACTCACTACACATGAATGTAAACACAAGCAAATGTAATAAAAGAGACATCATAAGAAAGAGGAGATGAAATTAAACAACTTTTATTGAAATAAGCAAGTGCAAATACAAAAGAGATTATCCAGGATCTAGGATTCAAGAAGCAAGAGCTTCAAGAACACAAAGATGGGATTAGAGCTCTAAAAAGTAAAAGACAAATTAAAAAGAAACTAAAACAATAATAATGTAAAGCTTCGTGGTTTTTTCGTGGCTTAGAGCCTTTAAATACAAGAGGTTTTAGGTTTAGGGTCAAAGGAAAGTCAAGGGAGAGAGAGAGAGAGACGAAATTTCAGAAAAATATGAGTGTGGGAGAGAGAAGGTGGTTCGATCGAGTTATGGGGAAGAGAGTTGTTTGAGATGTGTGGTTGAGATTAAAAGATGAATAAAGAGGGAACAAGAAACTAGGGATTCTCTGATCGAATTAGGGTAGTGGGGGACCAAAATCAGCTTGTGGGACCCACTCCCTTGACCAAGAAAACGGTTATGAATTTGAAATTCAAAAACTTACCTCGGTCGAGTTGTGTAGCTCGATCGAGTTGCCCTGGTTTCTAGCTCGATCGAGCTCGTGGTCGAGCTGGCTCCTTGACACCTAAACTTAACTTATTCAAAGGTTAAAAACATAAAGATAGATAGAAATTGCATAAATAGAGTATGTACAAGGATAAACATGGGACTTCCTCCCAAGTGAGCTTGTTTAAGGTCCCATAGCTTGACCTTTACCTTCTTAGGCATTGGTTGAGCTAGTCCCACCATCAAGGGTGATAGTGAGGACTTGAGACAGAAGCTCCTTTAGCTTGGTTGGGTCCCTGGACTGTTCTGAAGTCACCAAGGCCTTGGCTCTAGAGAATGGCCTTGATCTCCCCTTGTACCTTATCTTGTACTCAATCTTCCCATTTTCAAACTTGGTGGGGAACAAAGTCATTGTGAGCTGAGATGGCTTGATGAAGGGGCCTGAGCTGGTGGATCCTTTTCTTTTATCCCTGGTCTTGCCTTAGAGGCTACATCCTCCCCTTCTTTTAGAGCCCTTCCTAGTGGCTCATCAAACAAAGCTTGAAGGCTCTCTTCATCAAGCACACAAGGGGCTTGAACAAGTCTCTCAGCTCTTGGCCTATCAGATCGTGGTTTCTCAACTCTAGCCCTCTCAAGACGTGGCTTCTCAATCCTTGGTCCTCTCTCATCCTTATCCTTCCCAACTCTTGGTTCCTTGTCAACCCTTTCCTTCACAACCTTTGTAGCTCCATGACTCTTAGAACTGAGAGTGGTACTGTCAATTGTGGCACAAAAGTCTGAACCTCTAGGCTGCAAGCGATATGACACCAAACTATTCACCTTGTGAAGGATCACTTCTTGCTTGTGAAAGTCTATTGAAGCGCCAACTGTACTAAGGAAAGGGGTTCCCAATAACAAAGGCAAATCCTTCTCTTCTTCCATTTCCATCACAGTGAGATCAGTTTGGATGATGCATTCTCCAATTTTCAAGTGATAGTTCTTGAACACTCCAAGAGGAGACTTAGAAGTTGCATCTCCAAACATGATTGAAGTAGTAGGGCGCTGCAAGGGAAAGTGCAGGGAAAGTGCCTTGTGGTCCTTGGTAATTGTTCTTTTGACCATACCCATGTTGTTGTCCTTGACTCGATCGAGCTGCTTGTTGTTGAGGATAGACTTGGTCCTGAGGGTTAGCAACATCAGTGTTGCGGTATGACATGGCAGGGTTGGACTTGTAGTTATAGTATCCTTTGTTGTAACCTCCTTGCCCATTGCTCATGTAGCACACCTCAGCAAATTGTGTATCCTCCCCTTCTTGGACTGGTTCCATCTCCTCAGCAGACACAAAGTTGACTTTCTTCATTGTGGACTGAGCTAGGATCAGCTTATCCAACTTCTCATTCAATGCCTTAACATCTTTTCTCAACTTTTCGTCTGACTCGATCGAGTGGTGGGTCGAGCTCCGGTTGGTGCGATCATACTCTTCTCCATAGCTTCCATTTGAGTTAGCTATGTTCTCCACAAGTTGCCAGCCATCATCTACATCCTGGTTGAGGAAGTTCCCATTGCTAGCTGTGTCTAGCATCTCCCTATACCTAGGCAAGCATCCTCTATAAAGAGTGGAGAGTAGTGATTCATTGTTGAATCCATGGTGTGGGCACTGACTTGTGTAGCCTTTGAACCTCTCCCAAGCCTCTGCGAATGTCTCATTGTTTCGCTGGATGAAGCTGGATATCTCTCCTCTAAGCTTGGCTGTGCGACCGGTGGAGAAAAACTTAGCAAGAAAGGCCTTCTTGCATTCATCCCAAGTGGTGATTGTGCCATGGGGCAAGCTCTTCTCCCATTGGTGAGCTTTGTCAGCTAGAGACATAGGAAAGAGTCTCAGCTTGATGGCATCTTCAGAGACACCATTGATCTTTGTCAAATCACAAAGCCTATCAAACTCATCAAGGTGGTCAATGGGGTCTTCACTTGGCAATCCATGGAACATCTTGTTCTGGACAAGGTTGATCATTCCCAGCTTGATCTCAAAGTTGTGGTTCTGCACTGGTGGTGGAACAATCCCTTGTCTCTGTTGGTGGCGGTTTGGAGCATCTCCTTGACCAATCGGTCGAGTTTGCCTAGCTCGACCGAGTCCATTCCCAAAGGGTTTCCATTCCCCTCTGGTACATCCATTGTATCAGCAACAAGCACCTCAGGTTCCTCTTGTACCCTCTGTGACCTCTGAACCCTCTTTCTACCCGTTGTAAGTCTAGCTCGACCAAGTCTCTGTAGACCGACTCGATCGAGTTCGCATACACCTGCAAAAAGAGACAAAAACCCAGCAGTACAATAGAACAGGGGTGGTATAGCTTGATCGTCCAAGTGTGTTTGAAACTCAAATGCAACAAAAATATTCCCAAATCGGCAACGGCGCCAAATTGATGATAGGATTTGTGTGTGGATGTGAAAAGATATGAAATGAGATGTTGGAATGCAATCAGTGGTATATGATGAGGTGGTAAGATGCAAACACAAACACAGTCAACAATTCCCTTTAACCATCATAGTTGATGTAGTACAAAGGGTTATCAATCCAAAATGGGAAACTTGTCACTCTATGAGAATATGAAACAACCAGAAAGTCAAGCAAGCAGTAGATTTGAAGTAACACTAACAACCTAAAAAAATGAAAAGCAGTGCAATAAAAGTAAACAAAGCAGTGAAAAGCAGCTCGACCAAGGACTCGAGTCGAGTAGGAACAGAGTACCAGCTCGATCGAGTTTAGGGTCGAGTTGAGACAAAAAAGCTAAAGGTGACGACTTTAACAAGATAAAGAGAGAATTAGGGTTCAAGACAGGGTTTTGCAATCAAAGGAATCTACACTTAATCAATCTAGCTCTTAAAACTCCTTGTATCAAGGCTTCTCTTGATATTGGGCTTCTCAATGCCTAGCCAACCCTTTCCCAAGGTGAGGCTATCAACCAAGGAATGATCTCAGAAACAGGGGGTTAGCCAGTGAGAATCAAACCTTGGAGGCTATAGGATCATTGCCCAAACTAATCCATCCAACCCCTTAGACCTCTATTTCTAGAGCAAGAGATATTGGAGCTCTTAGTGGATCTTTTCCAGCGAATGCCATCACTTTCGTGTGGGGAATCGCCTAAGGACTTACAAGCCAGGGGTAGTGGTCATGTAGCCTTAAGATCTATCCAAAAGAGAGAGAATCTAGATTAAGACCATAAGCTAGAAGGATTAAGCATATGAAACCTCTAATCTATCCCATCTCAAACCCTAATGGGTAACTACTCACTACACATGAATGTAAACACAAGCAAATGCAATAAAAGAGACATCATAAGAAAGAGGAGATGAAATTAAACAACTTTTATTGAAATAAGCAAGTGCAAATACAAAGAGATTATCCAGGATCTAGGATTCAAGAAGCAAGAGCTTCAAGAACACAAAGATGGGATTAGAGCTCTAAAAAGTAAAAGACAATAAATTAAAAGAAACTAAAACAAAATAATCTAAAGCTTGGTGGTTTTTTCGTGGCTTAGAGCCTTTAAATACAAGAGGATTAGGTTTAGGGTCAAAGGAAAGTCAAGGGGGAAGCAACATTTTTCGGGTTTGACTGTTGACTTCTCAGCTCGATCGAGTTGAAGCTTGGCCGGTCGAGTTGAGGAACTCGACCGGTTGGTCGAGTAGACGGTCGAGCTGGTCTTCAAGATGGCTTCTCCCTTCTTCCTTTGCGTATCCAGTTGAGCTGCTTCCATGTGCCAAGTCCCTCCATGCTCCTTGTCCCATATGCTCCAGAATGCTCCAAAAGACCTATTTCAAAGGACCAAACATGCATATGTATGCAAATGCAACCTAAAACTAACATGAATGCATAAGAAGAGAAAAGGAACAAGATATGATGCAAATGGATGCTAAAACTATGCAAAAGATGCATAAAAGATGTGCTAAAACTATGTAAAATGCAAGTACATCAGCTCATCTTGGTTATCCCCATCAATCTCTTGATTAAACTCTTCTCCTTCTTCACTTGAAGAGCCTTCACTGTCCTCTTCTCCATGATGGACCCCAATCTCAAACTCTCCTTCTTCACTCTCACTACTTATTGGGTCATTCCTCTTCTTGGTCCTCCTCTCTTCCCTCAATCTTTCACTCTCAGATTCCAGTGCTGCCTGATCATACCCCTCAGCCTCAGAAACTTCGATTATTTGACTGATTCCTTCCAACTCGGCTTGCAACCTTTGCCTCTCATGAATCGCATTGCTTGATTCACCCTCAACCATTCTCCTCTGTGAAGCACGGCTTCCCTCACTGTTTGTCATCTTTGTTATGCTGTTTTTCCACTAAGGTTCCTGAAATTCATCAGAGATTACAAAGAATTAGAGTTGTAATGATCGATTCGGTCAACTCGACACTCAGCTCGATCGAGTCAAAAAACTCGAGTGACAAACTAGATAGGTATTAAGTATTAAGAGCTAGATAGGTGAGGTGAGGTGAGGCACATGCAGCAAGTTTTAAAGGCAAAACAGAGGTGAGGTGAGGCAAATTCACAAAATTGTATAGCAGGAGATGGATATGAAAGCAATTACTCAAGAACAAGTCCACAAGGGACACATGCAATCAAAATTCAAGAGGACACAAGCAAAATAAGGAATCGAACTCAAGGAATTTGGGGGTTTGGGGTTCATACCTTGCTTGGATGATGATTGAACTAGAACAGTAGCTAGAACTAAAGCAATTCAAGACAATGACAATGGAAAATCGCAAAAACTTAAGAGAGGATGAGAAATTTTCGGATTTGCTTAGAGAGATGAGAGAGATGAATGATTTTCAGAAAATTTTGAGTGTGGGAGAGAGAGAGGTTGTGCGATCGAGTTATGGGGAAGAGGGAGTGTTTGAGATGTGTGGTTGAGGATTAAAAGATGGTGTAAAGAGGGGACAAAAGCTAAGGGTTTTTCTGATCAATTTAGGAAGTGGGGGACCAAAATTTACTTGTGGGACCCACCCCCTTGACCAAGGAAACGGTTAAAAATTTGAATTCAAAAACTTACCTTGGTCGAGTTGTGGAACTCGATCGAGTTACCCTTGTTTCTAGCTCGATCGAGCTGTCGGTCGAGCTGGCTCCTTTGTCACCTAAACTTAACTTATTGAAAGGTTAAAGACACAAAAACTAGATAGAAATTGCAAATAAAGAATATGTACAAGGATAGACATGGGACTTCCTCCCAAGTGAGCTTGTTTAAGGTCCCATAGCTTGACCTTTACCTTTTAGGCATTGGTTGAGCTAGTCCCACCATCAAGGGTGATAGTGAGGACTTGGGATAGGAGCTCCTTTAGCTTGGTTGGGTCCCTGGATTGCTCTGAAGTGACCAAGGCCTTGGCTCTAGAGAATGGTCTTGATCTCCCCTTGTACCTTATCTTGTACTCAATCTTCCCATTTTCAATACTTGGTGGGGAACAAGGTCATAGTGAGCTGAGATGGCTTGATTGAAGGGGCCTGAGCTGGTGGATATTTTCTCTTATCACCTGGTCTTGCCTTAGAGGCTACATCCTCCCCTTCTTTAGAGCCCTTCCTAGTGGCTCATCAAACAAAGCTTGAAGGCTCTCTTCATCAAGCACACAAGGCGCTTGAACAAGTCTATCAGCTCGTGGCCTCTCAGATCGTGGTCTCTCAACTCTAGGCCTCTCAAGGCGTGGTTTCTCAATCCTTGGTCCTTATCAACTCTTTGTCCTTCTCAACCTTATCTCCACAACTCTTGGTTCTTTTTCAACCTTTTCCTTCACAACCTTAGCAACTTCATGACTCTTGGAACTGAGAGGAGTGCTTTCAATTGTGGCACAAAACTCTGATCCTCTAGGCTGCAAGCGATAAGACACCAAACTATTCACCTTGTGAGAATCACTTCTTGCTTGTGAAAGTCTATTGAAGCGCCAACTGTGCTAAGGAAAGGGGTTCCCAATAGCAAGGTAGATCCTTCTCTTCTTCCATCTCCATGACAGTAAGATCAGTTTGGATGATGCATTCTCCTATTTTCAAGTGATAGTTCTTGAACACACCAAGAGGAGACTTTGAAGTTGCATCTCCAAACATGATTGAAGTAGTAGGGCGCTGCAATGCTCCAGCAATGCCAAGCTTTTCTGCCATTGTGAGTGAGATGAGGTTGATGCTTGCACCAGAATCCACCAAGGCATTGTCAAGCTCAATATGCCCAAGTGTGCAAGGGAGAGTGAATTTCCCTTGATCCTTCACCTTTGGTAAAAAGTAGTGGGTGAGGTAAGCAGACATCTCCAGAAGCTCAGAAACTTTATCCTTGTTAGCCATAACATCTTGAATCATCTTCATTTGCTCAAATGCCTCACTCATGCTTTCCATAGAAGGCAACTCAATTCCAATCTCACTGAGGTCTCTTCTGAACTTGTGAATCACTTCCTTATGGCCTTGACTGAGTAGGCGGAAGGATGGATCAACTGGCTGGTAAGGATCAAGCAAAATCGGCTTGAGGACAGATGATGTCTGACTCGATCGAGCTAGAGTTCGACTCGATCGAGCTGCCGATCGAGCTTGTTGTGCGAGCTCAACTGGTGAAGTGTGAAGGCTACAGTAGGTGCTTGCACTTCAGGTTGATCAATCTGGACTCCAGGAGCCTCAGCAGCAACAATCTCGTCGTCATTCAGCAGCAAACAAAACTCTTCCATGACTCTTCTTGATCCTCTTCTTCATCAAGACCTTCTTGAGTGAAGATGACCTTGCACTGTTCCTTGGGGTTCTGAATGGCTTTACCAGGTAGTTGTCCTTGCTTTGTAGCAGCAGCAACAGAAGAAGCATGATTCTCCAGAGAGTACACTCTTGTGTTGAGATTCTCAATCTTGGAGTTGATTTCAGCTAACTTCTTGCTTGTGTCCACAACACCATCAGCTTGCCCTTGAAGCAATTGTTTCAACATAGCTTTGAGCTCATTCTCAGTGTAGGTGCAGGCTGGGGTGGTTGGTGGGGAAAGCCAGGTGGTATGTGCATTTGCTGACCAGGAAAAGTCCCTTGAGGGCCTTGGTAGTTCTTTTTTGACCATACCCATGTTGTGGGGCTTGACTCGATCGAGCTTGCTGTTGTTGAGGGTAGACCTGGTCCTGAGGGTTAGCAACATCAGTGTTTTGTATGACATGGCTGGGTTGGACTTGTAATTATATATCCTTTGTTGTAACCTCCTTGCCCATTGCTCATGTAACATACTTCAGCAAATTGTGTATCCTCCCCTTCTTGGACTGGTTCCATCTCTTCAGCAGACACATAAGCTTATCCAACTTCTCATTCAACGATTTGACCTCTTTTCTCAATTTCTCATCGGACTCGATCGAGTGGTGGGTCGAGCTCCGGTTGGTGCGATCATACTCTTCTCCATAGCTTCCATTGGAGTTTGCAATGTTTTCCACAAGCTGCCAGCCATCATCACATCCTGATTAAGGAAGTTTCCATTGCTGGCTGTGTCCAACATCTCTCTATACCTTGCCAAGCAACCTCTATAAAGAGTAGGAGCAAAGACTCATTGTTGAATCCATGATGTGGGCACTGACTTGTGTAGCTGATGTACTTGCATTTTACATAGTTTTAGCACATCTTTTATGCATCTTTTGCATAGTTTTAGCTTCCATTTGCATCATATCTTGTTCCTTTTCTCTTCTTATGCATTCATGTTAGTTTTAGGTTGCATTTGCATACATATGCATGTTTGGTCCTTTGAAATAGGTCTTTTGGAGCATTCTGGAGCATATGGGACATGAGGAGCATGGAGGGACTTGGCACATGGAAGCAGCTCAACTGGATACGCAAAGGAAGAAGGGAGAAGCCATCTTGAAGACCAGCTCGACCGTCTACTCGACCAACCGGTCGAGTTCCTCAACTCGACCGGCCAAGCTTCAACTCGATCGAGCTGAGAAGTCAACAGTCAAACCCGAAAAATGTTGCTTCCCCCTTGACTTTCCTTTGACCCTAAACCTAATCCTCTTGTATTTAAAGGCTCTAAGCCACGAAAAAACCACCAAGCTTTAGATTATTTTGTTTTAGTTTCTTTTAATTTATTGTCTTTTACTTTTTAGAACCTAATCCCATCTTTGTGTTCTTGAAGCTCTTGCTTCTTGAATCCTAGATCCTGGATAATCTCTTTGTATTTGCACTTGCTTATTTCAATAAAAGTTGTTTAATTTCATCTCCTCTTTCTTATGATGTCTCTTTTATTGCATTTGCTTGTGTTTACATTCATGTGTAGTGAGTAGTTACCCATTAGGGTTTGAGATGGGATAGATTAGAGGTTTCATATGCTTAATCCTTCTAGCTTATGGTCTTAATCTAGATTCTCTCTCTTTTGGATAGATCTTAAGGCTACATGACCACTACCCCTGGCTTGTAAGTCCTTAGGCGACTCCCCACACGAAAGTGATGGCATTCGCTGGAAAAGATCCACTAAGAGCTCCAATATCTCTTGCTCTAGAAATAGAGGTCTAAGGGGTTGGATGGATTAGTTTGGGCAATGATCCTATAGCCTCCAAGGTTTGATTCTCACTGGCTAACCCCCTGTTTCTGAGATCATTCCTTGGTTGATAGCCTTCACCTTGGGAAAGGGTTGGTAGGCATTGAGAAGCCCAATATCAAGAGAAGCCTTGATACAAGGAGTTTTAAGAGCTAGATTGATTAAGTGTAGATTCCTTTGATTGCAAAACCCTGTCTTGAACCCTAATTCTCTCTTATCTTGTTAAAGTCGTCACCTTTAGCTTTGTTTGTCTCAACTCGTCCCTAAACTCGATCGAGCTGGTACTTTGTTCTCTCGACTCGACTTGGTCGAGCTACTTCACTGCTTTGTTTACTTTTATTGCATGCATTTCATTTTATTTAGGTTGTTAGTGTTACTTCAAATCTATTACTGCTTGCTTGACTTTCTGTTGTTTCATATTCTCAAGAGTGACAAGTTTCCCATTTTGGATTGATAACCTCTTATACTACATGACTATGATGGTTAAGAGGAATTGATTGATTGTGATTGCACCATTTCATCTTTATTCACCACTGTTTGCATTCCACCTCATCATCATTCATTCATATCATATCACACACACAAAATCCTATCATCAATTTGGCGCCGTTGCCGATTTGGGAATATTTTTGTTGCATTTGAGTTTCAAACACACTTGGACGATCAAGCTATACCACCCCTGTTCTATTGTACTGCTGGGTTTTTGTCTCTTTTTGCAGGTGTATGCGAACTCGATCGAGTCGGTCTACAGAGACTTGGTCGAGCTAGACATTACAACGGGTAGAAAGAGGGTTCAGAGGTCACAGAGGGTACAAGAGGAACCTGAGGTGCTTGTTGCTGATACAATGGATGTACCAGAGGGGAATGGAAACCCTTTGGGAATGGACTCGGTCGAGCTAGGCAAACTCGACCGATTGGTCAAGGAGATGCTCCAAACCGCCACCAACAGAGACAAGGGATTGTTCCACCACCAGTGCAGAACCACAACTTTGAGATCAAGCTGGGAATGATCAACCTTGTCCAGAACAAGATGTTCCATGGATTGCCAAGTGAAGACCCCATTGACCACCTTGATGAGTTTGATAGGCTTTGTGATTTGACAAAGATCAATGGTGTCTCTGAAGATGCCATCAAGCTGAGACTCTTTCCTATGTCTCTAGCTGACAAAGCTCACCAATGGGAGAAGAGCTTGCCCCATGGCACAATCACCACTTGGGATGAATGCAAGAAGGCCTTTCTTGCTAAGTTTTTCTCCACCGGTCGCACAGCCAAGCTTAGAGGAGAGATATCCAGCTTCATCCAGCGAAACAATGAGACATTCGCAGAGGCTTGGGAGAGGTTCAAAGGCTACACAAGTCAGTGCCCACACCATGGATTCAACAATGAATCACTACTCTCCACTCTTTATAGAGGATGCTTGCCTAGGTATAGGGAGATGCTAGACACAGCTAGCAATGGGAACTTCCTCAACCAGGATGTAGATGATGGCTGGCAACTTGTGGAGAACATAGCTAACTCAAATGGAAGCTATGGAGAAGAGTATGATCGCACCAACCGGAGCTCGACCCACCACTCGATCGAGTCAGACGAAAAGTTGAGAAAAGATGTTAAGGCATTGAATGAGAAGTTGGATAAGCTGATCCTAGCTCAGTCCACAATGAAGAAAGTCAACTTTGTGTCTGCTGAGGAGATGGAACCAGTCCAAGAAGGGGAGGATACACAATTTGCTGAGGTGTGCTACATGAGCAATGGGCAAGGAGGTTACAACAAAGGATACTATAACTACAAGTCCAACCCTGCCATGTCATACCGCAACACTGATGTTGCTAACCCTCAGGACCAAGTATATCCTCAACAACAAGCAGCTCGATCGAGTCAGGTGCCACAACATGGGTATGGTCAAAAGAACAATTACCAAGGACCACAAGGCACTTTCCCTGGACAACAAATGAATATCCCACCAGGCTTCCCCCACCAACCGCCCCAGCCTGCACCTTCACAAGAGAATGAGCTCAAGGCAATGCTAAAGCAACTACTTCAAGGGCAAGCTGATGGGGTAGTGGACACAAGCAAGAAGCTAGCTGAAATAAACTCTAAGATCGAGAACCTCAACACAAGGGTTTACTCTCTGGAGAATCATGCTTCTTCTGTTGCTGCTGCTACAAAGCAAGGACAACTACCTGGTAAAGCTATTCAGAACCCCAAGGAACAGTGCAAGGTCATCTTCACTCAAGAAGGACTTGTTGAAGAAGAGGATCAAGAAAGGGTCATTGAAGATTTTTGTTTACTGCTGAATGATGAAGAGATTGTTGCTGCTGAGGCTCCTGGAGTCCAGATTGATCAACCAGAAGTGCATGCACCTACTGTGGCCATTCACACTTCACCAGTTGAGCTCCACGTTCTGATAGACCACGAGCTGATCGACTTGTTCAAGCCCCTTGTGTGCTTGATGAAGAAAGCCTTCAAGCTTTGTTTGATGAGCCACTAGGAAGGGCTCTAAAAGAAGGGGAGGATGTAGCCTCTAAGGCAAGACCAGGGGATAAAAGAAAAGATCCACCAGCTCAGGCCCCTTCATCAAGCCATCTCAGCTCACAATGACTTTGTTCCCCACCAAGTTTGAAAATGGGAAGATTGAGTACAAGATAAGGTACAAGGGGAGATCAAGGCCATTCTCTAGAGCCAAGCCTTGGTGACTTCAGAACAGTCCAGGGACCCAACCAAGCTAAAGGAGCTTCTGTCTCAAGTCCTCACTATCACCCTTGATGGTGGGACTAGCTCAACCAATGCCTAAGAAGGTAAAGGTCAAGCTATGGGACCTTAAACAAGCTCACTTGGGAGGAAGTCCCATGTTTATCCTTGTACATATTCTATTTATGCAATTTCTATCTATTTTGTGTTTTAACCTTTGAATAAGTTAAGTTTAGGTGTCAAGGAGCCAGCTCGATCGAGCTCGAAGAAACAGGGCAACTCGATCGAGTTCCACAACTCGACCGAGGTAAGTTTTTGAATTTCAAATTCATAACCGTTTTCTTGGTCAAGGGAGTGGGTCCCACAAGCTGATTTTGGTCCCCCACTACCCTAATTGATCAGAAAACCCTAGCTTCTTGTCCCCTCTTTATTTCATCTTTTAATCTCAACCACACATCTCAAACACTCCCTCTTCCCCATAACTCGATCGAACACTTCTCCTCTCCCCACACTTAAAATTTCTGAAACTCATCTCTCTCTCTCTTCACCACAAGAAATCGAATTTCAACCTCTCTCTTAAGTTTTTGCGATTTCCTCTTGTTCTTCATTGTTTGCTTGGGTTTTGTTTACTGTTCTTCAATTCATCATTCAAGCAAGGTATGAACCCTATGAATCTCGATTTCCATTATTGCTTGTTTCTCTTTGATTTTTGATTGCATGTGTCCCTTGTGGACTTGTTCTTGAGTAATTGCCCTCATATTTCGCCTCTGTTGTATAGTCTTGTTAGTTTGTCACCTCACCTCTGTTTTGCCTTTAAACTTGTTGCATGTGCTTGAAAATTGAATTTGAGTTTGGTATTGGTTAAGGATGCTTATGTGCTTCACTAGAATTGCTCATTGTTCCATTTACTAGTTGTTCTTGGTTCAATTTGATTGATTAGCATCCTTTCCAGCTCTTAATACTTGAATTAGGTTTGGTTATACTCTGTTTTCACCCAGCTCGATCGAGTTTGTCACTCGAGTTTTTTGACTCGATCGAGCTGAGTGTCGAGTTGACCAAACCGATCATTACAACTCTAATTCTTTGTAATCTTTGATGCATTTCAGGTACTTTAGTGAAGAAACAGAGTAACAAGGATGACAAACAGTGAGGGAAGCGCGCTTCACAGAGGAGAATGGTTGAGGGTGAATCAAGCAATGCAAGGGAAAGAAGGCTTAAGATGCAAGCCGATTTGAAGAGGATGATCAGAGGATGGAAGAATCTGATGCAGAGGGATATGTCTACTCTGAGGAGGTCTGAGAGTGAGAGATTGAGGGAAGAAAGGAGAACCAAGAAGAGGAATGACCCATTAGTAGTGAGAGTGAGCAAGGGGAGTTTGAGATTGGAGTGAACCTTGTTCAAGAGGAGGGAAATGGCTCTCCAAGTGAAGAAGGAAGTGATGAGACTGAGAGTGAAGAGGAAGGAGAAGAGGTGAATCATTGGTTGAGAAGTAACCAAGATGAACCATGGAGGAGTTGAGCCACAAGAGAGGCAAGAGGAGGAGAAGAACTCCCCATGTACCAAGAGCACTACAATGCTCTCTTCTCCATGGACTTGTGGAGACCAAGTACCCACATGTTGACACAATGAAGGCCCTTGGAATCTTTGAGGATGTGGAGTTGGTCTCAAGAACATGCACTTGGCCAAGTTCTTCTCTTATCACATGGAATCCTACAAGGAGCTCACTTGCGAGTTCTAGCTTCAATGAGGTACCACATGTATGAGAGAAGATAGAGCTGATTTGGACCAAGGATTGGGATGGATCACGTTCTTGGCTAAGGGAGAGAAGAGAATGGTGACCTTTAGGCAGCTTGGAGATCTTGTTTGGGTTCAACTATGGAGAAGGGTACCAAGTGGAACTTCAAGGAAAAGGAACTCCAAAGGGTTTGGGCTACAATCGCTGATGGAGTGTACTCTTCCTCAAGGTCCAAGGCAGCTCAGATCAGGAGCCCAGTCTTGAGTATGTGCACAAGGCACTTGCCAACACCTTCTTTGCAAGGAAGGCACCGGGACAATCAACGAGGGGAACTCAAGTTTCTTGACATGGGAATCAAGCCCATTCTCTCACGCACAAGCGATGGCAAGAGGATCAGGGGAGATAGATCTGACACAGGGAACTTGATGCCTTTCCTTGACCAGCTCCTACCTACAAGATCACAGCCTACAACACTAGCATCAAGAGGAAGGCGCTAAGTGTTGGAGGGCTCATCACACCTATCTTGTGTGCTGCTGGAGTGAACCCAACTGATAGAGAGCCACTGAACCAGGTTGGATGGACATCAAGTTTTGCAAGACCAACCTTCTCATTGAGCACAAGGAGTTGGATGGGAGGTTCCAATTCAAGTTCACACATCCATTGGCTGGACCCTCCAAGCTTCTCCTGCCCAACCCAGAGCTCACCACAGTAGTAAGGGGTGAGAACATTGACTTCAGACCCCCTGTGTACACATTAGTTGGGCATGAGGATGATTTGCGAGAAGAGGAGCCTGAGCTCGATCGAGCTGAGTCGAGCTGAGGATCGAGCTGAGGATCGAGCTGAAGATCAGGCCAGGAGAGTGCGGATTTGGGTGAGCCTGAGTGCTATTACTTTGAGGAGTATGAGGCTCCAAGGATGAACCCCTCTGTTGTGGCTGCCACAAGAGGATTGGACTTCTCCAAAAGTTCAACAAATGGCAAGGGAAAGCCATTGAGAAGATGCAAAAGTCCATGGACAAGATGGTGAGCAAGATCAAAAGTTTGGAGAAGAAGGTTTCTGGTTCTTCAAGCAAGAAGAAGAAGTCCAAGGCCCCCACATTCCTAGGAGTAGATCACTCCTCACCACTCCAAGGAGGCTCCCTGCCCAAGAGCCTCACAGAGCCTCTTCTTTCGAGCCAAGGGAAGGAGAAGACAACACGCAGAGAAGGAGGAAGACTTCCAAGGCCAGACGCTCCAGCTCGACCACCGGACTCGATCGAGTCCAAACAGAGGAAACTCAACTCGATCGAGCTGAGGGTCGAGTTGACCTGGAGGAGCCCCTGTTTGAGATCCGGATTCGAGTACGATCCAACAGTACCAGGACTTCTCCCAGACCATGGACCCCTACAACAGCTTCGAGCTAGCCAGCTCCACCAAGGCCAAGGAGCCACACCACTTTGAAGATGAAGAAGAAGAGAGGAGGAGCCGCAAGCTCGATCGAGTGAGGCAACCCAGTTGCAGTGGAGTGCTCCTGATGGCCGTCTACCATCTCCAGACCACGACCTAGCCTCCCAGTTCTTTGGGGGGCACTGAGGTATCCAAACACCAACCCTTGTATATACCATTTCATATTTTCTTGCATTTGTTCTTGTTTTTTCTTGGTTTTGCCCTCTTGAATCTTTCACTAAATTTTTCTCACACAAGGGACTGTGTGATTTAAGTTTGGGGGAGGGTTCAAGAGATGATTTAACCTTGTTTTCTTTGTTCTTAGTTTTTCATTTATCTTTTGCATAGAAAAACCAAAAAAATCATAAAATTTTCAAAAAATCCAAAAATATTTTCATCTTTTTGCATTCATATTTGTTAGACTTGTTTAGGATTGCATTTTTCACTTGCATTGTTGATTTGACTTTGAAAACTTGTCCATCTTTTGCGATTTCTTGAGTGCCCTGTTTTTAGATTCTTTTGTGCATTAGGGTGAGATTGATTGAGCAGCAAGAACCATGTTTATCTTGATCATATCACTGCATGCACATCTCATTCAACCATTGCTGTGATTTGATGCATTTCCCTATCTATTTGAACCATAACTTGATCTTTAATTACCAATGCTTGCATTTGATTTCAACTCATGGCTACCACATACATATCTGGACATTCTTTACCTATTTTCATATCCCTTTTGCTTGTCCAGATAGCTGATCTCTATCTTTGAGACAGTTACCACACCTTAAACCTAAGCCTTTTCATTTCAAACCCCATATTATCTCTTGTGCGAATGTGAGAACCTTTCTTGGCTTTGCTTAGCATAAGGTGTTGTGTTTAAACCGGCAGGGGCAGTAGTTCTAGTTGTCTAGTTCTCTTGGGATTGTTTTCAGGCTAAGTTTGGGGGTGCCAACTCGAGCTCGATCGAGTTGGGTGTAAAAACCAGAAAAGTGGTAAAAGTTGGGAAAAACCCAAAGGAAAAAGAGTTTAGTTAAGTCCAGGGAGTTGGCAGTGTTAAAAAGGGTCTAGTAAAGGTTTGGGAAGTTAAAAAAGGAAGTAAAAAGGGTTCTAAGTAGAATGAAAAGAAGGCAAAGCCTCAAGTGTCAAAAAGGAAAGAAAAGTTCCCTAAGTGTTTAGAAAATCCCAAACCGCTAGATGTTACCTCAAGAAGCCTCTCCCTAGGAAGTTCTTAAAAGAAAAGTGAGCAAAGCTCCTCAGTTTCAAAGGCGAAATGCCAAAAAGGGTAGTTAGGATTTTGTTCTAAAAAGCTCTAAGTGTTGAACTCGATCGAGTTAGGATTAGGCGGCTCGAGCTGCTGTTCTTGCATCATCTTTGGTTCTAACACTTAGCCTTCTGCCAAAGCAAAGCCACTTTCTTGAGAGATCCCTGTTACTAAACCACCATACAAAAGAGACCCTCTTTGTCTCTTAACCCATAAACCCTTGAAACCAAATGAGTTGATTGATCTTGCATGTTTTTGGTTCACTGTTTTTGCTTAATGAATGTTAAAGGGATTTGCTGATTTGAATGCATTGTTTGAGTGACTGTGAAGTGGGATTGATGTTGATAAGCATGGTTAAATCTTAATGAATATCTCTCACCTTGTTGCATTCTAGAATCTCTAAGTTGGACATTTAGCAAATCGCTTTTGAGGACATGTTTTTAAGTGTTGAATCAGCTTTTTTCAAACCTCATCTCTTTCTTGTTCTATTTGTTTGCTTGAGGGCAAGCAAAGTTCAAGTTTGGGGGTGTTGATGTACTTGCATTTTACATAGTTTTAGCACATCTTTTATGCATCTTTTGCATAGTTTTAGCTTCCATTTGCATCATATCTTGTTCCTTTTCTCTTCTTATGCATTCATGTTAGTTTTAGGTTGCATTTGCATACATATGCATGTTTGGTCCTTTGAAATAGGTCTTTTGGAGCATTCTGGAGCATAGGAGCATGGAGGGACTTGGCACATGGAAGCAGCTCAACTGGATACGCAAAGGAAGAAGGGAGAAGCCATCTTGAAGACCAGCTCGACCGTCTACTGATGCGGCATCTATGGGATGAGTACAAGTAATAATTCCCTAAGACAACTAGTGTTGCAAGTGCACAACATATAATTGTAGTATTTAGGGGTCGAACCACAAGGGATTGGATTTCACACATTACATAATCATAGAGTTTAAATGACTAAGCTAAATCAAAAGATGCAAGGGTTTGTGTTTGTTTAGAACACGCAAAAGAAATAACAATGCAATTCTATACAAGCAACATTATTGAACTATTGAAAACTCTTTTGAAAACATGAGCCAAGTCGATTGAAAAGTTTGTTAAAATCCGATTCTTTTGAACTCAAAACACTAAGGAAGGATTATTCCACTTTCGTGGTTCCAATCCCCTATGTCTCTTAAACCAATGGGCTCAGCTTTCGTTGGTCATTGTAGAGTGAGACATGCATTACATCCAAGTAATGATTGTTCACAAAACTCTTTAGGTCTACTTTCGTAGCCTAAAACGATTTGCCCATCAAATATTATGTCCGGAGATATAACAAGCTTTTGGAGAGTATATCAACCTAAAATCAAGTCACTAGTTAGCTACTCTAGCAACAAGCATTAAGCATAAATAAAGATGGAGAACCATAGGGTTTCCCCTTTTAACAATCGATTTTCGATGGCCATTATATCACGTCCTCATTGGAAGGATCCATAATTCAACAATGAGTCTTAGATAGTAGATGAAGTCTCATGAATCCTTAGAGAGAGAGGCGGCGGAATATAGACTAAACCACGCCTCACCCTTAGGGAGAAATCTCTACTTCTAGACTATATAAATTGAAACATGCAAGCTATATACAAATGCAAAAGAAGAAAAGAAAGAAGAAGGAGACCACCTAAGTGGCTCCGAACTTTATTGAATAAGTGTTTCTTGTTATGCGGCTGGTGATTCTTATTACAAGAGGCTAAAAGCAAGTATATATAGGTAGAGAGCGGGTCTAGGTCGGCAAAGTTGAGCGCGCGCAGAAGAGGAAAGTTTCCATTTCTCTTTAGCCGCTTGAGCTTGCTCTCCAAGTTCTTGAATGGGCCGCGTTCAGGCCAATGGAAGCTTCTGGATTGAGTTATGCTAGTGTCAAGATGAGCCAAGGCCTTGGGCGCGGTATCTCGGGCCTCTTGATCCATCAAAGTCTCCATGGGCTCTACTTAGGCGCTCGTCGGACATGTCTTGGTAGAAAATAAGTTCCGGTCCAACGAGTGATCCAAATGACCTCTTTCCACTTCGCCGCGGGTCATGACTCAAATATCTATCTTTCCATATAAGAATCATGACTTTTGGACGTCGGGAAGGCATGAATATGCGGTCGTACTTCGGATGCTCCGGTTTGGTCTTTAGCGAGAAATGTAGATTTTGGTGCTCTAGACTTGGGAACTTGGTGATTTGACTCTTTTTGCTCCATTTTGGACTCTTCTTTGCTATTTTGACCTGAATGATGCTCAAAACCAGAATATACAAGAAAACTACCTCTTGGGCTTAAAAACCACATTATTTGTATTAAAAACATAGTGAAAACCTTGATAAAAACATGAAAGATATGGGTATATCATCTACTCGACCAACCGGTCGAGTTCCTCAACATCCTGATTAAGGAAGTTCCCATTGCTGGCTGTGTCCAGCATCTCTCTATACCTTGCCACGCAACCTCTATAAAGAGTAGCGAGCAAAGACTCATTGTTGAAGCCATGATGTGGGCACTGACTTGTGTAGCTGATGTACTTGCATTTTACATAGTTTTAGCACATCTTTTATGCATCTTTTGCATAGTTTTAGCTTCCATTTGCATCATATCTTGTTCCTTTTCTCTTCTTATGCATTCATGTTAGTTTTAGGTTGCATTTGCATACATATGCATGTTTGGTCCTTTGAAATAGGTCTTTTGGAGCATTCTGGAGCATATGGGACATGAGGAGCATGGAGGGACTTGGCACATGGACGCAGCTCAACTGGATACGCAAAGGAAGAAGGGAGAAGCCATCTTGAAGACCAGCTCGACCGTCTACTCGACCAACCGGTCGAGTTCCTCAACTCGACCGGCCAAGCTTCAACTCGATCGAGCTGAGAAGTCAACAGTCAAACCCGAAAAATGTTGCTTCCCCCTTGACTTTCCTTTGACCCTAAACCTAATCCTCTTGTATTTAAAGGCTCTAAGCCACGAAAAAACCACCAAGCTTTAGATTATTTTGTTTTAGTTTCTTTTAATTTATTGTCTTTTACTTTTTAGAGATCTAATCCCATCTTTGTGTTCTTGAAGCTCTTGCTTCTTGAATCTTAGATCCTGGATAATCTCTTTGTATTTGCACTTGCTTATTTCAATAAAAGTTGTTTAATTTCATCTCCTCTTTCTTATGATGTCTCTTTTATTGCATTTGCTTGTGTTTACATTCATGTGTAGTGAGTAGTTACCCATTGGGGTTTGAGATGGGATAGATTAGAGGTTTCATATGCTTAATCCTTCTAGCTTATGGTCTTAATCTAGATTCTCTCTCTTTTGGATAGATCTTAAGGCTACATGACCACTACCCCTGGCTTGTAAGTCCTTAGGCGACTCCCCACACGAAAGTGATGGCATTCGCTGGAAAAGATCCACTAAGAGCTCCAATATCTCTTGCTCTAGAAATAGAGGTCTAAGGGGTTGGATGGATTAGTTTGGGCAATGATCCTATAGCCTCCAAGGTTTGATTCTCACTGGCTAACCCCCTGTTTCTGAGATCATTCCTTGGTTGATAGCCTTCACCTTGGGAAAGGGTTGGCTAGGCATTGAGAAGCCCAATATCAAGAGAAGCCTTGATACAAGGAGTTTTAAGAGCTAGATTGATTAAGTGTAGATTCCTTTGATTGCAAAACCCTGTCTTGAACCCTAATTCTCTCTTTATCTTGTTAAAGTCGTCACCTTTAGCTTTGTTTGTCTCAACTCGTCCCTAAACTCGATCGAGCTGGTACTTTGTTCTGACTCGACTCGAGTCTTGGTCGAGCTGCTACTTCACTGCTTTGTTTACTTTTATTGCATGCATTTCATTTTATTTAGGTTGTTAGTGTTACTTCAAATCTATTACTGCTTGCTTGACTTTCTGTTGTTTCATATTCTCAAAGAGTGACAAGTTTCCCATTTTGGATTGATAACCTCTTGTACTACATTGACTATGATGGTTAAGAGGAATTGATTGATTGTGATTGCACCATTTCATCTTTATTCACCCCTGTTTGCATTCCACCTCATATCTTATCACCCTTCATTCATATCATATCACACCCACGTAAAATCCTATCATCAGTAGCCCTTGAATCTCTCCCAAGCCTCAGCAAAAGTCTCATTGTTCCTCTGTATGAAGCTCGATATCTCACTCCTTAGCTTGGCTGTGCGACCGGTGGAGAAAAACTTAGCAAGAAAGGCCTTCTTGCATTCATCCCAAGTGGTGATTGTGCCATGGGGCAAGCTCTTCTCCCATTGGTGAGCTTTGTCAGCTAGAGACATAGGAAAGAGTCTCAGCTTGATGGCATCTTCAGAGACACCATTGATCTTTGTCAAATCACATAAGCCTATCAAACTCATCAAGGTGGTCAATGGGGTCTTCACTTGGCAATCCATGGAACATCTTGTTCTGACAAGGTTGATCATTCCCAGCTTGATCTCAAAGTTGTGGTTCTGCACTGGTGGTGGAACAATCCCTTGTCTCTGTTGATGGCGGTTTGGAGCATCTCCTAGACCAATCGGTCGAGTTTGCCTAGCTCGACCGAGTCCATTGCCCAAAGGGTTTCCATTCCCCTCTGGTACATCCATGGTATCAGTAACAAGCACCTCAGGTTCCTCTTGTACCCTCTGAGTTCTCTGACTTCTCTTTCTACCCGTGGTGAAATCTAGCTCGACCAAGTCTTCTGTTGACCGACTCGATCGAGTTCGCATACACCTGCAAAAAGAATCAAAAACCCAGCAATACAAAGAACAGGGGTGGTATAGCTTGATCGTCCAAGTGTATTGAAACTCAAATGCAACAAAATTCAACCCAAATGGCAACGGCGCCAAATTGATGATAGGATTTTGTGTGTGATGTGATGATATGATATGAAATGTAAATGAGGTGGAATGCAACAGTGGTATATGAAGATGAGATGGTATGGTGCAAACACAATCACAATCAATCAATTCCCTTAACCATCATAGTCATTGAAGTATAAGGGTATCAATCCAAAGGGTGAAATTGTTACTCTATGAGAATATGCAAACACAAGAAAGTCAAGCAAAGATAAAAGGGGATGTAACACTAACAACCTAAATGAAATGAAATGCATGCAATAAAGTAAAGAAAGCAGTAAAGCAAGCAGCTCGACCAAGGACTCGAGAGTAACCAAGCTCGATCGAGTTGAGGGTCGAGTTAGCGTAAAAAGCGATAAAGGCAGGAACTTTAACAAGCTAATGCGAATATTAGGGTCTAAGACAGGGTCTTACAATCAGGGAAGACTATACTTAATCAATCTTGCTCTTAAACAACTTGTATCAAGGTATCTCTTGATATTGAGCTTCTCAATGCCTAGCTAACCCTTTCCCAAGGTGAAAGCTATCAACCAAGACATGATCTCAGAAACAGGGGGTTAGCCAGTGAGAATCAAGCCTTGGAGGCATAGGATCATTGCTCAAACTAATCCATCCAACCCTATGAACTCCATTTCGAGAGCAAGAGTTATTGGAGCTCTTAGTGGACCTTTTCCAAGCGATTTCCATCACTTCCATGTGGAAATCGCCTATGACATACAAGCCAGGGGTAGTGGTCATGTAGCCTTAAGGATTGTCCAAAAGAGAGAGATTTCTAGATTAAGAACATAAGCAAGAAGGATTAAGCATAAGATCCTCTAATCTAGCCCATCTCAAACCCTAATGGGAACTACTCACTACACATGAATGAAAACACAAGCAAATGCAATGAAAAGACATTAAATGAAAGAGGAGATAAAGATAAACAACTTTTATTGAAATAAGCAAGTGCAAATACAAAGAAATAAGCCAGATCTAAGGTTCAAGAAGCAAGAGCTCAAGAACACAAAGATGGATTAGAGTTGCAAAAAGTAAAAACAATAATTAAAAGAAAGCTAAAACAAAAATAAGCTAAAGATTTGTTTTTTCGTGGCTTAGAGCCTTTAAATACAAGAGGATTAGGTTTAGGGTCAAAGGGAAGTCAAGGGGGAAGCAACATTTTTCGGGTTTGACTGTTGACTTCTCAGCTCGATCGAGTTGAAGCTTGGCCGGTCGAGTTGAGGAACTCGACCGGATGGTCGAGTAGGTGGTCGAGCTGGTCTTCAAGATGACTTCCTCCTTCTTCCTTTGCGTGTCCAGTTGAGCTGCGTCCATGCGCCAAGTCCTTCCTTGCTCCTCACGTCCCATATGCTCCAAAGTGCTCCAAAAGACCTATTTCAAGGACCAAACATGCATATGTATGCAAATGCAACCTAAAACTACTATGAATGCACAAGAAGAGAAAAGGAACAAGATATGATGCTAATGGATGCTAAAACTATGCAAAAGATGCATAAAAGATGTACTAAAACTATGTAAAATGCAAGTACATCAGTTTTCAATGGTGGTAATTCATCATCCTTTCTCTTTCTCATTTTTGCAAAGGATTGGGAATATTTTCACGTATGGTTTTGATTATTTAGTCTTGGGTGCTTAAGCTTGGTATATAGCATATTTTCGCAGTAATGGCTAGTGTTCCACAAATGGTAGTTTCTACTTAGTAGATCTCTATAATTCAGCAAAGAAAATATATGATTTACCTAATTTGAAGGGGACATTTTGAAATTTGATATTTTTCAAATAAATCATTGTGAGGAAATTTCGTCAACATAAAAGCAAACTTACTTTGATATTGTTTACGACGATCCCGTAGTTTGTAAGAAAACTGGATAAGGCAATCATATTAATTTTTCTTCCCTACAAATTATGGATTTTTTTTTTTTTTTTTTGTCATCGTTTGTGGGCCACAACGGGCCGGCCCACGAACCCATAATCCTCCCAATGAGGAAATTAACCCCACATGGGGGAAGGTGGAGTCGAACTCCAGACGAGATGGATGCAGAGGTGACTACACTGAGCCACTTGCTCCTCTCAATCATGGATTCTTGTAATCTTAATCATTACGATATTTACTAAATTAATCACCATAATCAATATTTTGTTTGGTTTTTTAAATACTACAATAATCGTGTATATGAAGTAACTACGGCTAACAATATCAAAATGTTTCTTAAAATATTATAGACTTAGATAAATACATTAATATCCATAACAAAGATGGTTGCAGCATAGTAGTGGATTCAGAAATTAAACACATAATAGATGTTTGCAATAAAAATAAAAATAACTTTCACATTATTTTTTTCCAACGAAGCAAGATGTCCACTGGAGGTTTGGTCCCTTTCTCTTCTTTCACTGGAATAGTTTGTCACTACGTGAAGAACCATCATAAACACTCATAGCTTCAGCGGTAATCCTCCACCTGATTACAAAAATATAATTTTCCTAAGTTTTTATCTAAGAACATGAACATTGTTTTACATAGAGATAAAAACAAAGTGGGAAAAGGGTTAGAGAAACTAACGTTTCTTCTGTTAATCTGTCCACATCACGATTCATTGTCCAGGTTGATTGAAGACGAACGATGAAATCTTTCCAGTATTTTCAACGTTTATTCTAGCTAAATTAGAGAATTAACATTTGTCACAAGTTCTTTTGATTATGCGTGTTGTTTTTGGCAATCTACATAATATTATATAGTCCTTTCTTCTTAAGTAAACATAGCTTTTATACTTACCATGTTGACAATTAACTCTCCAATTGTATAAACCACAAATCATATTCATTCGTCCGTCGTTCAGCCATTTCTCGTAAAACAGATCAGCAAGCTCTCCTTTAACACGGCACATGATCTGGTTTTCCCTAAATTTTGCATGCAAAAATGAAATAAATATTACTAAAACATTCGAGGATTTTAAATGTATTAACTAAAAAGAAACAAAATTATACTACTTACTGGTTGTCATAAAGCCTAAAATCAAAATAAGATGTTAACTTTGGCGATGTGTTTCCATCCGTCCGGAGTATGGAATTATCGATCATGATGTAGAGGCTGTTCACATAATTTATACAGCCTATAAAGTCTGAAGCATATTGCAAAATGGAGATGATTAATAAAATCAAATCAAGAGTTTACCATAATGAAAATATCATGAATGTAACGTGTATTGACCCACTGGATAGGAATCACCAATTTCGCTCGTACCATCCACCACGTCTTCAAACGTTACCAAATCCATGGGTTGATAAACCTGTGGATCTACACCTTGAGAGACTTATGTTCTCTCTATGAGGACTATCTTCGCTCTGATATTCGTCAAGCGTCTCTCAGAATGGTCAATCACAACAGTAAAGTTGTGAATCAACTTCTAGTCATGAAGGTATAGAGATCTTTGGAACCTCTCTCTCAAATGACTGGTAGACGCAACAATTTTCTTCCCCTATCTTTTAAATACATAAGGAGTTCATAATATATCCATATATATATATATATATATATATATATATATATATAAATATTGTAAGATCCACAAACATCTATCTAACATGGGTATATCTCTACAACTATGAGTATAAATTGAAGTACTCAAAGCCGTCAGCCTCAAACGACTCCCATGTCTTAGCCACCTTAACCACAATGCACCAGTTACTCCTTTCCGATGAGAGATGGTCAATCTTGTCAAATGTTGCTATTGGTTTTGTGTATTGTTTTTGGGGAAGGGAAGAAGTGTCGCTTTTTTGCTTTGTATGTGGGTGTGGAAGAAGAAAGTTTCTAATCTTCTGGTTACTTATAATCAAATTGTAACGTTTACAACTATAAATTTTCTGTGATAAGTTAGAAATAAGCAATAATTACTTATTCAATAGCATCGGTTCAAACAATAACCACCAATTGGCTGTCTCTTGTCATGACAGTTTTATCAGGGAATATATTGACTTTCCATATGACTTTTACTGTTGAATTTAAATCGTTGGTTGTGATTATTTAATATTTGAAAGTAATTTCTTTCAAATCAGAAAGTTTTGCCTATCATGTACTTAGAACAGCACATGTGTATTGGGTTGAAGTTGAGTCTTTTAATAAGCAGTTTACAAATGTCTCTTATCAATCTATAATTGTAAGGACGAAGATTTAACATCGATGTTTCAAAACACACGTGTGTCACCAATGTCTCTTAGCAATTTATAATCGTAAGGACCAAAATATGCATGCATAAACACAAATAAGTAATTAAACTTAAAATTTTGTTAATAATCCAAACATATAGACGGGATATGAAATTTACAAAGAGAAGAGAGATCGCCAAGAGCAGAATGAAAGAATCTAAAACAGAGTACACGTTACACATTCATTAATCGATTATTATTACTTCTGAAGGATTTCCTGCCACACTCCATGCCGCACCAGAACCTCCAGCACCAGAGCCGCTTGCATCAGATTCGCTTGAATCAGAACTGGTTTCTGAAGAGTATAACTCAATAGAGCTGCTCTCCTCACTTGAAGAGTTTTCCTTCTCTTCGAAACGGATACATGAAACGTGTGTACATTAGTGTTTTCGAAAACATTACAAAACCCAAGCTAATATCATCATATAAATGACTGAAAGGACTTACTACTTCTTCTTGAAAACATGAACATCATCCAAATCTGCATTGAATTCAAACCTAAATATCCCGTCTGCGGACGTGACCCTGTACTCTCCAGTTTCTTTTATAATGAAAGAATGTTTGAAACATTTAGTAAAATATTTCTTTCTAATATTGTTATCCAATTTGACGACAATTACATTGTAAAGGACACTTACTTGGAATGTAGAAAATTTTCCAGTCGTTTAAGATCATAATAACTTCGTTGTGTCCATTCTTAAACAACATATCATCAATTTGTACGCCAACTCACTATAGGCTATACAATTAATAGACGTTCCACTGGTATACAAACAAAAACAGAGTTATTTTAGGGAAAAACAGCCGATTCCTACCTCAACTAAAATTATGACACCAATCCCTACCTCAACTAAAAAGTTGTACTAATCCATACCTCAACTATAAAAAAATCATCCATTTCATACCCCAACTTACACTGCTTGGCTTAAACGAGCATCGACTAACATTTCGTTAGTCAACTCCGATTTTCTGTTAACGGAGATGACTCAGCATGACACGTCTGACCGTCGAGGATTCAGCGGGTTCAGACTAGATATGGTTGTCATTTTTTTTGTTTTTTATGGTTGTTTCCGGTGAGAGATGTGTTCGGCGGAGAATATATTGAAAAGTCTCTCTCTCCTCTTTGATATCTCTATGGATTCTCTTTAGGTTTAGTGGTTTCGTGGTAACGGTTTCATTTCTGTCTTTAACGTATTTCTAATGGTATTTATACTTGTACATTAAAGGAAGTTGCAAAGTAAAAATAAGTTTTCATTCTTTTTGAAAATAATTCTTCAAAAGGCACATCAAACCTTTTGGCAGGTATAGGCTGCGCACACTAATTAAGTCTTTGTGTTTCACAATACATAAAAATATAAACTGTAGCCGTAGGAATCTTTTTTTTTTTTTTGACCAAATGATTTTCTTAATTAATGCAGAAAAGAAAAAAAAACATTACAAGCCCACAGCTTTAGTTTGTTAATTCACAGCCCAATGCGAAAATTAGTTACTAACTACTTGAACCAGCCCAAAGTAAAGCCCACATACAAGAGGGAGTTGAAGAGTTCTCTTCCACCATTCGACCAATTCGATCGGAGCAAAGTCGATCATCTCGTTGTCTCCGTCGACAACCAGAGTTGCAGCAATTTTGAAGCCAGGACCGTGTTTCCTTCTCTGTAACTTGCGATCCTGTTCTTTACCTGCCTATCAATCTGACTGATTAGTGAGTCCTCCGACATGAAGATCTGCCTGTGGAGTCTCCCATTCCTTTCATGCCAAAGCCAGTATATTGTCGCCTGCCACGCTAGAGCCGTCAGCCTATTCCACAGTTTCCCTCCCGCCAACGATTGCATTTGTTCCACCGAGTTCAACCATCCGTGTCTCGGTTGGATATTGCATCTTCTCGCCGTTCTACTCCACACCGACCAGCTAAAGCGACAATCAAATAGCAGGTGGTCCCTCGTCTCCTGTCCTCCATTACACAGGAGGCAGTTGAGATCCGTTTGGAGCCCCCATCCCGTGATTCGATCCCTAGTAGGACAATGATTGAGGACAAACAGCCATGCAAGGAAGTTGTGCTTCGGGATTCCTCCCAAGTTCCACACCACCTTTGCCCAAGGCACGACTGGAGCCTCTACAATAAGCTTCTTATACACCTCTCCTGTTTTGTACTTTGTCGAGATCTTCCCATCCATGTCCCATTCATATTCATCCTCTTGGTCGTTAAAGACCACAGTTGTGAGGTGAATATGCAAACTGACCTGATTTTCTGATCTAGCTCTAGGTAATAACCAGCGATCTTCACGGAATAAGCTTGCCACCGTCGCTTGCTCCGGTATTCCAAATCTAGTTCTTCCATTCTCTCTCAGATA
This sequence comes from Microthlaspi erraticum, assembly GCA_902728155.2. Lineage (NCBI taxonomy): Eukaryota > Viridiplantae > Streptophyta > Magnoliopsida > Brassicales > Brassicaceae > Microthlaspi > Microthlaspi erraticum. Next base: position 161,505 of record CACVBM020000344.1, on the reverse strand, counting down.
GTTCCGGATGTTTCCAAAAGGGGACCAGTTATCAGACCAGAACCTACTGCTTCGCCCATTGCCAATTTTCAGCTTGATCCAAGGGTAGATGTCTTCTCTTATCTTTATCAGCTTATTCGCGAGCCAAGAGTTGTCTCTATGCGGCTTCACAGTCCAAAAATTGCTCACATTCCCTTGCAGGACTTCTGTTCTGTACCACGCCACCCATACAGAGCCGGACTGAAAGAATATCAGCCATATCAGTTTGAGGCAGCAAGCTCTGTTCCAGATGGTAAGATCCCTTATCCCAAGCCCTCCTGAGTCTTTGGATTGTGTGACCGTGGCCCACGAGACTCTTGCTGAATGATGGCCTTCAATGTTTCCTTTCCACAGATAAGCGCTGCAAATGGAATTTATTCTCTTGATGCTCGCTTTGGGGAGTATGAATGTGGAGCACCAAAAGTTCGAGATTCCCGCTATCACCGTCTTAATGAGAACCAGGCGGCCTGCAAAAGAGAGAGATCTTGCACTCCAGGAGGTAACTTTTGACTTAACCTGTTGTATCAAGACTTCACAGTTGACAAGGCTCAGCTTTTTTGTGCATAGTGGGACTCCTAAGTATCTGACTGGCAATGATCCCTGGGGCATTCCCGTTGAGAACTTGATGATGTCACATTCCTGTTGGCTTAGACCGGAGGCAAAGAAACTGGACTTCTGCACACTCACGGCTAGGCCTGAGCGAAGATGAAACTCTTGGAGGACTTGTAGGACGTTCTGCACCGACTCCAGCGTTCCCTCCACAAAGATGAGAAGATCGTCGGCAAAGCAAAGGTGAGTCAATCTCGATGCCTCACACTTGTCATGGTATCTGAATTTTCCTTCATTCGCTGCCTTGTTTAGCATGAGAGACAAACAGTTCATTGCTATAACGAATAGGTAGGGAGAGAGAGGGTCCCCTTGTCTCAGCCCTCGTTTTCCTTTGAAGTAGCCATGGACCATACCGTTATAGCCCACTGTGAAGCTAGTTGTACGGATACAAGATTTTAGCCAGTGTAGGTATAGGTCAGGGATATCTAGACTTTCTAGGCAGTTGAATAGGAAATCCCATGAGACACTGTCAAAAGCTTTGGCAATGTCTACTTTGATAGTTACCTTTTTGGGGCCTTTGTCTTTGTGATAGCCATTCACTATTTCGCCTGTCAGTACCGTATTCTCTGCTAATAGTCTGTCTTTGATGAAGGCAGTTTGGTTGGGAAGGATTAGAGATGGGAGGAGAGGCTTCAAGCGAGCTACCAACAGTTTGGAAACCACTTTGTAGAGGGTATTGAGGCAAGAGATGGGCCTATAGTCTGAGATCTTGGAGGCTCCAGGGAACTTGGGAACAAGCGTAAGGATGGTGGAGTTCGTTGAAGTCAGCATAAAGGCGGTTATGAAGAAATTTTTTATTGAAGCAATGACTTCCTCTCCAATAATTCCCCAAGCCGCCTTATAGAATCCTGAGGTAAGTCCGTCCGGGCCTGAGGACTTGTTTGGATTCAATCGAAACATAACCCTTTTTATATCTTCTGCTTGAGGAAGAGTGACCATGGCTCGTTGTTGATCAGGAGAGCATCTGAATGGGATAAGGGACACAAACCAACTCGGAGGCGAGGCAAGCGTTGGCGGAGGCAGAATCGAAGGTCCCATTATCGATCTGAAGTGGTTGATGGCATGGTGGCTCATTTCCAGAGGGTCCTCTAGAATGTGACCATTTGGTAACAAGAAGGATCTGATGGAGTTATAGCTGACTCTGGTTTGAGCTATTCTTTGAAAGTAAGTGGTATTCTGATCACCTTCTTTGAGCCAGTTGATTCTTGATTTTTGTTTGAAGTAACTTTCCTCAATTTGTCTAAGGAAGTTCCATCTCTCATGAAGCGTCTTCTCCTGGTCAAAGAGTAGTTGGGACGGTGATTTGAGTGCTTGTACCTGCACAGCTTGTAACAAACAGTTAGCCTCACTAACCCTCTTTTGTATTTGTGAAAAATTCTCTCTATTTAGTTCTCTCAATGATCTCTTAATGGTCTTTTGTTTCCAGCATAGTTGAGAGAGCGTGGAACCAAATCTTCCGGCCTGAATCCAAGCGTCCGATACCACATGTTGAAAGTCAGGGTGTTTGGAGAGGTAGTTAAAGAATTTGAAGGGACGGGTGCCGGCTTTGGGAAGGGTATGAGCCAGGTCAATGAGGCAAGGGGTGTGATCAGAGGTGAGGGGAGGAAGGAAGTTAGCTATACTGTTAGGGAATAGGTTGATTAGGTGGCTATTGACAAGTAGGCGGTCTAGTTTCTTTGCCACCGGAGAGTCAGGCTGGTTGTTGGTCCATGTATGGAGTGGTCCTTGGTATCGCAAGTCAAACACTCCCAACTGGGTGAGACAGTCTCTGAACTCTGTCATTCTTGTAGTTAGAACATTGACTGCTGGGTCTGAGTGTTCTGCATAATGCAGGATTTGGTTGAAATCACCCCCAATCATCCAAGGAGAGGAGCCAAGAGACAATGACTGGTAAATATTGAGGAGCTCCACCCACAGGTCAGTCCGATCACTGCTCAAGTTTGAAGCATAAATTGCTGTGTAAGTGAATTGCTGCGAGCTAGGGATACTGATCTGACAGGTTAAGCTTTGTGCTGTTTGATGCAGGATTCTTACAGCAGCAGGATCACGTCAGAGAAGAATGATTCTTCCATCATCATCCGAGAGATGATTAGAGGTAAACTTCCATCCTTGACAGAGCTTAGTCATGAGTTGGTTCAAGTTGGAATCTTTAATATGAGATTCCAGTATAGTTCCAAAAAGGGGTGATGGCTATTTAGCCAATCACAAAAGGGCCGATGCTTGTTCGGGTCATTTAGGCCTCGAACATTCCAAAAAAAGAGTTTTGTATCCATTAAGATGAGGGGTTAAGCTCCACCATCGAAGGAGGAACTTCAAAAGGGGGACCAGAGGTAGTTAGGGTGGAAAAGGAGTTTTTTAGAGGGAGGGGACCAAAAAGGGAGGGCAGGGGGACAAATGTGTTAGCCGTAGGAATCTTGACGTGTTGCAAACGTCAAACTGGTTTTCTTGCCAATTTTGCATGCATCTATTATTTTCTCAACTTTGTAAGAATATTTGCATTAATCAACCACACACTTTCTAATTTAACCTCGAATAGATACCATCATGTGAATCAAGATGTGAATATACATGGTAGATTGGATAGCTATAGTTTGAGTGGTTGCATACCATTAAACCGAAATGTGAAATGACGTATTTGATTAAAACACTTGAAATCAAAGTTCATAAAATGTAAAGAACATCAAACTAACTCGGGGAGGTAGTTGGTTATTTAATGGGAAAACAGAAGCAAATACTAAAAATTTCAAAACAATGCATTCTAAGCAATTCCTCTCGTCTTCCCAATCTTCTCAATCTTCACCTCTTTGAGACATGCTTTCGTGTTTGCACTTTCCAAATCTTCCAAAGACATGTCTTTATTGAAATCGCCACGTTTCTTCGATGTCGGGGTAAACTCTTTGACAGTCCCTTCTATTAGCATCACGTCATTGCTGTCCTCCAACAGCAAAACACTCTACACAAATAATAAGCATGTTTTAAAACCAAAAACTAAAGAATGCGAAGGTACTTTTCACGGAATGGACGTAGTCTATTGAATGCGATGGTTATCACTTACCAGTTCACCAGAAATGAGTTCGGAAGGATCAACTTCTCTAACAGAATTGGTAAGAGCTACAGTTTCATCAACCATACCACTTGCAGAAACAACATTGATGACTTTGTAAGTATCATGCCCTCCTCAAAGATTAGCTTTCTCCACGGCTATTATAAACTGGTAAGTTTTTCCAATCAAAACTTGTAATCCTTGAGGCACATCTTCAGGACATCAATCTACATGAATTCAAGTGTTCAACATCCATTTCAAAATGATATGTGTTTAATCTCTAAAACGTTGGAACATAAAATACTTGCTGAACACGTTTCCCGCATTTTTCTACTTATATTATTTGTATCTCGTCCTAGACACCACCGAGCAACTCGGATGCATCATTTTGAACAATTTATCTTGATAATGAATCAAATATCATGAGATTGGTATCCCGAGTGCTATCCATCACCTTGAGATGCAACTTGAATCTGTCAAAGGCATCACCAAAGTTATTTTCATTAATTGTTTGGTCACAGAAATGAGGACTATATAATATTCCTTTGCATCTATGTAATTTCAGAGGTGAAGTTCCTACCTCGTAGTCACATTGATAATGTTTGCATTGCACTTCAAAGAAAATCACTTATGCTTGGCTCTGGGATTACCTTCTGATTCGGACCATCAATGACTTTCTTCACCTTGTTGTGTTGAAATTTAGGACATGCGATGTAGTACCACCTTATATCACTGTCACACATGATTTTTGTATTTACCAACCTGCAATCATAAAGTTGTCAGGACAAAAATACTAATAAGGTAATAATAAATTAGGTGTGAGAAAATGTAGTTGATTTAATCTTACGCTATCTAAATCATAAAACTCGCCAATTGTAAACAATGGAAGCACATTCCAATACTCATCTTCCTCCTTTTTAACAACAATTTGATTGTCAGGTCTTTCTGGTTGCAAGTGTCAACATCAAACCATCGTTTGGGACACTATAAAAAATAAATGATTTCGACGCTTTCAAAATACACATAAATCCATTTTAAATATATGATTTGTGCAATTTTGGGTGTCCTAACCTCTTAACAATAGATGCTATTTCCGGATATGGTGGGTTTATTAGCATCAACGATGAACTGTAGCCATTCGCAAGACTTTTAACTTCTACATCATTACAATAAACATCAAATTATGATCGATATAATTTATAAACCATTATGGTACTCACCGATAAGGACATGTACAAAATGGGACAATACCTTGGTACTCCCTGACTTTTGCACATCAAAGTCGACAAATCAATTTGTCATCCCCAGCTCCTTCAGCAGCGATCAGCATATCAACAGCCATTGAACCCCATAAGGTACACCCAATGCGATCATCACTAAAAATATATAGAACAATAACCATTAGACCCTTATTTGTGTCAGTTATTGATGTGGAGTCAGGTTTTACCAAACTCCTAGACCTCTGCAAGTGCACAGATCGCGGAAGTATGGGTATCGAACACAAGGACTGGCTATTGAGTACACTTTGAAACTATGGATTTTGGATCAAGCTAAAACAAAAGTATGATTGAGGTTGTAATGGTGAACCGAACTAGCAAGTATAACGAGGTTGTAAACAATAAGGAAAGCGCTAGGTCATAGGGGCTATCGCAGAGAAGCAAGCAATGATCAATGAAACAATGATAGATGAATTGATTAGGGATGTTGGGATATTAAGAACCGTCTAGAACACAGATCACGAATATAAAACCATTCCACTTTCGAGGCTCCGGCTCCTTTGTTAATCTACCTAGTCGCTAAACTTTTGGTATGTCCCTAGGTGATTAAATCAAGCTTTAGAATGAATAGGTTCTGATACAGTTCACTAGATTATAGTAGATCAACTTTCGCAGTCTAAGAAACCTAGCTTGTCAAAGAATATGTCCGGCGAATGATACAACACTGTCGAGGCTCAAATCAACCTAAGATCGGATTACTAGATGCGCGGTAAAGCAATCAGCATTAGTTAAGTGCACAAGACGAGACAAAGACTCTAATATAATCCCTAGCTAATCATTGAAATCAAAGATCATGCAAGCAACTCATTGAATAGTAACCCTAGCAACCTAACTAGTGGATTACTCAGACATGATCAAAGCAAACACACATAGAGATGAAGAAAACATGATTGCAATAAAACTTAGAGTAGGAAATCGAAATACAAGGGCGGCTCTCTTTTCACAAGAGGCTAAAAAGCATATATATAGTGCTAGGTCTTTAGAGGCGGCTTAGGGTTAAGCCGGGCTTGAAAATATGTGGGAAACGGGCTTCGGGTCGACCGCGGCGTTGGGACGGTCGGTCGGGACGATCGGCCGGATGATCGGGTCATGGGCCGTACGATCGGAACGGTCGTGGCCGGACGGATTCGTGGTCGGCCGTGTGGTCGGACGGATGAAGATTTGGCCGATGAATTCTCGGCCGGACGCGGGACGTAGTTCCCGGCTCGGACGCATCGGCCGTGGTACGCGAGAAGGTTGCGCGGCCGCGAGGCTTGTTTCCCGGCTCGCGCGGCGGTCGTGCGCGGTTGGCGTGAGCGGTTGTGGCGTGGCCGACCGCGGGACATGTTTCCCGGGTCGTGATGCGTGATCGGCCGACGGTTTTGGACTTTGGCCGAGACTTCAGACGGACGGATGTGATTTGGCCGAGCGTGGAACATCGTTTCTCGGCCAGCCGGACTGCGCGGTTTGGGCGCTGATTCTCGATAGAGCCGTCTGGACAGTCTTCACTCTTTTGGTTGTAACTCCTTTTCTACTCATCCAAATGAGGCCATTCCAGTTGCGTTGGAAAGTTAACTCAATCAGAGCACGCAGGGAACTGGTCTTGATGAAATCCATTGAGTAGATCTTTTTCTGGGCCCTCTTAAAGTTGGTGCTTGTGCATGGAGCGGCTTGAAGTGCAAATCCTATGGTTTTGCTCCAAAATGCATCATTTCACCTGTTTAGACTCTAGACACTATAAACACAGTAAAACTACCTTTTTAGATAGAAAACCTGCCAAAAACCATTAGAAAACAATACTAAAACAGTATAAAAAGCATGTAAATAGAGGTATATCAGTTATTAACATGTAATTTCTACAATTTAATCAACTAATCACCATTCATCACGAAGCTCTAATTCCAGCTTTTCTGTTTTTTTTTCTGCTTATCGACTTCCATCATCAGTCCAACGCTGATGAGTTGACCTAGTATGTCTTACCCGCAAGATATGAATAACTTATCAGGTTCATTTGTAAAACACAAAGGTGATTTAGGTATTATTCATTAAATTATGATTAGATTCGTAATGGACAGACATACTTATGTACTCATATTTTACATGCATTTAGCCCATCTCTTACACATATTTTGCATACTTTTCATCATCCAAAGAATCAATTCTTGGTTTTTTGCTCTTCTTATGTATACATTGTAGTTTTAGGATTGTATTTGCATACATGTGCATGTTTGAACCTGAAACAGGTATTTTTGGAGCGTTTTGGAGCATTCGAGACTTGAGGAGCAAGGAAGGACTCTGCATGGGACTCAGCTCGACCGCGCAGCTCAAGATGAAGAATGGTGGCGCCTTGATGCCCAGCTCGACCCAACCGCTTGACCAACCGGTCGAGCTAGGCCAAACTTTTCCAACATTGCACTAGCTCGACCGGCCAGAAGACGACTCGATCGAGCTGCTTTCCAGGGGACAAAGATCCGAAAATTGTTTCTTCCCTTTGACTCCTTGACTTCAAACCCTAGTTTACTTTCCTATAAAAGGCAATGAGCCACGAATTAATCAGAACTTTTGCTTAATCTTGTAATTTTCTTTTCTTCTTTTAGCTTTTAGCCTCATCTTTGTGTTCTTGAACTTATACTCAATGAATCTTAGATCTAGGCCTTGTACTTGCTTATTTGCGCTTATCTATTTCTAATAAAGTTGTTAATCTTGCTTTCCTCTTTCATCTAATGTCTATATGCTGCTTCCTTAATCATGCTTAGTGAGTAGCTCCATCATTAGGATTAGAGATGGGTTAGATTAGGAGTTGTTTATGCTTAATCCTTGTTTCTTAGGTCCTTAATCTAGAAATCTCTCTCTTTTGGGCTGAGTTTTATGCAACACAACCACTATCCATGGTGTGTTCGATTTTAGATGATTATCATCATGGAAATGAGTTGATAATCACTTGAACAAGCCCACTAAGAGCTCTAGCATACCTGTCTCACAAAAGTGACAGTTCATGGATGCTAGAGGTGAGTTTGAACGAAGTTTCTAAAGCCTTCAAGGCTTGATCTCACTGGTTGACTCCCTGTTTCTGAGATCTTGCCTTGATTGATAGTTTTCATCTTGGGAAAGGGTTAACTAGGCTTGAGAAGTTCAATACCAAGAGATTAGCTTGAGTACAAGTTGTTTAAGAGCAGCATCGATTAAGTATAACCTTGTTCTAGTTGCAAAACCCCGTCTTTAGTCCTAAATATTTATCATTCAAGTCTAAAAACCGCACATTTATTACTTTGCATTCATGTTGCTCTGTTTTTACTCTGTTTTAAGCCTAACTCGACCCTTAACTCGATCGAGCTCATTTCATACTATGTTTCTGTGCCAAATCGATCGAGCTCCTGGTCGAGTTCATTGCATTCACTTCTGTTTGCACTCATTTACTGCTTTCATTCGCATTTCTTTTCATTTAGGTTGCTAGTTGTTACATTCTCATCATTTAAACCATTTGGCTTGACTTCCAAGCATTCACATAGTTTCAAAGAGCAACTACATATCCATTATGGATTGACACCTCAAATACTACATTGACATGATGATATCTTGAGGAATTGACGGTTTGTGATTAAAACCTGTCATATCATATCTTGCCACCTTCACTTGCACATCATCTCATACCACATCCACCCGCTATACTACATTGACAGTAAAATCCTCTCATCACATACCAATCAAAATACACTCTTTAATCTGGCCTTCATGGATCTGCTTGAAATTGACCAACATCAAGTAGTTACCGTCGCTAAGATTGTCTGATGGGGTCACAAAACTCTCCTTGATGAAGGCTAGCTTAAACGGGATATTGGTTGTCCGATAATGGTCTGTAGCATGCGCCACCGTAAAATTCTGGATGAACTTCCAGGTACCAACTTCGAGATACCTCTCGTACTGCTTAACATCCTGCTTTCGTACACTTGTGTGGATCTTGTTTCCCTACACCATATAAATTAAGAGATCGTAAACTGTTAGCACGTGAGCACAGTACGTACCGTATTATATATTATAAGTAGATGATATTACCTCAACATTGAAGAATACATTGTACTTAATTCGAGAGGTTCACCTTCATGTCAATTGGTCTAATGATGTTTTGTTTACCTATGCTACTCCAAGGTATTCATTTCTTGTATGGATGGCGATGCTACATCGGCTGGATACAGGAGATCGTATGATGAAGTGGAGCCATAATGTCGATGCTTCTTGCGCCGTATGCCACTGTCCTATTGAAACACAAAGCCACTTATTCTTCACTTGCCCTTACTCTGCTCAAGTATGGGAACATCTTGTGATAGGTATACTTGGGAGCTCTTTCAGCACAGATTGGGATGTCATAGTTGGACTCTTACGAGATCCCACTTATGACCGTCTCAAACTATTTGTCATCCGATATACCTTCTATGTGACGGTATATGGTCTCTGGAGAGAAAGGAACCGAAGACGACATGGGGAGGAAGCGATGTCAATACAGAGGCTGGTGATAACTCTCGACAAAACAATCAGAAATCGCCTAAGCTTGATCAGACTACTTGGGGACTACAGCTATGATGGAAGCCTCATGTATTGGTTTGCCACAAGAGTTTAAATTGTAAACTAAATTTCTGTTTCTTCTCAAAACAATGAAGCACTTGATGTAACAAAGTTTTTGATTGAATAAAATTTTACATTCATTAAAAAAAAAAAAGATATTACCTCAACATCGCAAAGTATCATTTCAATGGTCTCTCCCGAAGTGGTCACGTACTGCTTCCATAGATGCAAGATCTTCACTTGAATCCTCCATCCAGTCTTGAACGGCTTCATGTTCTTGCACAAAGTGGTGGGCATTGCGTTAACCATCACCATCGACTACGTCCCTGATTGAGCAAAAATAAAAACTGATATTGGTGGTGGATGATTTACGGTTTACTTTCTATGGGTTTTTATATAGTGCTCCAGTCGTGCATTACTCTAGGGTTTCCGTTTTCGAATAATAATATACGATTTAATTACTAATCAGCCACGATACATTATAATTCCAATCATGTAACTCGCGGGATATATGATTTCCTTATCAATGGGCGTGAACCGTACTCTAATTCAAATTTGTGTATTTAACTTATAACTATCCCGTATATGTCGCGAGTATATTCTCTTTGTGTGGTTGATTAGAGAAAGTGTGTTAACGTAGCCGTAATTACGATCATACGTTAATAATCATTTAATATGGAGAATATCTAATCGTATATGATTTCCTTATGGTTGGCGTGAATCGTATTCTAATTCAAATTTGGTTATAACTATCCCGTAGATCCCGCGAGTTTCTTATTTTTGCTTGGTTAATTTGAGAAAGTGTGTTTATGTAGCCGTAACTTACTCTCACACATTCATAATCATTTATTATGGAGCGGATCTAATCACATATTCGCATTTTGAACTGACGATCCGGTTCAATACTCAGGTAGATTTATCCGAAATGTTTCAAATTGATTTGAGAAGGCCGGTTAATTTTAAGTAACATCAGATCCGCGTGTCTTTCCGACTCGCGTCGGGTCGGGTTTTCACAATAAACTGAGCAAATTTGCTCGACTCGGTATTTCTATTCCAGATTTGCCCCTCGTAATCTTGTTTGCAAACACTTTTTGATCATAGTTGTAGGCACTTTCTCGGTTTCAATTAACACAAAAAGGCACTTACAACTTAAGGTGCACTTCTATGAGACAGAAAGACAAATATACCCTTACTCAACACAATTATCACAATTATATTCTCAGTAAAACCTCTCTTTTTTGCTTCTTCAAATTTTCATGCCGACAATTGCTATGTCTCCGATACAACTCAATTTTTGCGGCGAGAGGTGCTTTGATTTGCCAACCACAAGCATCAGAAAATCTAGGTTCCTCCAGTCCTCACACAGTCTTCATCAATCTAGAGCAATAAATTTTCCCTCCATCAATCTTTTCTGAGTTTATTGATGATTAAAAACTCTAACTTCCTCCTAATCGTTACCGTCGAAGGCCATGGATCCCTCTGCTTCTCACTTTAATCCAGACACGTGAAAAGCCAAAAAGGTATATAATCATTTGTTGTGAATCGGGTCTCTGCTAAAGGATTTTTGGAGAATTCAGTTCTCTCTACTCTATAATATCTACTGCTACTCTTTCTTTAAGTTTGTTTATCTCTTGATATCAGAATCGCGTGGCACAATATACAAATCGAATTGTAGTATTGTATCACTAGTTTTAATTCTTTCAATTTCTTAACTATTTTGCAGAAATTTCTCGATGGAAGAATAAGAGAGCCACCTCAGATCTCGCCGCCCTTTTCAATTAACTCAAAAAAGTGCTTCAGAGCCAATGTATTCTATCCGAAATGATTAGTCTCTCACTCTCAATTTTGCTTCTTTAGTAAGTTGGGATCATTAGAGCTCTTCCGTTGTCTTTATTGATATGTACATATGGAGAACACAACTTGGATGTAATTTAAGACCTATCTCCTTATCCAATGTTTCTCTGTCCATATGAGGTTGTTTATTTGGATGCCACTTTGCTATCTTGGTTCACTAAATCTATATCTCATGAAATGAAGTTTACATTTTGCCTTTCTATTGAAACGAGGTTCAAAACGATGGTTCCTCATAGTATATTGTCCATACAAATATCTCCATTTGAATGTGCTCATATTACTATATCAGTTTAGGCAATATCAACTATGATACAAGTTCAATTTTCAGTTGTCAAGCTGGTCTGGTCATATGGGGTTGTCCATATGGATGTATCCATTTAGTTATCTTGATTTATTAACACTTTGATGTGTCCATACGAGATTGTCCATTTAGATGTGTCCATTTTTCTATCTTGCTTTGCTTTATTATGATGGTTTTATTTCTGTGAACTGAAGTGAATATTTTCTGTGAAATGAGCTTCAATAATCAGCTTCAGGATATGGTTCATTCTTCCATGTCGGGTCTTGTCATTTTGCACCTCGTTGACTAAAGGAGAAACAAATGGAGTTGCTTCTGAGTTTTGAGGGAGATTCCTTGGACGAGGAGGAAAAGATGGAAGATAATTATTTCCTTTTTCGGTATCTTATTTTAGATGTTAAGGTTGAACAAAGTGTTTTTGTTTTTAGATTTAGTTACCCAATTGTAAAAGGAAAAAACTTGTCTGAGACTTTGTTAACTTTGTGTTTAATCTCAGGCAATGGAAACAAGCTGATACATCTGGTCAAGCTCATGTCAAAGGAAGAAATGAGAGAATGCTGACATGGAGGCGAAATTGGTAAAAGGGACCAAACACTTGAACCCGTAGAAGTTTTAGATCTGCAGAGATACACACAACAAACTTGACTGGCATAACTCAGAGTAGTATGTCCATATGAGGTTGTGTAAGAGTATGGAAAGTGAGTCATGGACCACTCACCGTATCACGGAAAATCATCACAACGGTCACTGAATCATTATTGTAATTACCTCCGTAAACTCATTTCACTTTAATTTAGTGTTCTCTGAAATTATGAACCAAAAAACCATAGTGTATCCACACAGATAGGTCTATATTTGTGATCATTTGTGTCCATATATGTTTGCTTTCTCTAATGTTTTCATATCCATACGCCATTGTCCATAACAGTTTATCCATATGGTTTTTCGAAAAAGTTTGGATCAACATGGTGCATCAGAGTCAAACCTATGTACAACTATCTTCATATATCTTACTTTAGATTTGTTTTAATGTGTCCATTGCGTCCATACGAAGTTCTCCATTTGGATGTATCCATACGAGGCTCTCCATTTGCTTCTAAGATTCATTTATGTTACAACAAGTTTCAAAGCCAAATCCAAATAAGAGTTTTCAAATAACCAAAAACAGAAAAAAGCCAACGAATGTGAATATGGTTAGAGGTCTCGGGCATATTCATCAAGAGCAGAATGGACTCCTAGTCGTACCAAATGTTTTTACTAAACCCATGTCCTCTACATGTATAGTAATCCACCCAATTACATTTATTTGGATAAATGTTTTGTTTCTCCGATCTGAGCGCCCCATACCCGAGATACACCTTCCCTCCTTCGTCGCATCTCTACCTATGACAAGGACCATTAATTTGTCCATATGAGATTGTCCATTTGGATGTATCCATTTTTTGCTATATTGGTTCATTTACACTATCGAATGTCCACATTAGTTTGTCCATACTCCATAGGAAGTTCTCCATTTGGGTGTGTCCATTTTGTTATATTGGTTCATCATAATGGTTCTTGTAATGATTTTGACAGTACAAAGCACAAAGCACCATATCTGTTTATAAAATTTGAAGTTCATTGTATGAACTCAAAGCATTTGTATATGTACAAAGAGAAACATGACAATCTGAGAAGACTTTTAATGGCAACAACAACACTTGTGGTGCAGCAGAGTCAAACCTATGTACAATCTTCATAAATCTTGCTTTAGTTTTGTCTTAATGTGTCCATATGAAGTTCTCCATTTGGATGTTTCCATACGAGGCTCTCCATTTGCTTCTAATATTATTTATCTACTATTCTGTTTTGTTTGGTTTAGATTGGCTACGTACGAGAAGATTGTTGTTTCCTTTACTATGTCACTTTATGATTTAAGAAGTTTCAAAGCCAAATCCAAATGAGAATTTTGAAATGATCAAAAACAGAAAAAACCAAGGAATATGGTTGCATAGAATGTAGACTTATATTCACAAAACAAGTTTTAACTTAATCCATATAAGTTCCTAAGAGTTTATGATCATACAAAGAGAACACTATAAACTACCAACTTTACGAGCTTGCGATGTACATGTATTTTGAAATACATATATCCATATTCATCTATCCAGTGCAAAAGTATATGTTTATACCATACATCCCTAACCTATCCCTTCATTGCTTAGAACAGCTTTTACCTCGCTTACAGTCCATGTAAAAATAGAGCACAAAACCTCGGAAACAGTTTCATTTGTTTGCGACTGTCCATTATCGTCTATCCATATAAACATATCCACACAGATGCCATTTGAATAAAAAATCTTCAAACTCTAGTTCACACAGCTAATTTGAATACCTAACCTTCAATCCACTGTTACATATCCACAAATCAGTACCAAGCTGCGTTTTTAATGTCCACACATGAAAAGAAATCCCCAAATCAAACCTCCGCAAAAAAAATAAAAGCCATTCAACGATATTCCCAGAATTTCAGGTCTGATTATCACCGAAAATAATCAACTCCCTCCACATTAATACGGCATACTCTTCATCTATGGACATTATTTGATCTCCCCGAAAATGGAGCAGTGCCACGCCTCCGACATTGCTCAAAATTGAATAATCCCATTCACTCGAGCAACCCAAAATTCTAGATCAAAGTCGGTTTGGAAGCTGAATAATTCTGATTTCCCTGGAGCTGTTTTTCCGGAAATCGGAATACTAGTGTGAATCAATTTACAACCCAATTCTCTGAATCGGAAGTCTAGTGCTATTCGACAAAAGCTCTGGCGAAGGGACAAGGGTGCAGTAAAAACAGTTTTTACCGAAGGCCATTTTTGGGCAAAACAGGCACAAAGTTCTCAAAAAGTGCACCTTAGTCACAAAGTGTGTTTCTGTGATAGGAAAGTGCCAAAAGTGCGTTTTAGCGTAAATAACTCGATATTTTTTGTAATAAAATAGGTTTTTGGGTTTCTCTAGAAATGTATGTCTCAAATAATATAGTAGAGATATTGTAATCTTCCCAAACCATCCAAAGAAAAGAAAAGTCTCGTACAAGATTTATGGGTTTTGTGCAAAAAAACCCGTAAACTAAATTAATTTTGCAAATCTACCATTCAATTTTATTCTGTGCAAGTCAAACCCCTCAAGTCAAAAGTCACCCGCTAAATAAGCCTTCCGTATATTTGTCGTTAAAACTTAACGTTAACATAAAACTATGTCGTTTTCGTCAAGTAAAAATCTTGCTGTTTTGAATCTCTTTAGATGAAATACACGTTGTTTTTATATGTCTAAATAACAATTAAAAATGAAAAAGAAAATAGGAAAAAGGAGTTTCATTGATAAAAAATTAATACTCCATTTTGTTCATCGGAGCCGCCATGGATATTCATCGTTGTTCTCTCAGCAGCTTGACTTTCCACTACCAATTTGATCGATCATTTGATCGTCCATCAGTTTCTTAGAAATCAAGCAGCAAAACTTTCATATATGAAATAAAATAATAATTTTTCTCAGTTGAATCCAACCAGATTGACAAATGATCTGCTTCTATTTTGTCTTATGTTTCTGGGCAACCCAAGAACAGTCAAAAACCCAGAATTGGGGATAAAATCTTCAGTTTTTCAAATCTCATGACATCCTTCAATTTCAAAACCCAATTTTAGATTGCGAATGAAAATAGATATGAAATTGAAAAAAATGGACAAGGCACGAGAGCAAATCTCAATCTCCTGTTCTTCGATTGTATGCATTGTTAATTATAACCGAAAGAAGGAAATTGTAGGATTACAGTATTAAGGAAGAATATTTTTGACCTGATGAAATTCGATGGTGATTTGAGATATATTTTGATGATTTTAATAACAATTATGAAGAACAAAAGCAAGATAAATTCAGCTACAAAATCCTAATTTTCTTCAAGTTTTTTCCTAAAATCAATTTGGGAATAATCTCAGAAAGAAAAATAGTGTGCTATTTTTGTATGTAAACTACATGTTGTTTTTAGAGCTTTAAAATGCTATGTTTTTGATTTTCCGTTTGGTTTCTCACAGATTTTAACATTGCCAGGTCGACAATATAGAGAAGGCTTATTTAGCTTTAGCGGGTGACTTTTGACTTGAGGGGTTTGACTTGCACAGAATAAAATTGAATGGTAGATTTGCAAAATTAATTTAGTTTACTGGTTTTTTTGCACAAAACCCAAACCATGCAAAGAATATAGTAGAGATATTGTAATCTTCCCAAACCATGCAAAGAAAATAAAAGTCTCGTACAAGATTTATCTATCAACCACAAAAAAGCCTCATTTCCATTACTAGGAATTGTACCCCGCGCAAGCGCGGGTTGTTCATCATCATTTATATACTTTACAAACTGTGCTCTTAATGTTTTTCTTTTATTTATTAAATATTTAAACAAACAAAAAAATTGTGAGTGTTTTTTTATAAATGTTAGAAATAGTCAATATTTTAGTTTTTTTAACATCAAAATCAATAATTTAATTTTATATATAACTTATTTTTATTACTTAAATTTAACTGTTAGCTTTCACAGTTAAACATTTTCCATGAAACTTTTCAGTAAATTTTATTATGAAACTTTTTACATAATATATATTATTATGAATTTTAAACATTTTAAATTTTCAGTACATTTTTTTCTTTGAAAAACAAATATTTTGCATCTACTGTTAAAAATTAACTTTTAATCTTTTAAATATTAAGTTCAGCCAATTTTTATTTATTTTTGTTTTTTATATTTTTATTAATCATTTCTTTTTTTAATACATTTTTATATTTTTGGTTGAATAATAAATCATTCAATGATATTATTAAAGTGTATGTATTAATTGAATCAATAATTTTAATTTAATTAATTTTTTTTGCTGTTGTGGACACTCTAAGAGTAGAGAGCAACTCCCTAATTATATATAAGATTTGAATTAATGAGGAAATTACAATTGATATTATTCACCTCCCACTGTCCAAAAACAGCAAACAAACAGATTTATTGCATACTATATTTTTTGTTATTTCTTCAAATGTTCTTAAACTAAATTTTTTAATAATTTTATTGCAGCATAATTTGAGTAACTAGATTTATACACCCGTGCGTTGTGCGGGATCTTATTATAAAACTGTTAACAATATAATAATTACATTAAAAAAGAAATTAGTTTTTAAGAAAATCTGTATAAGTATCTGTATAAACATGAAACTAATTTATCAAATAACATACGACATACATATTGCTTAAATTAATATTTTCATCTAACTCATTCATTTCATCTATACAGTAAAGGAGGTTTTAAAAATTTATTTTAGTTTTGTGTATATTAAAAGCTTCAATATTTTCTGTAATGCATTTTCACTATCATTTATTTGTTCCATTATCATCGAAGATGGACTCCTTTATCTCTTATCATCTACTCTACTTTTTAACTTTTCCTTATTAACATATAACACACCGTAATCATATATATGAAAAGAGGTCAACTCTCTCCATATTTTTGACATGTGGATAAAGAAGAAAATAATATGTGGCAGTAAGTTTTTATTTAAAAACAAAGAAGAATGGACTTTTCATTTTCCTCTCCAGTTTAAAAGTTAATAAAATACAAATTTATTGGGTGTAAGATTAATATATAAGTCGTCTTTATAATTCTTCTCTTTCTATTATTTAATTCTCCGTAATTATAATATCAACCTCCAATCTTGGATTAACTCTTTCATATTCTTTTCTTTTTAGAAGGAGCATGAAAGGATAAACATATTTATAATAAGGTTCAACTTTTTCCGGATTTTGGACACGTTAGCACTCTGTTAACTAAATGTGGGGAATCATAATCCATTTCATGTAGTTGTGAGTAAACAAGGAGAGTTAGGTATAAAATGGGTAATATGACGCAAAAATATATATTTGTAAGTTGGAACTAAAACACGAGTTTTATTGTATTAGAATTTATAATATTACATATCATATCAAAATATTAATCAGAAATATATATAACTATTTTATAACATTTTTAAAAATTATAACAACGGAAAAACCCGCGCGTATGCGCAGGCATTAGTCTAGTATATATGATTCTCAATGGAGTTCAAAACTCAAAACTATATACCTTTTTTCATTTTTATACAATTTTTCACTATTGATTACTTGAAAAAAAAATGTTTTGAGATTTTAACACTATCTTTTACATAAAATATGTTATTTATAAATCATTTACATTATATGACTTGATTAGAAAATTTTTCTTAAAAATAAATTTTGTTTCTTTTATTATAACCTTTTCAAATTTTTCTTTTACAATTAGAAATAAACGTATAATTTTCTCTATTTGTAGTAATTGGTAATTCTTAGAAAATCAATGTTGTTTCACCTATAGTATATAGAAAATACAGAAGCTCGTTAACGTAAATAGTCAAATAGTTCATGTACTATTTTAATAAACATTTTAATTTTTTTTTTAAATATTTCTAGTCATCTCTATATATATTTTTAACAGTATACAACTTGTAATTTGTAAATCATCAAGCACGCGTTTTGTCTTTCCATATAGCTTTCAAACCAACGTCATCTACCAAAACATTTTTATATTATTAATTGAGAAGTACATTCTAATGTTTGGATACAAGAATTAGAGAAACATCTATTTGGATAGAAGAATAAATGGAAACAAAAGTTGTTTGGATATAAGAATAAGAGAAAAATCTATTTGGATAGAAGAATAAATGGAAAAAATTGTTTGGATACAAGAATAATAACTTAAAATAAACCGATGGTTTAGAAAACTTCCGTTTTCCATCTCTTAAAAATCTGCAAAAAAAACTTAACATAATCTAACGATAATTCCAAATCAATAGAATATGCTTTTTGGATTTTCGGGTTTTTATAGACAAGTTCGGGTTTGGGTGAAAATCTGAGACATAATTTTATAGAGATATATATAGAGATATAGAAATTGTTCGGGTTTCTTTGAAAATTTCTGTTCGGGTTAGGTTCAATTTTTTTTTTCAGTTTAGGGTTTTCCGGATTTTTTAGATTTCTGGTTTTCGGGTTTAGATATATTAAAAAAATTGAGTATTTTAAAATTTTGATTAGGTATTGGGGTCGGGTTCCGGGTGAAAAAGTTTCCAGATTTTTTTTGTTCAGTCAGGGTTTTCGGGATTTTTTTTATTTCGGATTTTCATGTTTAGACCTATTAAAAAAGTTTGGGTTTTTAAATTTTTTGATTAGGGTTTTTTGTCGGGTTCGGATTTAGGGTTTAAATTTTCTACACAAAACAACAACGTCACACCGCACAAACGTGCGGGTACTCTACTAGTTAACTATATTTTTCCTCCAAGTACAAAACATTAATATTAACTATATAAGTCACGTAGTCGCACTTTCTTGATTTTCAAAGAATCTTAACTGTTTTTTCATAATAAAAAAACAAGTCCAAAATAAAGAAGACATCAAAAAATCCGGCCCCAACTTTTCCGATTCAATTGTTATAATCTCATTACATCAATCACATATCAATAAAACCGAAATTATTTGAAAAAAAGTCTTTGAGAGTAATGTGATAATATAAGTAAATAAAAAATCGATTCCAATTCTACTAAAATATAGAATCACCTTCCCCATTTCCTAAAAAGCCATTTAGTCAACTCACTCTTTAATAAATTACTCTCACCCATCATAAATCAAAATTAAGTACCCTTCTTTAAGTTCTTTGAAGAAAAATAAAACTCTTTAGATCCTTGCCATATTTATCTCTTCTTCAAACAAAAAAAAAAAGAAACAAAAAACAAATCATCCAATCTTGAAAAGCTCTTTAGGATGCATCCGGGGAATCTATGGGGAGGGAAGCTCGACGCCGTAGACAGCGACCGAGCAGTGGCGGAGGAAGAAGAGAGGCGGAGGAACATGTCGGAGTGGGATCAAGGAGCTCTTCACTCACAGCGGTTAGCGGAGGAAAACCAGCGGAACCAATTGGACGAGACACAACAAAGCTGGTTACTTGCACCGCAAGATAGCTGGAAGAAGAAGAGAAAGAAGTATGTAAACCTAGGTTGTGTTTCCGTGAGCCGCACGGTGTTTTTGTGGACCATTGGATCTATCGTCGTCTTGTTCCTCGTCGTTGCTCTTCCGATCATCATCGTCAAGTCGTTGCCTCGTCCTAAGACTACCCCTACTCTGTCTGATAATTACACTCTTGCCCTCCATAAGGCTATCCTATTTTTCGATGCCCAAAAATGTAAGTCTTCTTTTGTTTCAGGAATTTAGTTTTACCTCTTAAAAAATAGGTTATTTACCTAGAAATTTAATAAGATGACGAGATTTCCTAACTAAGAAAATTATAAGAACCCTTTATTTTTGTTAAAACAATATTATAATATCTTGCAAAACATTCTCACTGATTTATTTTTCAATCAGTTCTATGAATTTGTAGTTTGTTTTCTGTTAAAAGTCTCTAGAAGCTAGACACTATGAAAGTTAATGGCGTAATATCTTTTTAATCTATGGAAAATGTGAATGCTTGCAAAGTCTAGGAAAACAAGACTCTAAAATGATCAAAGAAAATGTTGAACACTTTGAATATATGTACAATATTCGAATTAATTGGAAAAAGCTTGATTCATTCGTTTATCACTATTATGAATCCGAATTCAAAGACTTTGAATAGTTCCATGTTCACAAGCGCATTACATTTATCATTATTAAATAAAAACATTCGTTAGGTGGTAGACTTCAAGATGATGTATACAACACGTTGACATTCTAATAAAGTACTAAGATCTGAGTGAAGCACGTTTATCCGACTAATTACATGAACCCTCGCATTTTCCCACTTTCCCATTCTGTTCCTCTGAGCTGGCTTTTGGTAATGCTCACATCTTTGATTTGGCCTTTTCCAAGGACTAAACATTTTTTTTAACGCAGTGATATTTTGAGTGGACGAACAAAACAAAATTAATCTTTATCTTGATTTCTAGAATCTGGTTAATCTAAGGGCTCGTTATGGAATTTGTGTTTTCCGTACATTGTATACATATTCATTTTTCCAATACTTGCATCTATATTCGTCCTAGAAAATAATTTAAAAAATCAAAATGGGAAAGCAAAATGGAATACTCTTTCTGAATTGATTTGTTTTGGTTTTCGACTTTTCATTATCAAATCAAATATAAATATTTTAACATTATTTTCAATTAAAAATAACAAAATATTTCTGGAATTCATTATTTTTAACACTGCTAATTAAATGTATATTTAATAGAACTAAATTGAAATTAGATAAAAAATAGTTTTTGTTGTAGAAACAAATTGAAACTCTATTCTTTTTTTTTCTCATCTAACTGAGAGATCTAAAACCGAAATTAAAAAAAAAAAAAAAACACGCACACACACATAAATCTGTGAAAAGTTGGACATTTTACCCATTTACATTAATAAACAATGTCGTTGTGGGGAATACTCGAACCAGGGTCCCTAATTTTAGTGTAAATCTTTTAACTTCCGGACCACCATGCGTTGGTTACTCGAACCATAGTGATCATATCAAACTGCTCATATAATTGCTAAAATATTGATTATGTAATTGAAGTCGTTTCTTTTTAATTAGAAAATAACATTTATTTGTATTACTTTCATATATGATCTAACATCAAGATCACTAAAAGTTCCACTATTTAGATTTTTATTTAAACTCCATTCGTTTGATTATATTTAAATAAATTTTGGTTGATATAGATTAACCAAACAAACTGAAAGATTAATAATGAAAATACAATGTAGCCGGTAAATTGCCGAAGACCAATCAGCGGGTTCCGTGGAGAGGAGATTCGGGGCTGAAGGATGGGCTGAAGGATGTGGTCGGAGGATTGGTCGGAGGATACTATGACGGAGGAAGCAACACCAAGTTTCATTTTCCGATGGCATTCTCAATGACAATGCTAAGTTGGAGCCTCATTGAGTATAGTCACAAATTCAAAGCCATCAATGAGTACGATCACATGAGAGATGTTCTCAAATGGGGCACTGATTACCTTCTTCTCACTTTCAACAACTCTGCTTCTCGCCCTGATCATATTTACACTCAGGTTTTAGTTCTATTCTCTACCTTTCTTTCTTCATTTCGTTTGTTCTCGTATTTTATTGATAGTTATTCTCGTATAGGGCTCTTAGTCTTTAAGCATACAATTTAAAGAAGAAATTATATATTAGTGAAACATGATAAAATTTTCATATTTATAATGTTTTACTTATGATTTGCATATATTTTTCTTATAATTTGCTTATCTTATACTTATTTTTGACAACTCTATTCTTTTATATATAAATTAATTGTTTATTTTAAAATAACAATAATTTATTGATTTTAATCACTAGGTCAGTTGTTTAGGTTATAATTACAAAGTATTTTAATTATATTGGTCATTGTACTACTTACACTGATTCAAAAAATTCCTATTATCCTATTATTCAATGTTTATAGTCAGTATTTTTCGTGTAAGAAAAACCAAATGTCTTATTCTATTACAATTTTCATACGATTAAAAAGTTGGACTGACAAAAATTACAGTTCTAAAATATGATTCAAGTAATAAATACCAAAAAAACATAGAATACCCGTGCCATGCAGTAGGGTTCTCTGGTGCTATATATTTCTCAAAATTGTATCCTATGTGGCATATATCTTGTTCCCGTTACTTTATTTGTCTCATCAAAAAATTTATTAGTACATTTAGTACTTTGAAAAGCAAAGTAACACCTAGTAAATTTCAAACCAAACAGTTTTCTTGCATACCAAGAAACCTATATTTCAACTCTGTTCCCAGAAGGCCTTGTATTATTTTCTTTTGTCTTGTTTATAATAGTAAATCGGTTACAGAAAAAATAAAATAAACTTGGTTCATATACTTTCTTGAGCACCAAGAAACATAAACAATTACCATTTTGATAAAAACCTCTGTTTCAATGACGTCTAGGTTGGTGGAGGACTTAGAGAATCAGAATCACCTGATGATATCTACTGCTGGCAAAGACCAGAAGACATGTCTTACGATCGTCCTGTCCTCTCCGCCACTGCCGCCACCGACCTCGGCGCAGAAGTCGCATCCGCCTTAGCCGCTGCCTCAATCGTCTTCACAGACAAACCAAGCTACGCCAAAAAACTCAAAAAAGGAGCAGAAACTCTATGGCCATTCTTTAGAAGCAAATCCAGACGCAAACGCTACTCAAATGGTCAACCAACGAGTGAGGCCTTCTACAACTCAACAAGTATGTTCGACGAGCTAATGTGGGCCGGTGCTTGGCTTTACTACGCCACTGGAAACAAGACTTACATACAACTTGCCACGGACCCGAGAGTGCCTCAAACGGCTAAAGCTTTTACTAATCGACCGGAGCTAATGGTTCCGAGCTGGAATAACAAATTACCTGGAGCTATGTTGTTGATGACTCGGTATAGATTGTTCTTGAATCCTGGTTTTCCTTATGAGAACATGCTCAATAGGTACCATAACGCTACTGGTGTCACCATGTGTGCTTATCTTAAGCAGTACAATGTTTTTAACCGGACTTCAGGTGAGTAATTACTCTGAATATTTCTCTGTTTTGTGTGTGTTGAAAAGGACTTGAAATTTTAGAGTAATTTTTGTGGAATTTTTGAGTAATATTTGAGGAATTTTGCAGGAGGGCTTATTCAAGTGAACATGGGGAAACCAAGACCACTTGAATATGTGGCGCATGCTTCTTTCTTAGCTTCTTTGTTTGCGGATTATTTGAATTCAACTGGAGTTCCTGGATGGTATTGTGGCCCTACCTTTGTCTCCACTCATGTTCTTAAAGATTTCGCTAAATCTCAGGTAAAAATCAAGCTTCATTCTACATACTATTCACGAGGGCCGATGCTTAAGGTTTTAGAAATCTCATGCAAGATAGACTACTATGATTATTAATTGGTAAAAAATTATAAAAAAAAATACTTACGAAAAATAAAAATAAAACTTAAAACTTACTTAAGAAAATCAACCATAGGGAGTTTTGTGCATAATAACACCTTTTGAGAAATCGGTAATGATTAATTATAGGCTTATAGCATATTACTTTTGCTCATTTGTCCAAATGACATATTTTTGACACTTTTAATCACAAAGGTACAAAAAAATGCATGTATTACTAATTTACTACTAGTCCAAAAGTCATATCTACCCAAATCTTTCTAAACATGTATCAACACAACAAACTAGAGTATGTTTTTGTTTTTTTTTTGTTAGTTTTTATGAGGTCCATAATGAAAAAATAATAATATATGTAACAATTGTAAGTAATTGTAATTGTAAGTTTGGTTTATTTATGAGTTTGGTTTTTAGCAATTGTAAGTAAATATGTAACTAAAAAATCATCAACTACCTATCTTTTTTTATCCTCTTTTACATAAATGCTTACAAGATTATGTAGTACCAAATCATATTTTTGAATGTTTTTTTTTTCTTTCTTTTGTATGATTTTATCAGATTGATTACATTCTTGGAGATAACCCCAAAAAAATGAGCTACGTGGTTGGATTCGGAAACAAGTTTCCAAGACGCGTTCATCACCGAGGAGCCACGATTCCAAAGGACAAGAAGAGAAGAAGCTGTAGAGAAGGGCTGAAGTATAGAGACACAAAGAATCAAAACCCACACAATATCACAGGAGCTATGGTCGGGGGACCAAACAAGTTCGATCAGTTCAATGACATACGAAGCAATTACAATGCGAGTGAGCCTACTCTTTCAGGAAATGCAGGTCTCGTGGCTGCTCTTGTTTCCTTAACCAGTAGTGGCGGCTACACAATCGATAAGAACACAATGTTCAATGGTGTTCCTCCCCTCTATCCTCCAACCCCACCACCTCCTAAAGCCTGGAGGCCTTGAAAAAAAAAAGAAGATTCATGATATATATGTTTTATCTATATTTTGTTACATTGACACTTTCATTTACTTGGTTATTTGAAAATTTAATTTTATTGTACCCTTTAAAAAATTAATTTATACTTTGTTGAAATGAATGAGTTACTACTTACTAGCATTTATCTTAGAGTCAGAAATCATATATATTATTTATCGAATGACAAAGACATTGTTAAGAAACTCTAGCACTTGTTATATAGAGAAAGATACCTTTATCTCACATGTGAAAGATCCCTTTAAACCTAATTTGTCTGATTATTATTCTTTTGTCGGCAATCTAATTTGTCTTTAATAGGTCAATTTCGCACTCAACGACTAAACTAATAACTATATATAACAAGTAGTCCACAATAAAAACTATAATATCATTTGTAAGAAACTATACTACCTTGTTATAAATTAAGTCTCACATTGAAGATATAGACAAAGAGGGAGCGAAGAGTCCGACCAAAAAAAAAAGAGGGAGCGAAGAGATGTGGAGGTTGAAGTCGTCGGAAGGAGAGGAAGAGAGCGTGAATGAACATGTTGGAAGACAGTTTTGGGAGTATGATGACCAATTTGGAACCTCCGAAGAGAGACATCACATCTCTGATCTTCGTGCTAACTTTACTCTCAATCGGATTTGTACTAAGCATAGTTCGGATCTGCTCTACCGTTTTCAGGTACAATTATTTTCATTTTCCTATACACCTTATGTACTATAGTATATACATACGTTAAGTTTGACTAATAAATTAGCATATTTTTGATCATCTAAATCTGGTGGGAGCTATTTAGTATATGTCTTGGATATAGACTAGGGTTGGACTGAAAAGTCTTCTATTGGCTTAGAGTTGAAAACAGAGCTGATGTGTTGAAAATGGATTGATGTGAAACTTTAAACTTGAACATAGTGTTGGAAAGAGAAAGGAAGAGGAAGGGAGATGCTTCCACAAGTGAAGGTGAAAGAGGGAGAAGAAGAAGAAATAAATCAAGAAGTGTTGAACGTGACATTAAGAAGAAGCTTGAGATTCTACTCAACACTACAATCACAAGATGGCTTTTGGCCTGGTGACTATGGTGGCCCTTTGTTTCTATTGCCTGCTCTGGTAATGCTTTAAAATGCATTAAATAATTCTAAATCTTGAAATCTTGAAATTAGCTCTCTCAAATCACTCACACTATATTTAAAGCCGTATAGACTTACCGATCATGATTTTGGACGCAGGTGATCGGTTTATATGCGACGGAAGTTTTGGAGGAAGCTTTAACTACTCAACATCAAATCGAAATTCGACGTTACCTCTATAACCATCAGGTCACACACACACACACACACAAAATGTCATATTGAAGCTTGTTTCACTTACTAAACCCAATTCTATTCCCTTTTGTTTGAGTAACGTGTTTGTACAGTTATCTTATAGGAAGAAGCCCTAACTTTCTTAACAAGTAATGTGTAGAACGAAGATGGAGGATGGGGACTACACATAGAAGGGAGCAGCACCATGTTCTGTACGGCTCTCTCATACGTAGCACTGAGATTGATGGGGGAAGAAATGGACGGTGGTGATGGAGCCATGGAAACAGCTAGACGTTGGATTCACCACCGCGGTGGCGCCACTTTTATTTCCTCTTGGGGCAAGCTATGGCTCTCAGTACGTTACCATTTACCAACAACACAATTCTTGTATACCGTATTCTCGACGAATCTGTTGATGAATCTGTGATGTTATGAAACAGGTTCTTGGAGTTTATGACTGGAATGGGAACAACCCTTTACCTCCAGAGCTATGGCTTCTTCCTTATGCTCTTCCCTTTCATCCTGGTCGAATGTGGTGCCATTGCAGGATGGTTTATCTTCCAATGTCATATCTATACGGAAGAAGATTTGTTTGCCGTACCAATGGGACTATCTTGTCCCTTCGACGAGAGCTCTACATTGTTCCTTATCACCATATTGATTGGGACACCGCCCGCAATCAATGCTCGAAGGTAGAATAAATTTGTTTTTCACGGTTTGTTATTAGGGTTTGGTTCATTTATACGTAAGTGCAGGAAGATTTGTACTATCCACATCCAAAGATACAAGATGTCTTGTGGAGTTGTTTGAAGAAATTAGGGGAGCCTCTTCTTGAAAGATGGCCCTTGTCTAAGCTCCGAAACAGGGCTCTCAAGACAGTGATGCAGCACATTCACTATGAAGACCAAAACAGTCACTACATTTGTATTGGTCCTGTCAACAAAGTAGGTTATAAATACAGCTTAAATCTTATTGATCTAGCTATGGCCTTGATTACTGTTTTTGCTGACAAGATCTTAGGGTTGGTACTGGATTTAAGGTCTTGAATATGGTTTGCTGCTGGGTCGAAGCCCCGGATTCCGAAGCATTTAAATGTCATCTCTCTCGAATCAAAGACTATTTGTGGGTAGCTGAAGATGGAATGAAAATGCAGGTACATTCTCAATCTTCTTTTTTTCTTCTTATTTTAATTACCAGGAGGCTCTGGGCGAAGCCCATATATTCCCAAGACCTGGAACTACAGTATGTAATATTTGGTTATGTCCCAAGTTTTTTTTTTTTTCAATTCATTCAATCTAGTTAAAACCACATTTTACATGTATAAATGTTCATTCTAGGGATACAACGGATCTCAGCTGTGGGACATGACCTTAGCGGTCCAAGCAATCTTGGCGGCGAATTTGGTTGATGAGTATGGCTTGATGCTTAAAAGAGCGCATAACTACATCAAGAACACTCAAGTATATTTTCACTTAACACCTATAAGATCTTTCTTTGTAATCTGTATAATTTACTGGTTTTCTTGATTTCTGACATGAAATAGATTATGAGAAACACATGTGGAGATCCAGGGTTGTGGTATCGACACCCATCAAAGGGAGGATGGGGTTTCTCCACTGCAGACAATCCTTGGCCTGTATCTGACTGTGCAGCTGAAGCCTTGAAGGTTCCTTATCTAAATCTACAACACTTATGCTATGTCCCTGGACAATACTCCAAAAATATCAATTTTAAGCTTTTAATTCAAAACATAGACCTATATGTGTTTTTTTCTCAATAATAGCACAATTTTGACATAAACATAACTCAATATTCTTTCTTAACCAAAGAAATCTTAGCCTTAATTTGAAAAATAAGAAACATAAAAATAACGTTTCAATTTCTTGTGTAAAATTTTTAGGGTAAGTAAGTGTTTTCGCAAAACAATTTATGCTGCTTTAGAAAATTTTACATTTAGTTAACTAGAATTGGATCAAAGACCTTGTTATGTCTATTTTAGAGTATTCTCTGTGTTATTTTAAAAGAAAATAATACTACTGAGTTAGAAGTTCCTCGTTGCAGGCAGCGTTGCTACTGTCGCAGATGCCGATTAATGTGGTTGGAGAAGCCATGCCTGAGGAACATTTGTCGGATGCTGTTAATTTTATCTTATCGTTACAGGTCTACTATCTAGTATCTACAGTTTCTAAGTATTCTTTGTATCATACATATTTTTATAAGTTTACTTCTTCCAGAACAACAATGGGGGATTTGCGTCATACGAGCTTACTAGATCATATTCGTGGCTAGAGGTTAAATTAGTTCTTCTTTGCTATGTTCGTATTCAAGTAATGATAAGTGGAAACTAATGTCATTTGGTATCTGCATATGCATATCAGGTTATCAATCCATCAGAGACTTTTGGGGATATCATTATAGATTATCAGTAAGATCATGAAAACTAATATTACACCTCCATCAATGGTCTATAGAAAGAAAAAATAATAATACTTTTACTGATGGTGTATCTCAAAATAGTTGAAGACCACCATCCAAAAGTTTCTCAAATGAGAGAGTTTAGAGTGGTTTCTCAACTATTTAAAAAAATCCACTCAATAAATTAATTTGTTTATTAGTTTTTTTGTTTTGTTTTTGAAAAGCTCATGTTGAGATTCAGATACCATTGTTAGAGATTCTCTAAATTCTATTCGAGACAAAAGCTTCTTGTAAATAGAGGGTGAACAAATGTGCAGGTACGTAGAGTGCACATCAGCTGCAATCCAAGGTCTTGTGTTATTCACAAGGACCAATCCAAGATACAAGAGCAAAGAGATACAAAGATGCATCAAGAAAGCAGTTGAGTTTATTGAGAAAACACAACTTCCTGATGGTTCATGGTCAGTACTAAGTATTTGTTTTTTTTTATACTTTTATATATGTAATTTTCCCTAACGTTAATCTGATAAAACTTTGCAGGTACGGTTCTTGGGGAGTGTGCTTTACCTACGCAACGTGGTTTGGGATCAAAGGAATGTTGGCTGCAGGGCAAACATATGAGACTAGTCTTTGTATTAGAAAGGCTTGTGATTTCTTGCTCTCCAAGCAACTTTCTTGTGGTGGGTGGGGAGAGAGCTACCTCTCATGTCAAAACAAAGTGTATACCAATCTTCCGGGGAACAGATCCCATTTAGTAAACACATCATGGGCACTTCTTTCTCTCATTGAAGCCGGACAGGTGAGACTAAGCCTTCTCTACTATGATGCTCTTTTTGGTGTAAGAAGAAATTGAGATGCAAAGGGTCGCTTTTAATCTATGTTTTGGATTTTAATAGGCTAGTAGAGATCCAATACCACTGCACCGTGGGGCCAACTTGTTGATCAACTCTCAGATGGAAGATGGAGATTTCCCACAACAAGTGAGTTTGAAATGGTTTCTATGCATCAATAAGTTTTTTTTTTTTTGTTGTGTGTGTGTGTGTTTATGTTTATGTTCTTCACTAACCTGATGAAATATATTTGGCTTCTTCATTTTTATCAGGAGATACTAGGAGTCTTTAATCGGAATTGTATGATTAGTTACTCAGCTTACAGAAACATATTCCCCATTTGGGCTCTAGGAGAATACCACAACCTCATACGTTCTTTGTCTATATGATGCCAAGAGAATCTAAAATCCAACTTTATGTAATAACAACAGTAAGTCCTACTCCTTCTGAAAGATTAAACTTCTACTTCACTTTAGTTGGACATGCATGCAAAACATAAAAGAAAGACAAGAAAAACAAAATTTAACGTCTCTAATTAAAATACTTCCAACTATTTTTCTTTTAAATTCACTTGATTGCAGGCTGTTGCTTGTGCTCAGCCACGGTACGGTGGATTGTAACATTCTCTACAATTTTTAATGTTTTGAAATCGTCACTGAGCGAGACATGAACCTGGTCCGTAAGGCACGGCTCGTCCACCACCAACCAAAGGTGCAGCTGCAACTCCTCTTTGATTCAACAAACATCTGAAGTGAGCCAATCTCGTCGTTACCTGGTCGGGACTTTTAGCCAACTTTGCATAGGGTGTCCATAACCGCTCTATCAAACACAACAATATAATGTTAATCTTCAGCAATTACTAATTAGCATGTAATATAAGTTACTGTTTTCTTTTATAAGATGTTTAGGATGAAAGCGTTGCAACTAATAAATATATTGAACATCTTAAAATAGTCAAAAAAGAGTTTTTGTTTCAAATCTAGCAAACTGATTGTAAAACTTCCAAAAATAATAATAAAAATTCATATAAGATGATGCATATATAAATGTACCTGCGGCTGCGGCAGCGCGAGGCCAAATGGTTTGTTCAATGTCAGAAGCATCAATGTTTTCACCCCACATGCACACTTCACCACCAAGTACTAGACTTTGTTGCTTTGGGTTCGTTATGTTTTCAAGTGGCTCGTTCGCGTAAAACATTTGCCATAGTGCGTCTGTATGGTCCAAATACCATTTGTCTTGGTTACTCACTATACACCTTAAACCAGCCGCCGTCACTTTCTCAACAACTCCTTTATCAAGCCTGATTCACCAAGTAAGAAAGTCAATGTTGAATCATTTCTTATACACACAATTGGTACTCCACTTATTTTGTATAAAATCATTTTACCAGTTGTGAACCACGGTTTTCGGGCTTAATTTGTCTCCAAAATTGTTGAAGGTTTCTTCCCTATAGTATAAGCAAAATGAAGTCAGAAATAGTAACTGTGGCTATCTACTTTCTTTTTCTAATAAAAGGGAATCTAGTTACCAGTTGATGATTTCATATCCATGAGACAAAGCGATCTTTTGTGCCCGCAACACGAAGTATTGATAAGCTTCTGCCTCACTCTTCCGATGTTTTTTTAGCCTGCATGTTAGAAAGTTCAAGTAACATGAGAAAAAAAAGGCTTTAAAGAATTATAAAAAAGTCTTGAGTTTCATTGTGGCATTACCATTGGGCTATTCTTGGCGTTGTAGACCAGCAAGCTGCAGCAAAATACATTTTAATCGAATTTTGAGTGAACTAATAATACTATAGAGAAGAGGAGGGATGAGTTTAACAGAGGAAGGAAGTTATTATTACTTGTATTTACTTCGTCACCTCCCAAATGTACAAATTTAAACTTAAAGATCTTGCTGAAATCTGAAGAGATAATGTTTCCATTAGAAGTTAAGAAACATATTGGTTATGCATATGATGAATGTTGAGAAGAATCAAATATTTTTACCAGAAAGAATCCCATCAATGACTTTGAATGTAAAGTCACTACTCACGTCAAGTGGTTGTTGACAATTCTTGGAGGGCCACAAGGCAGGATATCCTTTTCCCCTTTATTTATAAAATAACAATGAAAATTAATATAGTTAGTATTGTCACAAATAATGTGAGATTATGAGATTAGAAAAAAATTATGATAAAAAAAAAATTACGAAAAAGTACCATGAGAGAGCGTGACCTGGAACATCAATCTCAGCCAAGACATGAATCCCTCTGCGTCGAGCATAACTATACATATACATACAAGAAACGTTTTCGATAAATCAGATTCTGCTCATACATATTTAAACTTTGTTAGAATTATTTGAATGGAATGTTCAAATATATCAAAATCATATTATATAGATTTGGTTAAGCTTTTGCATCAATTTTAAAAGTCTCTGATATATATTTGTATATCATTTATGAACATACTTGACTATCTCAGTAGCGTCTTCAAAGGTGTATCGCTGATCGGAAGAGTAAGCACCCTTCCATAGCTTTGGATAAGAAGGAATCTCTAATGGAAATGATTGTGTATCCACAATGTGCCAGTGTAACACATTCTGCACCAAACCAACCAAAGTACTGTAAGTTATGAGATTCATAAAACCAACCAAAATTGAATATACCAAAAGTCTCTTTAAGAGCTTACGAGTTTGGCGTATGTCATGGACTCTATCACTTTCTTTATAACAGGAAGTGGCAAATAATGCCGAGAGGTATCTGTAGTAACAAAAACAATGTCTCATTCTCATATCATATACTCAAATTCATTTTGGAATAAATACAGTTTTCATATATAAAAATTAAGAAAACGTATCAAATTATTATATACTTTAGAAACGATACTTATTTTGGAACATAGAAATGCACTTAAATTAAGATGGAAGGAGTTTGTGTTATATTATATATGTAAGTATGATTGAGAACTTGCTCACCGATCAAAAGGCCACGGTAAGAGAATCTAGGCTGGTCTGTGATAGTCCATGGAGTCATTAGAATCTCTATAACCTTTTTCTTCATATTAAAATGGCATAACTGGCTGAATGTCTGCATTTATAATTTTTGAACTTAATTTTATCAGTGACTAAATTTCTACTCCTTTCTTAATATGATAACCAAATTTGGAACAATAATAACAAACCTGTAGACCGTGCAATGCACCGTAAACGCTCTTTGCCTGCGTTGTAAACACAAAATATCAACGGAGAGTTTCATGT
Source organism: Microthlaspi erraticum (assembly GCA_902728155.2). Lineage (NCBI taxonomy): Eukaryota > Viridiplantae > Streptophyta > Magnoliopsida > Brassicales > Brassicaceae > Microthlaspi > Microthlaspi erraticum. The sequence continues at coordinate 129,132 of CACVBM020000344.1, read as the reverse complement.
TTGTATTTATAAATATTTGATTAAACACAAGAGACCAACACTAGTGGAATCACACTATTATATCTCTCTAGAATAAAACTTTGGGAAATGAAAATTGACATATAAGCAGCTAACGAAATTGTGCGTATGCAATTGTATTATAGTCGTTGGAAAATTAAAAAAGACAACATTAATAAACCCATCATGGTTAATGCAGTTCACGTGGAGGCAACCATCTCATGTCCCTATCTCTGTTGTTACAGGCTTCTCTATTATCTACAATGGCGAAGAAAACAAAATAGAATATTTTATGTGTTTAAACAAAACGTTTTGGTTAAAAGTTAAAACCATAAGAAAAAACAAAAGTTTTGGAACTAGACTCGACAAAGGATCACAGCAAAGTGAATTGACCTACCGATGTCGAATAACCAAGGCCGTGCTTAGGTTTATAAGGACTTATTAAGACGCGTTTACAAACTATTCAAAACCATAATTTTAAAAGTTAAAACATAATATTGCTTACTCTAATTTTTAACAAACTTTTTTACCAAACTCTCATAAATACTAATCGAAACCCTAACTAACTGTTATACTTACATATATATATGCGACATATACACCAACATGCCAAACCAAAACTATATATGGCGTTACAAAATTCTATACATTTTGAGAGTCTGAGGCTAAACTCTCAAAGTTAACATTTCAAGCATGACCACTAACATTTAATATTTACATTTAAAAAAGAAAGGAGTTTTTTTTTTAATAGAACAAATCAAAGAAAATACGAAATATCTTTAAGTGGGTGTCTTTTATGGGTTATAAAGCTAAATTTACAATAAAATCAATATGGATATAAGTGGTTAGAGAAAATGATGAAAGTTAGGTTTAGGTGATGAGTAGGACCTACTAACCTCAAGTTGTGCAAAAGATGGCTTCTCTCCGGATGCAACCACTAATTTGTACGACTCGTCTATTCCATATTCCAACTGCACCACTCGAATAACACAATTATCACAACTTTTCCTTTAAACCATACTTTTGTGAGGTTCTAAACAAAACAATGTTACAATTAGTAGTGCTCAAATGATTCGATGATTAATCTCATAACTCGAACATCAAAGAATGTACATAATCTTGAAACCTTATGAGTAACTCAGTACAGTAAATGAGTTTATCAAACACAAAAGAAATAGATATATAAAATGAAGCTAATGCTGCAAATTTTGGTATGATAATATAGCTATTATCGTACATATTTCCTAACCGATGGATTTTGGATCAAAGTCTAGATACAATAACTCAGTATGAACATTGGATTACTATCACTTGATTAAAATATAATGTGATATTAAAGATAAGATCGATTTCTGCAATCTTACTCTTGAAATTAACATAGTATTATACTATTCAAATAAAAAAGGGAAGCACATGTATCGATATGTTATTTTCTTAAGCAAGTAATGAATCCGAATCATTATACTGATGTGGTCTCATGTGATTTAGTTGCAGTATTTTTTTAGTACTCAATCTTGTCAGCATTATTACTAAAAAAACATTCAATACGTATCTATATATTTATAAGTTGGTCAGTAGCAGCAATTGATGAATTTATAAGTAAAAATTAAATACATAGAATAGAGTTACAAAGCAATTCGACAAAAAAAAAAAAAAAAAAAACTTTAAAGTCTCATGTAAATATGCTTCCCCACAAGAACTATTCATTTAATAGTCGATGAGGATGTCCGTGAGTTCAGTGGACCATCACAGAACCAACTCGTCAGAAACCAATTAGCAATGCCAAGCAATAAAATTAAAATAAGCAAGAAGTTGGAGAATCGACACATTTGCGACCAAACAATTTATGGAGTTTTCCAATAAATCTTTGGATCTAGCAGTTTTTATGGACATCTCACGGAAAAAATTGCGTGAAGTAGATATCTAATTTCGAAATACTTGTTTAACTAACCCTATTTTAAGCAGGAGGAAATTCTTTTATCAGTTATATTTGAAGACAAAATATAAGAAAAACAGTTGTAAGTAAGTTGTGAGTGGTGAAGTCTTGAAGGAAAACGATTAGAGAAAATTTATTATTCTTTGTATTCGGCTATTTTTATAACAATTGAAGAAAAAAACAATGAGATTTGTCAAAGTTTAGAGAAATTATAGAAAAGTACAGTAAATTATGTTCAATATCTTTTCGTTTTTGGTATGAGTTCTTTTTGTGGTAATAAATTAATATATTATGTTATTGCAGTTGTTATGTTAATATATTTTTATAATAAATATTTACAAATCAATCAATTTCCTCAAAATTGATGATTCAATCTACATCCCATAAAAATATTTAATTGTATTTGATTATGGTAATTTAAAGGAAATTATAATTTTCAGTAAAGATTCGACTTTTCCATTATGGTAATTTAAAGGTAAGAACTTAAAGAAAAGTATATTTTGATCATGAACATTAATACTTTTCCATTTACTCTTTAAAAAAAATTCATGAACTTAAAGGAAAATATACTTTTCATTAATGATTCGACTTCGTTGATGTTCAAAAAGACAAACGAATAAAACTAACCTCATCGTTGGAGGAGGAGATGATGACGTGGAGTCCCTGAAGCAGAGCAGATCCATTGGAGCCTGAAGAATTTCTATCGCCGGAGACGACGTGGCTTAGCCTCACAACTCCGAGCATTCTATCGAATCCTTCTTTCAAAATCCCCGAAGGATCACCGTATTTGCTTCCTTCTGTAACAAGCTTGAAATCTTCGCTCAGACGCATTCTTCGGCCGCCGCGGCTAACTTCCGCCGGCAACGGCCAAATCCTTAATTTCTCGATATCTTCAAAGGCGGAGATTGTTCCGGCGATGAATAGCATGAATAGCGGCAACACGCCGGCGATATTTGATGATCCTCCTCTCATTTTTCTTCTTCCTCTCAGTAGAAGAACAATGGGAATAGTAAAAACGGAAATAGCAAAATTGGTTTTTTAATAAAAAAAAAACAAAAAAATAGAAGCAAAAATGGAGGAGAATCTCCGATTTCAGAACTTAGAAATCTCTCTCTTTATATTTATAGGCAAACATGTAGTGGCAGTGCCTCAGTTTTTTCACTTTATTAACCAATGAAAAGGAAAAAATTGTGAAGCCTCTGTTTTTATTTATTTATTACAAGTGTCATTTGATTGTCCCACATATTTCCTTACAAGTATTTATATCTATATTAAAAATTTTAAGTAATACATTTATAAGTTCTTTTCTCTAATTGGCAAATTCTCATAAATATATAACAACTATGTTGCATGGAAATGGAAACCTAAGCACTAAAGCCAAACGTTTTTGAAAAGTGAAATGCCTATCTTGAAGAATATAATATTGATAAATATATTAGAAACATATATATATATATATATATATATATATATTAATATATAATATTGATATATTAAACATATAAATTATATTAAATAAAAAATTTAAATCAACATAAATCTAGTAGTACTAAATATTTTGACTTAAGATAAATCTTAAACCTGATGTTCAATGTCAAAACCATTTTTATTATTAGTTTTATAATATGATAAAACTGTTTTCAATTATGGTTCATTGAGAAAGATCCTCAAATTGTATAATGTCTAGTTTCATCTAATAAATCAAATTAATCATTTAATCTTATTTTTGTTTTGTAATAATTTACTTTTATATTTCGAAAAACATAAGGTAAGTTTCCGTTAAGTTTTCATTAAGAAAATGTGAAAATCAAGTTTCTGACAAGTTTCCGAGAATTTTTGTTTTGTAAACGTTTTGGAAATGGGAAACACACCTCTGACAGAATTTCCATGCAACCTAGTATAATAATGATAAAAGTGGTTTAAAATCAAAACTACAGCAAAAGCACAAGACGATATTTTCATAAACAAAAAATAAAGTATTAAAACGACTTGTATTATGAAACTGAAGTAGAATAAGATATATATATATATATATAACTAGTATATACACATTGAGAATTATAGACAAGTTCACAAAATGACGATTTTTTGCGTTTGGATTGGTAAAATTTGAAGTTTAGGTGTAGATTTTAAGATCCGTGATGTTCATTAACCATGTAATTGAAATGCGAAAACAAACTATCTTACTACAACTGGAAATTTTATATTTTGCTGTAAACATTTTTGTGTTTATGTAGTTAATCTATTTAATTAACGACTGATATAAAAGTTTTTTGGTGACAAGAAAAGGAGTGTATAAAAAACTAAAGCACATAAAAAAATGAATACATGAATTATTTTTGTACCAATTTAATCTACTAAGATACCGTACTGTTGTCGAATACCTAAATATTTATTTTACAAATAAAAGTGTACTCATTTTAGATAAACAAAAACCAAACGGTCAGTGTAGGAAAAGAGTGAGTGTTAGTGATTTTTCCTTTGTTTAACGATTTTGGTGAGAATTTGGTCAATTGTTGGTAATATTGATATTGTGGACGTGTATCATTGGTTTGGTCAACAGGGAAAAGAAACAAAGCAGCCACAACTTCACTATTTGATCAACCTGAAACCAAACACCACTGTATGGATATGTAGCTTGACAACTAATGCCATTGATTCTTGGAACATTGATAGTGATTGACTGATTGTAGGTTGTGGAAACTCGCCCGGTGGCGAAAACCAAGAAGACAGCCGACCGGAGAGGAAAGTTTCAAACTGTGATTTATCTACACTATGTAGTTCTTCTTGATGAGAGTAATAGTGACACAATTTGTGATACTTCGAGTCCATGGACAGTGACAGACGGCTCAAAGATTTTATAAGCTTAGAGGCAAAATCAGAACTAGCCTTCTGAATTTGCTCCTTTTTCTAATTCTTATTTTTTTGTACTCCTTTTCTATACTAATTTTATTTTACTAACTCTCGGGCACCACACCAACTGTCCCCCCTGTAAGCCACCGACTGTCCCCCTTGTAAGCTGGACATGTCCATGGATCTTGTTTCCATGGGATGATACCATACAGACAATTTGAAAAAATAGACTGAAAATCGATGACCATTTTGTTCTGAATCTTATTCATTTCATCTTAAGTTTCTCAATACAAAGGTTTCCTTATTTATGCAACAATGTGAAAACCCCCTAAAGAACTTCTATAATAGAAGATTCTACTTTAATAAATGTCATCATCAACTAGACTAATGCCCGCGCATACGCGCGGGTTTTGTTGTTGTTAAAGTTTTTAAAAAATGCTCGAAAACAATTTTAGATTTGCGATTAATATTATAAAGTATAATCCAATAATATCCATATTTAATTCCTATTTGTTGGTTAGCGACTGACTTTCAAACATATATTTTTGTATCATACCACATGTCTATGAACCATTAACTCTCTTTGTTTACTCACGACCACATAGAACGGACTCTGATTTTCCGCCATCTTGCTAAATCCATTTCTCTATATATTAGGAGAATTTAGATGTTTAATAATAACTTAAGATGGAAGCCGAAATGTAAAAGCCTTGGATTAATAGAGTGATTTTTATTATCATAAGTTGAAATGTATAAGATTTAGAGTTATTGACTGGAAAGAAGAGGAAAAGTCATGCCACAATATCAATTAATGGAGTGTTGATACAACATGGAAGGTGAAGCAACTGACGGTTTTGAAACCTATTATAACTGTAACGACTAAGAATGCGAAGAGACTGCTCTCTTTAAAAGTTTTTCCACATGTCAATCATATGGAGAGAGTTGGCCTCAATTCATATATATGACTAGGTTTGAGCCCGCGCTACGCGCGGGTAATTTTGTTATTTTTCTTTTTCATATTTGTAAATTTTATTTTATAGATAATAATAATACGATAGTTTTTCTAGTTTCTTGAGTTTTTTTATTTCCTCCCTTTTATAACTTATGAGTTGCAATTCCGACATCATATATAAATTTGGTAAAACTGTGTAAATGACGTTGAGTGTCATATAGGTTAAACTCCGACATGTTCAGTTAATTAATCAATCATCTTAAACTTTGAGTTGATTTAGTAGAATGAAAGTCGCACAAAAGTTGAATGTATAAACAATTTTTTGTTTTATCTTCTTCTTTATTTCAGTGAAGCTCAGTTGGCTAAGTTATCAACTACGTAAGGAAAAAACACTTTGGTTTGAGACTATTAACCCAAACCTGAAAACTCGAACCGTATCGACCCAAAATATCTATACTTGATTTGTTTTTGGGTATAAATAAAATCACTCATTGATAAAAATAAAAAAAAACTTATGCTTGAGACTAATAATTGAAATTATTGAAATGTGACTTGTGACTTGTTAAAAATTAGTGAAATTTGTTAATCACAGATAATACATTTAGAGACTAACTTTTAATATTGTATTAAGATGGGTGTTTGACAATATTAAACACTTAAAACCATAAGAGATTTAAAGATCTATTAATGAACCATAAGACAAAATTTTAATTTACAACTCTTCAACGTTGGTGTCTTAAAACAAAAACAAAAAACAGAGCAGAGAAGATAACTTTACAACGTTGGTACTTCCCACCCTCATAAACCTTTATACCGAATCCAGAGGTAATCCCATTTGTTTAGCATATGATCATCAGGTCTCAGACAATCCCACTTTCCATTACAGAATATGCCTACGCATCTGCTCGATACCTGTCAATATAATTAAATCTCCAATAAGCATGATGAACAAAAACTCTTCTGCAACACACACAAAATTGACTTTTCAAATTTTTTGAAGAAATCTCAAAGGACTTACTTTCCAACGCCATGAAGTTGAGTGACACGAGTCCAGTTCTCTTGAAGATACTCATGAGATAATCGTTGTAGCATTTTGGCTGGCTTCTTCTGTAATCTAAGATGTTTTATCAGAGTCTCTATCTTCTTCGCGTCAAGACACAACGGAAACGCGGCCGATATGGCGATATCACTCCCCGCGTCTGCGATTCATTTTCTTGGTTTCCATCCGCAGAGACGTCATAAATGCTTAAGGCAAGGTGGCTTAGCTGAAATATTTCATCATTAGTAGAATGTAATCAGATATATTGAAGGGAATTATTCACATACTGAAGAAAAACTTTGACCTTCATGAACATTCAACTGGTCCTAACCCGTCAGCTGGTGAGAAACAATATGAATTATGCTTCACAAGATTAGGGTGTTGCAACGCATATATCATCATCCCTGTCTCAGTCACAAACTCTCTGTTCCCTTGCTTTGATTTCGACGAAAGCTGCTTCACCGCGATGGTCATTCCATCAGCTAGTACACCCTGATTAACCAAAACCTATCAGTACTTATAATCCAATCTCACAAAACTTGTGAAAATGAAAAGAGAAAAAACCAAAGCAATCATCATTACCTTATAAACCGGTCCAAAGCCTCCTTCACCAATCTTGTTTTCTGGATCAAAGTTATTTGTGGCACGTTTGATTTGTTTCAATGTGAACGACCCTGTCTGCAGATCAAGTCCCCTAAGCTCTTCTGATAAAGTCAAAAAGTTAAACAATCAAGATCTTGAAAATGGCTCAGATCATTTCTTGAACAAGAGAATGATGTTTCTTTCTTTTTACCATTTGCATCCTCTTATTTTCCACCTAAGTAACCTGCAAGCCTGAGGAGTAAAACAATAAGCATCGCGCACGCTGCAATTACAATCCCTGCAACAGCTCCATTCGAAAATGGTTTTCCTGTATCAACCTTGAAATCTACAACAACAGAGAAAGAACATTCATGATTCATTCACTCACCCCAAAAAATTGGTTTAAAAGAGATTGAAAAAAAAAACTTACTTGGTGTAATGGTTATGGCGGATATGAGAGGCCCATAAACACCTCTTTTTGGTATCACAATTGAGCCTTTGCCTGACCACTGCAGATGAATCTCCAGTGTACTTCCATTCACTTGAACTTCATCAAGCTGCCTAGTGAATGGTTTACCAACTCCACCTGCTCTCTCTGCTATATTAAAGTCCCTCTGGAACAAATTCCCCTGCAAAAACATCATTATACTTCTCAAAAAAAAGTTTGTGATTTTGAAAAAAGGTTTTCATCTTTGTTGTTCTGCAAAACTCACTTGAACATAAATGTCGTCTCCCTAAGCTGTTATAAGCCTGGTCATTTGAGAACATTATCTCTGCAAAATGGAGCTGCACTTTGTAAGTTCCTTTTCCTCTTCTCATGCATAGTCCATAGTACTTGAGTGACTGTGGAGCGAGACGAGCTGTTTTGTAGTACTCTGGAACCGATTCATTGATCAGATTAAATTTGTCTGTTGCTGAAAAGAGAGCAGAGTCATTGCCTACCCAAATTCCAGAGCTGCTATATCCCGACCTTTCAGCTACAGGAAAAAATGATGATGCTCCTCTACCGTTCAAGTCTTCCTCATACTTGTCTTTTTTTATCTTGATTCCACTTCCTCCACAGTTGATGAACAGAGAAGAATCTGCAAGAAACCCGGATCAAGAGGATCAACAATGTTACACATTCGGTTCTTGATCCAGAAAATTTTGAATCTTTAAGGTGTAGATGTGAGTATACAGATTGAAAGTTGGAATCTTTAAGATGTAAATGTTAACTGTTAAGTATAAACTCACGTTGTGCATCTCGGGGACATGGAAGATCCTCTCTTAAGCACCATTGAGCACTACACACGAAGAGATATTTTCTCATTGGTTAAGCGGGTTTTGTGAAACCGAAAGGAAGGAAGAAAGGAGACTCACGAGTTATCGGTTACTGAAGGGTAGCTGGAGATCAAGTTCCTGAAAGTTTATATACCAATAAAGCTGATTGGAGAACAAATGTAAACAAGTAACGTAGACAATGTTAAGCCCACGATCATGATAGAATATTATATTCCTTGTGTAAACTATATTAAGTCATACATCAATTTCAAAAGTCTCAATATGAAACAACAAAAAGAATGCTTACACATCAAGCTGAGTACAGCCTAAAGTAGGTGGCTGAGTGAAATTGTTGTAAGACAAATCCCTGAAACAGAGAAATGAATGATCCGATAAGACAGATGAGACCTCAATGTTCGGTCTTATACAAAGGCAATTTAGTTTTTCGCTTACATGCTTCGTTTAGTGTCTAGGATGAATTGAGGAACTTGACCTGTTAATGAGTTATTACTCAGAAACCTAAAGCACCAAAAGAAAAAGAATTAGTTTTTGAGTCACGGGTTAATCATCATCTAAGATTTTGATGATTTGAAAACTTACATGAAATCATATTTAATCAGACTCCTAAATGTGTCTGGAATTGTACCAGTTAACATGTTTGAGCTCAAATCTCTGCACAAACATACTTATAGGTGTGAGATCTTAATCAAAATCATCAGTCTTTAAAGAATAGATTAAGCAAACTTACAGTAACTTCAGCTCACTCATGGAACCAATTAGTGATGTGGAACATAGAAATTACAGTAACCTAGAAATTAGGGGTGTGGATTTATCATCACTGGCGTGATTAGCAATCTGATTGAAACGAAGAATCGAGTGTAAAACCAAATTTGTGTCACCTTCTTCTCGAATTCTTTCCTCTTGCCAGATCGATTATTCTGGCTAGGGCAGGGGCTTTGATTCTCCACCGCTTGATCAGAAGTCAGCCGTTGTTGGAAGGAAGGAGAGAAGATGGGGCGTTTGGAGATATGAAGTAATCCCGGTTTCGGGAGGAGTCTGAGAGGGCGTCGGAACGATTCGGAGAGGAGGAGAGCATATACCATGACAAGGCAATCCGGAGAAGCTGAAACGTTTCATAAAAAAAAATTAGGGAGTGCCACGTGGCCATCTCTCCCGCGCTGACGTGGCAGTCAGCTGTAGAGAGATGGCCAACTTTTATAGTATAGGATTCATCCTCTATGCTTAGCGCAAGTTTTGACTTTGTGGGCATGGAAATGTTATTGGCCTGTTCTTCCTAATGGGCCTTTTGCTGTTTTGCATCCGATGGTTGTATCGTAAAGATGGAAAGGATAAAAAAACAGGAGGATGATTGTAATCCTTTAATGTAGAATCAAGTACAAAAAGAGACCAAACAGTTGCAGTAAAAAAAAAATGAAAGAGACCAAACAGTTCGTAGCCAAGGAAAATGGAACGTGACGAATCTGTGCATGTGCAAGAAGAACAAAGTACATATTCGTCTGAGAGAATCTGAGATGTGCGAGTTTGAAATTTTCGGTTTAGATTCGAAAATTTTGGTTCGGTTCTCAAATTTTACCCACACAAGATAATTTTGTTATCAGTCACTAAATAATTTTTTGAATTGATAAAAGTGAGAAAAAAAAATACCAGAGGTCCGCAGCAACACGTTTCAAGCATTTCTGCGATTTTGCATCAGAAAAATATCTCTTTCGGCTACCGAAACAAACTCTCCTCGTCCTCTCTCTCGACTCTCGAGTCTGCTGAAGTAAAACTCAAGTCCAGAACACATGGGAGATCATCAGAACGATCCAAACGATGACGTTTTCTCCTTCTTCACCACTCCCAACGAATCCGACTTCTCCTCGCCGACAACGGCCACTCCTTCCACGCTTTTCAACCGTTGTTCCTACTCCTCATCATCTTCCTCCGGCGATGAATCTCACCCTTCAGGTCCTTCCGTCGACGACAGCAACAAACGCATCGACTACATGATCCAGTTCCTCGATCGGAGGCTCAGCGAAGACGGCAATTTCGACGGGATCGGAGCGGAGAACGGTGACGGCTCCGATTCTCTACCGGAATTCGTTGGGAAGTGCGGTGAAACCGGGATCTTCAAGGTTCCGATTAGGTCCGCTGTACATCCGAATCGGCCTCCGAGCCTTGAGGTGAGACCTCATCCGCTAAGGGAAAGTCAAATTGGGCGATTTTTGAGGACGATGACGAGCACTGAGAGACAATTGTGGGCCGGAGGTGAGGACGGTGGTTTCAAGGTATGGGACTTCGATGAACTGTACGGAAGCGGACGAGGATTAGAGGTAGAGGATACGGCGCCGTATAAGGAGACTTCTGAGATTGAGACTGGATCTTCGGTTGTTTGTATGATCGGAGATGAAGGTAGTAAAGTGGTTTGGAGTGGGCATAGAGATGGGAGGATCAGAGGTTGGAAAGTTAGAGCTGACCATGGCGTTGAAGAAGCTTTGTCATGGCAAGCTCATCGTGGTCCGGTGCTCTCTATTGCCATCTCGGCTTACGGTGAGTCTTCTTCGACTTTGTACGTTTCTAGTTTACTTCTGTAGACATTTTAGCTATAGATTAGGCGAATCTATAGGAAGAAACTAATTGCTAAACCTGTTCTCATGATAAAATTTTGTTATATCAATTGTCTAGGAGATATATGGTCAGGGTCTGAGGGAGGCGCTCTTAAAGTTTGGCCCTGGGAAGGTCTTGAAAAGGCTCTTTCTTGGAAACTTGAACAAAGGCACATGGCTGTGTTATCAGTAGAAAGATCGTATATTGACCCCAGGAGCCAGACTTCGGTTAATGGTTTTGCTAATACATTGACGTCAGATGTTATGTTCCTAGTATCTGATCACACAAGGGCAAAAGTATGGAGTGGTAGTCCCCTTACATTTGCTTTGTGGTAAGATGGAGACTCGTTTTTTGTCCACTTTATGGAAATTTATTTACTTTTGTTTAACATTTCTCTTGTCAGTGGGCTCTGTATTTTTTCAATTTCTAGCAGGCACAAGTATTAAGTTAACCTGTATAACTTTGTGATCTTTTGTTTTTCCTGTTTGTTTATTGAATGGCAGGGATGCTCGCACAAGGGATTTGATCAAAGTATTCAATATTGATGGGCAGGTAGAGAATCGGAATGACATGTCCGTGTTTCCTGATTTTGGGACTGAAGAAGAGGCAAAGATGAAGATTGCGAGTGCTTCAAAGAGAGAGAAAGCTCAATCTTCTCTTGGTTTCTTTCAGCGGTCTCGTAATGCCATTATGGGAGCAGCTGATGCTGTTCGCCGTGCTGCAGCAAAAGGTGGGTTTTGTGATGATAGTAGGAGAACTGAGGCCATTGTCATATCTGTTGATGGATTGATTTGGACTGGAACTGCAAACGGTGTACTTATGCGATGGGATGGAAATGGTAATTGCTTGCAAGAGTTCACATACCAGTCTTCTGGTGTTCTCTGCATGTTGGCTTTTTGTTCTCGGCTTTGGGTTGGTTATTCCAATGGAACTGTTCAGGTGTTAGACCTTGACGGAAAGCTGCTTGGAGGATGGGTGGCTCATAGTGGTCCCGTAATAAAAATGGCTATTGGTAGTGGTTATTTATTTACCCTTGCGAATCATGGAGGTATCCGAGGATGGAATGTTACTTCGCCAGGTCCCCTTGACAATGTCTTGCGGGCTGAGTTGGCTGGGAAAGAATTTTTGTATTCAAGGATTGAGAATCTGAAAATCTTAGCTAGTACATGGAATGTTGGAGAGGGCAGAGCATCAACAGACTCGCTTGTATCTTGGTTAGGCTGTGCTGCCGCTGGAGTTGAGATTGTAGTTGTTGGACTGCAGGAAGTTGAGATGGGAGCAGGAGTTCTTGCAATGTCCGCGGCAAAAGAAACGGTAAGTTGTCTTATACTTACTATTACACAGGACGATGTGTTTTTTTTTATGGCGTATGATGCACCACCAATCCTATACATCAGGAACGGACTCTTGTTACTGCCTTAATTGATTGGTCTTCGTTTTGCACAATCTCTGTGGCCTTTTATTTTGATTTTTGCTATTTCACGTTAAGAAACTTTCTGCCTCTCCACTCGCTCATACATGCAGAGGCACACACACCCTTTCTTTTTTTTCATTATCTTTCTGGTTACAAAGTTTTGTAAGGGGCTTTATGAGCCAATCTGTAAATTGTGCTTCTGATTTTCTGAATTTCTTAACTCTGTTTCCTCGAAAATGCAGGTGGGACTTGAGGGTAGTCCACTTGGTCAGTGGTGGCTGGATATGATCGGGAAAACTTTGGATGAAGGTTCATCATTTGTTCGTGTTGGCTCTAGGCAGCTGGCAGGGTTGCTCATATGTGTATGGTTAGTATTTTACATCTGTTTCTGTAACACTTCTATCTGTTCATTTTTATTGAGACAACAAATGTTTATTGTTGAAGCATGCTTCATGTTATATATGCTCATTTGGATCGTTTAATCCTCATATGCCAAATGTTCTCTCTCAACTTCTCTTTGACTAATGTATACCGAAAAATTCTCACATAACAGCATAGGAACAACTTGTTCAGTTGTTTGTACAATTTATTTCATTTCAGATTTCTTTGATTAATATTTAATCGCTTACAGTACTAGAGCTAAAGAGAGAAACACAGATTCTGGTATTACTTATCCTGCATGTTTCTCACCGTGGCATTAGTTTTCCCAATTTCCCTTGTTAGTTTTGGATAAACTTGATAAGTTATAGTCTTATAAAGGAAATGCATTTTTCAGGGTTAGAAATGATCTTAAGTCTCACGTGGGAGATGTTGACGCTGCTGCGGTTCCTTGTGGTTTTGGACGAGCCATTGGTAATAAGGTATGGCACCAAATTGGCAAAAGTTGCTCACAAATGTACCAACAAAAGTGAGAATATTGGATTATCTATGTATCTAAAATACTATCTATTGCTAACTTGAATGGTTCTTGCCCACTTCCCATTTCTTTATCATCTTATCTCTATTATTGACAGAACAAGTTTTGTCTTTCTTAGGGAGCTGTAGGTGTGCGACTAAGAATTTATGATCGAATACTGTGCTTTGTAAATTGTCATTTTGCTGCACACTTAGAAGCTGTTAATCGGCGGAATGCTGACTTCGACCATGTTTATCGAACGATGGCCTTCACACGCCTGTCTAGTTCACTCAATCAAGGAGCTGGTACGCTACGAAATATATTCTTATCATACTGTGTTGCCTGCTTGGCCTATTCATTGGTTTCTCTTATTATTGGTCTCCTCTATTGCAGCTGCTGCTTCATTTGGTGTCTCAGTGCCACGTGGTGGCAATGTACGTATCTCCTTTGATTGCTATAGTTTTGCTACCATTTTTTCAGAGACCTTAATAAGTAATTTTTTCACAGGCTGTGGGTATCAACACAGAAGCAAGGCCTGAATTATCGGAGGCAGACATGATCGTGTTCCTCGGAGATTTTAATTACCGCTTAGATGATATAACTTACGATGAAACAAGGGATTTCATTTCTCAGAGATGCTTTGATTGGCTAAGAGAAAAAGATCAGCTACACGCTGAAATGGAAGCCGGCAATGTTTTCCAAGGGATGCGCGAAGCTGTTATCAGGTTCCCTCCAACATACAAGTTCGAAAGGCACCAAGCTGGTCTTGCAGGTAAGTGAACTCGCTTCCTCTTAATCTCTTCCGCTAGTTTTCAAATATCCTTGAGAATCCTAGTGTTTAAGCTGATGTTTCAAATTTTTACGAAGAATAGAGAGTAAAAGTGAAAAAGTGGAGACTGTAATATTAGTCCAAGTACTCATAGATCATATGAAGCTAAGCTTTGCATCTACCTAATAGCATTTCAAAAACATCCTCGCTACTATGATATTGATACGAGCCAACTCTTTAGCCCTAGCTCTTGTGATTGGACCTAAGTAATCTATCGTTAACTCAAAGAGAAGAAGAGATTGAAAGAGATAATTAGCTAAGCTTCCTCTTAACCCTAAACTCTCTTTGAGCTTTAAGGTTAATTCTTGGAAGTTAATTCTTATTGATGATTTGAGGATCCTTTTATAGATCCTCATACAACCGACTAAACAAAACTGAATAAGTAAAAATACCAAAACTTAAGCCTAATGTTAAAAGGAAAACTAACAAAACCACTAAGAACTCATAGATATTATTATCGTATCATTACTCCCCTCCTCGACTAGGAGCTTGTCCTCAAGCTCCAACTCTAGGAATGCTTCTAGTAGCCTTATTCATCCTTCCAGTTTTCTTCATCAAATGGTTCATCTTCTTGATTGTCTCCATCCCTGACCGGCATAATATGAAAAAGCATTGGATTACAAACATGATCTCGCGTGAAGAGCTCATCACAATTGAAGCAAAGTCCTTTAGCTTTTCGCTCTGCCATTTCTTCCACAGTTAACTTCTTCAAATATTTCCTCGGTGGTGCCTTTTTTGCTTCTTGTTGAGGTATCACCGTTTCTGTGTCATTCCCGTTGTTCATGGCCATCATTGATCTAGTTGTTGGAGCTAGATGTCCTCTAAATGACCGAGTTCTTCTGTCGTTATCAATCTTATACTCATTATCCCGTGCATACTCCATTGCTTTAAAGATTGTCTCTGGACGTAGGTATTCAACCTCCTTCCTTAAACTATCAGTCAACCCTGCACAAAATTGCCAGAGTTGTTGATCTCCTGTCAGCTTTGTTTGTCGCCCAAGACACTCTTCAAACTGACTACAGTAATCATCTACGGTTCCTGTGTGTCTCAGATTAGACAACTCTCCTACGGGATTGACTGAGTCTGCTTTGCCAAAACGGCTCTTGCAAATCTTTTTGAATTCAAACCAGCTTAACTTCTGTGTTACCAAGCGTCTGAGATTATGATACCAGTGGTATGCTCTTCCTGTTAAGACAAAGGTTGCTTGACGAACTCGTGCTTCATCACTAAACACTCGTTGATCCTCAAAGTAATCTTCACACTTTTGCAGCCATTCAATCGCATTAGTTGTTCCATCATAGGATGGAAACTCCATCTTTATTGCTGGAACAATACGCTTGACGTTCTCGATGTCTCCGTCGTCACAGGCATCGTCTTTTGCAGTCCATTGGCGTTTCTCTTGAGCACGAAAATCACTTTGAGAATAGCCCTGAGGAGATTCGACTCCAATTGGCTTAACCTGCCAATCACCACCACCATCTGTGTGTCGATGTATCTGTTCTTGACCTTGAAACTGATTCTGCCAGGCGCCTCCTGGTTTTGCAGCGTGAGAAGAAACACCTCTGTTTTTCTTGGTGCCGCTAAAGAACTCGACTTCAGACAGATCCTCTGTGGTAAACTTCACCGCTGGACCATGGATTGAGTCACTTTTTGCTTGTTGTTTTCCAGGAGACGCAGGTTCTTTCTCTTGAGCTGCAACTAGCTTGTCAAGAGTATCTTTTTGGCTCACCGAGTCTTCCCTAAGAGCTTTGGTCTCCGCTGTAAGACTGTCCAAACGCTCAATGATTAGTGCAAGCTGCGCCGCGATTGCTGTGCTGTCCGTCATCGGATCGAGAGTCTCTGATACCAAATTGATACGAGCCAACTCTTTAGCCCTAGCTCTTGTGATTGGACCTAAGTAATCTATCGTTAACTCAAAGAGAAGAAGAGATTGAAAGAGATAATTAGCTAAGCTTCCTCTTAACCCTAAACTCTCTTTGAGTTTTAAGGTTAATTCTTGGAAGTTAATTCTTATTGATGATTTGAGGATCCTTTTATAGATCCTCATACAACCGACTAAACAAAACTGAATAAGTAAAAATACCAAAACTTAAGCCTAATGTTAAAAGGAAAACTAACAAAACCACTAAGAACTCATAGATATTATTATCGTATCAGATATGGTCATGAGTTTCTTGGCAATTGAAGCTGTGTTTCTTGCAGGATATGATTCTGGGGAAAAGAGGCGTATTCCTGCCTGGTGTGATAGGATTCTATATCGCGATAGCAAGAATCATTCTGGAGCTGACTGCTGTTTGGATTGTCCAGTGGTGTCTTCTGTATCACAGTAAGCTTCCACTTTGTTTCCTTCTGACTCCAAGTTTCGTTTCAGTTAACAGTAGAAACTAGATATTAAGCAAGGAATTAAGACTTACAATTTCTTTTTTTTTTTTTTTTTTTTTGGAAGGTATGATGCGTGCATGGAAGTGACAGACAGTGACCACAAGCCAGTTCGGTGTATATTTAACGTCAAGATTGCTCGGATCGATGAATCAGTCAGGAGACAAGAATTCGGGAACATCATAAACACGAACAAGAAGATCAGAGTCATTCTCGGAGAGTTAAGCAAGGTTCCAGAAACAATCGTCAGCACTAACAACATCATTCTTCAAAACCACGATTCAACTATTCTTCGTGTTACGAATAAAAGCGAGAAGCACATTGCTTTCTTCAGAATAATTTGTCAGGGCCATTCTAACGTTGAGGAAGACGGTCAGGCTCGCGATCACCGTGCAAGAGGCTCTTTCGGGTTTCCTCAGTGGCTCGAGGTTAGTTTGTTCTCACTGTCTTAAGAAAGTATAACTCGCAATAATTGTTACCATAATGATAAATATTAGGATAGACATCATAGCTACAGCTATTTTATAAGTATAACCTTAATCATGTTAGCCATATAAGATGTGTGTTATCATTTTCTTGCATAATTCGAATGTTTGAACCGCTAAACCCTAACCCTAAACCCTAAACCTAAACCATTATTAACTGAAATTCGATTCCAGTTTCTCGGGTTGTAAGCATATTAATGCCGTATAACTTCCAATTCTTGGAATCGATTTTTCACTAAAATGGTTGACTTTTGCTTTAAACAGGTATCTCCAGGAACTGGGATAATCAAACCAAACCAAATAGCGGAGGTTTCAGTGCACCTCGAAGACTTCCCAACAGTGGAAGAGTTTGTGGACGGTGTTGCGCAGAACTCGTGGTGCGAAGACACTAGAGACGAGGAAGTGATATTAGTCCTAGTCGTTCATGGAAGGTTCTCTACGGAAACAAGAAACCATAGAATACGTGTTCGTCATTGTCCTCGTGGTGGATCCGCGAAGAAACAAGGCAAAGCCTCGGGGGAAATCAACGCGCTTCATCGCTCGGATTGTCAACAGTTGAGCAAGACTCTTGATGTCGTTGAACAGTTGAGGAACTTGCACAGTCCGTAGAGTCACTTTGTCTCGCACTGTGTCTCTGAGGTTGTTTTTTTTTTTTTTTTTAAGTGTACAGTGAGATTGTCAAGTAATTTGTAACTCGTGGTTTGTGGATTCTAATGGATTGGAGAATTGTGTGAAAAAAAAGAAAGAAAAAAAAGAGAGAGGTTAGCTTCTTATGGTTTTTGTTTAGAGGCTAATTATGTTACTTTATGCAGGGGATAATAATAATCTTCTACCAAGTGTTTATGAGTAATGCGTTTGTAATGTAACCTTATTGTTTAATGTAGCTTTTTCACTGGATTATTATTATGACACTCGGTGTGTTTTATGGACTGTGTATGTGCAAACAAAACTCTTTTGATGAAAACCTGCTTTGTTTTTACTTTATAGCCGTGTAGATTATATAAGTAATAGCACAATTATCAGTTTTATTAAAGGGTTTATTTGGATAACCAAATCACTATAGATAAAGAGAACCTCTTATGGGTATCTCAACAATACAACTATTGATTATAGTTTAACTATGTGTTTAACTTTTCGCTTAAGAAAAACATGAAAATGAGACATGTGGCATTAGAGGTTCTCAAGGGTATTTCAAAAGTTATACATTTTTTTTGTTTATATTATTTTAATGTTGAGGGATACTCTTTGAGGACCTACTGTCTACTGATGTGGAATGCTCCAAACATGCCATGATTTATTTATTTTCTTATGACGTTACTTATTGAAATAACATGCCATTTCAATACTTTATCACTTCGTCCCAAAATTCCTAATTCCTTGTCATGTGACATTAAATACCGCTTCCAAAATGTGACATTCTTGGTCTGCTTTGCTCATTACCTTCTTCATCCTTTTGTTATCAGCGTCAATTAAGCAGGGCTAATGTTTTTACAAGAATTCCCTAGCTAACCTTCTTGCAAAAGATCTTTTCTTACTACCAATTTGATCAAGCCAGCTATCCAAAATCAGTTTTCATTCAAGAACCACTTTACTTAGAGCTTGTAGCGGAAAGAGCAGATTCACTTTCAGTTTCTCATATGGAGTCCCATATGCTTAGCCATCAGCTGAGAAAGATTGATTCCAAGTCGGAGCATATCCCGGAGTATCCGGGGAAGCCTTTTGAGAATCTCTGAATCAAGTGGGACAGGCGGCGGCCTGGGCTTTCATGTCGTTTTACTCTTTTTCAAACAGTAGACTATATTGTGTTACTCCTATAGTCTTATTATTGTGTTACTCCTATAGTCCTATTAAATCCGTCTCGATCCGTTTTACTCTCTTTTTCTCGAAGAATGTATCTGTAATTATTGAATGTATCTGGATTTAAAATACATCCACATAATTGCAGATACATTTTTTTTAAACTGTTTATAATATGGAATGGAGAGAGTATTTTTTATCTTATATCCTTAGATTGCTGTTATCATTCAAAGTCTTAGTGGACCCGAGGTTATCCTTTTAGACTTGAATGAACTGGATCCGAATGATGGGCCCGGGCCGAATTTCATGGATGAAATCTAGGCTCAACATATATGTGATTATCAACCAACATATAATATCGGTTTTTTTTTTTTTTTTTTTTTTTTTTGAAATTGATTGTTTGCGAGGCGGGGGGGGAATTTCGAGCTTTCGTTGTATGCAATCACATCCAAGTCCAACAACGCTCGAATTGAAAATTTAAATTTGGAGCTTCTTTGTTACTCATTGAACAACGTGCCATTCCAATACGCGTCCTCTTCTTTCCAAAACCCCTAATTTCCTTGTCATGGATGCAATCGAACCACCATCGTTTTCGCTAGGGTTTGATTTCGACGCTCCGTCGGATCCCAATTCGGGATTAATCAGAGACGACGACGACCTAGAAGAACCGGGACTCACGGTCCCAGATTCCGAACCGGAGCTCGAACCAGACTTTTCAAGCCCAGTTCTCAAGCGATTGCGGCGGGGAATTCGTAATATCAACAAGCCTTCTGCGAAAGTTGATACAAACGAGTCATTAAGTTTCAAGGAGGTTCGAGATGATGATGATGACGACGACGACGACATCGAGCAGTTCTCTTCTCCAGAGGGTAATTAGTAAATTCAATTTTTGAGCTTTCCTTCTCTTTCCTCTTGTATCTGTGAATTTGTGCCTTTGCTTAAATTGCTGGAATTGAAATTTCGAGCACTCTGATGAAGTAAAATTAGCCAATTTCGAGCATCTTCTCTGTTAATCTGTTCGAGTTTCTCAGGTAATTTCGTTGTGAAACTTTAAGCTTCTTGGGTCTTAGATACATTGAATATTGAAAGACTAATCTAAATACTGATGGATTTTAAGAAGATGCAAACCCTTTCGTCTCCTTAGCTCTCACTCAGAAATCAGATGATATAACATGTTTATGTGATAGTGATCCATGAATTAACATTAACATATATGATAGTACACATGATGTCTTATGGCTCAAAGATGAAAACTTGAAGATTGCATTTGCTGATCTTGTGCGGCTTAAAGTTCCCAATATTTTCTTGATTTACTCACTCACTTGTGTTGCTACATTGCAGTTGCAGCTGCTTCAACAAGAAATCAATTCTCTAGTAGCAGCTCAAAGGTCTCACTACATGCTTATGGAGCTCTGACTAAACAGCCTTGTACTATCTCTCAGAGTCGAGAGAAACGAAAGCGGATTGATGTTCCAGCATCTACTGGCTCTGGGGTTACTTCTGTTGCTGCACCATTGTTTAAAAGCAGCTCAACAACACGTAGTCCTTTACGAAAGTTGCAGCTACTAGATTCAGATCCTGAAGATGACTATCCATCATCCACAACAAAGAGAAAGGAACCTGTAACTACTATGCCTTGTAATGGATCTCTATGGAATGTTTTGTCCCCGGCGGCGTCAAATTCCAAGTATCAAACACCAGCTCAACGAAGGTTCCAGCTCCTAGATTCAGACTCTGACGATGACAACAGAGATTTAAGCGGAGTAACGCAATCAAATCATCCACAACCATCTGTTGCAGCAAGTAAACCAAAGAGAAAAGAATGTATTGCGGATCTGTGGAAAGATTTTTCACCGGCGTCAACTTCTTCCAAGATTCAAACACCATCTCAACGAAAGATCCAACTGATAATTTCAGACTCTGAAGATGACCAACCATCCACCAACAGAGATCAACCATCTGTTGCAAGTATATCAAAGAGAAAGCAATGTAGTGTAGATCTGTGGAAAGATTTTTCACCGGTTAAGATTTCAAAGATTCAAACACCAGCTTTGGATGATGTTTGTCAGGACTATTTCAGCTCGATCAAGAACAAGGCGAGTACGAGTAACGCAGCAGCAGCAGCTCAGAAAGCAAACATTGCTGCTGCAAGTAGTAGCGGATTGTATAAGCAGACTGACGAGTTCTTGGATCTTTCCCTCCCTTGTCCACCATCTCATCGTTTCTTCTTGCACAGTGATCCAAGAATCCAGAATTTAGTTAGAAAGCGGTTACCAAACTTCTTGCCTCTGGGAATTTTGAAGGGTAGAGAGGAGGCTGTGTCCCTTATTGATTATATGTGAGTGTCACACTCTTATATATTGACACTTACAATCTTCTGTTTTTTCATGGTATTGACTTGACTCTTTCCAATGCCCACTGTAGGAACCAATTTAGCAGCAAAGAGAGCTCTAAACCTGGAGAGAAGACAAAGTCAAAGGCTACGAAAACTGCAGCGCCAAAGGATGCGAGCAAGAGACGTGTTTCAGCTAGCACTGGCTCTGCTGGTCACTGGTTCACATCCGCAGAAGGAAAGAAGGTTTGTTACAGAACACATAAACACAAGAGTCTATGAAACTTTGTTAGTCTCTGATTGTTTTCTTGCTCTCTTGGTGTAGGTTTATATATCTAAAAGCGGACAAGAGTTCTCTGGTAAAAGTGCATACAAATGTTACAAAAAGGTAAGCACCTACTTAATGAAGCTAATGATGTTGTTTATACTTAAAAACTTCTTCTGTGAATGAACTCATATGAAGTCTATTGTATTACAGGAGACCGGAGGCGGGTTTAACAAGTCAAGAAAGAAACGAAAGCCAAAGAAGAAGGCCAAGAATTGAAAAAAGGAACCTTCACATATCTAATCTACGTTGTCTTAGTTTAACATTGTTTTCTGGTTTAGTCTGAATGAAAATAGTAGGAGCTGTCTTTGTCGTTGTGTATTTGTTTAGAATCTGAAAATTTAGCAGTATTTTTGATGAATTTATATATTACCTTTTTTGTTTACACTAAATTTTCGGTGCCTTGTTTTCTTACTTTATGGCCGTGTATATTATACAAGTAGAATGAGTTAACACAAAAGGCAATAACCAAAATACCCCAAAAAAAGTGTTAGTAATTGTCACCTTGAGTGTTTAAAAATGTGATTTTCCCCTTTTGTTAAATGCCAAGATAATTTAAACTTGCCAAACCCACAAACTTTTTTAATCATCATGTTAATAAAAGCTGACCAGCTAGGAATTTCAAGTCATATCAAAAGATTGAAAAATTCCTAAAATGCAGTGACTGTTCTTATAAGAGATAACAAAATAAATTCATTGCCCACGTAACATATTATGGGGTGGGTATTAAGCATTAAACAAAAATACAAAAACCAGACAGTCTATAACTTTAACTTATAGACATATCTTCTTCTTCATCCTCCTCCGTCCTGCAACCAAAGTAGAAGACCAGTGGATTCCTCAGATCAAAACTAAAATTCTTCAACTGGATTCAACAAACGAGATCATGTCCATTCAGTATTTGTTGAAAAGTTTTTACTCTAGACCTAACCAAGCTGTATTGCAAGTTTAAACTAGCACATATATATATATATATATATATATAAGTTCTATAAAGCATACCTTCAGGTTCTTTTGCGTTTCACAGTTTTCATGTCCTTGGATATGAAAGTAATCCTTCCTTTAATGTTGCTTTCCTTCCTTCTTTGAAGTTCCAAAGTTCTGGGACAGGGTAGCGACCACTTCATTATATTCATTCATCTCCTCCAGAGCTGTTTTAACAGCGTTGTGCACCTCTTTTCCCCACTCTCCTCTAAGCTTCTTCAGCTGATCATCCTCTTCGTCTACCACTTCCTGTAACCAGAACCATGTAACAACACTATTACTTCCAACTTACACAACACTTGTACCAACAATTCACAGTAAGAAAGAGCATACCTTTGCTTTGTCAAGTTTGAACGGATGCCAGTTTGAATCATTGACTTGCTCTGCCATTTAGAGCAAAGGGTGGCAGCTTCAACCGCAGCTTCGTCTGCAGAGTATCTCTTCTTGCAAACATTCAGGAAGGGCTTCTCATCGAGCTCTCCCATCCTTTTGACCCTATATCTGTTTGAGTGCCTATCAGTGCTGTAAAACCCTGAAAAAACAACATCGGCAACAATTAATCCAACTTTGGTTGTTGGTACATGCAGTATGCAGTTTCTAGACAAGATATTGTGGCAAGTATCTGGGAATTTATCAGAGCCCTACAGCTGTCATAAACCGTAATCTAGTTAGATAAGAACAATTCAAAAAGGTTTATTAACTAATCAGTTCATTTTGTCAAGTGAAGGTATCCAACAAACTAGAGTTTTTTGTTACAGCATATGACCAAAAACACTAGAGCATTAGAAAATTTCGTACCGCAATCATTTTTTTCCGGGCTGCTTGAATTTCATCATTGCTTTGACGTTCTTTTGTCATCAGGACTGAGTTCATCTGCTCCAGCTCTTCTAACTCAGATTTCTTGTCCTCCAGCTCGTCATTCATCTCCTTCATTTTCTGCTTGACCGCCTCATCATCATCATCCTCCAAATGCTTCATCACTTGCAATTTGCCTTTAGCTCTTGAATCTCCATTTCCAGCTTCTGTTTGGTGTCTAGCTGCGTCTCAAGCTGCAGGATCTTGCCCAAAGCTTCTTCCTTTTGCCTCTGAAATGCATGACAAGGAAAGAGTTTAAAACTCAAGAGACAAACGAGGGAAGGCTTTTTTTTTTCCTCAATCTTGAGTTTGAGTTGTGAAGTATGGAATATACCTTATGCTCTTGTACAAGTCTCAACACTCTCTGGTCAGCCTTTTTCTGTTCACGGGTGGCTAACTGGAGGGAGTTGCTCATAGCATCACTCTGCCAAACCACGAAAATAAATACCTTGAAAAACATAAATGCACACAGACTGATTGATTCCTATGTATGGTACCTTTTTCTTGTCTTCATCAAGCTTCTGTCTCTCCAATTCAGTAAGTGCTAACCTCTTGTCCAACTCTTTGGACTTATCCTGCAGGTCGGCAATCTCATGCTCTAGTTCATCGCTTAGCCTCTGTTTTTCTAACAGGATCCTCTTGGTATTCTGAAGCGAAATCTGCTGCAGCTTCTTTGTTTCTGAGGAGATAAAATAGAAACAATAGTCAGAAACCGTAACACAACATTCTAGAGGTGAATCATAAACAATAAGTGTGTTTCAGTTAAAATACCGTCTGCATAAGCTTCTGCAAGGTTTTATTCTCGTAGGACCCTCTCAGTGACATTTCCGTACTCCGGTAGCTGTATTGAGCCTTGTTCAGATCTTCATTTGTCAGATCTATTGTATTCGAAAGTTCATCCAGGACATGTTTCTATCCTGGTTTTTTTCTTGAGAATATCTGAAACAGTTCTTAGCTTTCCCTCCTTGGAGAGGTACTCCCCTATTGGCCCTCCAGAGTTATAGTCCTCTTCACGTGCACACCAACCAAACGCCTTTGCCTCTGAGTCTCCTCTCTTCTCCATCCACTCCCTTTTGCTGCAGCCTCGGTTCTCAAATTCCTTCTCAAGCTCTGTTGCACTCCCAAACCCTCTCCAGTCGCTGTGAAACTTAGCAACAACCCCAACAGCCGAATCTTGTTCGACCCAAAACGCATTCACCTCAACAGGCTTGAACCTAGAAAGCCTCTTCAACCAATAACCTGAATCAAGTAGAGCTTCCTTGTCGCCATCAGCTTCTCTCAAGGGATTCATGACGATCCCCATCCATGGCCAGACATAAAGTTTGGCTTCCGGCTGCTTGTTCACACAAGGAACCGGAAGAGGCCCTGCTTCACCAGCAAGGTCGATCTCTAGATACTTTGCCAAGGCGAGATGATTAGCCTTCTGTTTGGAAACCCCAGAAGCATGTGCGAGCAGCTCCTTGTACTTGTAATCTTGCTTCTTCTTGCCTGGACAAAACGGGCATCTCAGCCTTCCCTTCACCTTAACTTTGTAATTCCCCTTCTGTATTTGCTCGTACCGAATTTCGGAAAACTCATCAATCTCTGAGTCGCTGATCTCAGCCTCTTCATCAGATGAATGACTCATCCTACCTTCTGCTTTACCTAAACACACAAATTAAACAAGCAAACAAGAGGGTGTTTCAGATCAGAAAGCTAAACTTGGCAGCAAAGTTTGATGATGATATACTAATGGGAAAAGCCCAAAAGAGACTCAATTTCTTAAAGAGCAGAAGAAACCCTAAGGCAAGGAATGAGCTTAAGAAAAACCCAAAATTTTCAACTTCGGATATAGATCAGATCAAATCAGAGGAAATTGATACAGCACTGACAAAATCTGTTATCGTATTCACGCATGCAAGAGAAGGAACCGAACGAAATCCAAATAGTTTATATAGATGAAGTGAGTAAAGGCGGGAAATCACGAGCGGCCAAGAGGAAACAGGATTCTAAAACTCATTGGGAAATTTCACAGAGAGTAGAAGAAACCTTGGCTGGAACTTGCGTGAAACGGGGAGGAAGGGGAAAGGACGGCGATGAAGCGAGGATTGAGAGGAGAGAGTAGAGAGTGAGGAGAGAACTGAGGAGTCCGACGGGACTTATATAATCTGAAGAATAAATTTTACGCTGTTGGACAGGTGTCAGACATGCAATAATCTAAATAAACAACAAAAGTTTTTATTTAAAATGAAAACTCTGAGGAGAGAACTGAGGAGTCCAACGAGAGTCTAATCTGACGAACAAATTTTACGCTGTTGGACACGTGTCAAAATCGATATACGAACTTAACTAATTTTGAAACAAAAATATACTAACTTTATTTAAAACTAGGTTCAAATCCGCGCTCGCGCGGATAGTGTTATTATTTTATTTTTTTATATATTTTTATTATATGATTTCTAACATAATGTTTCCCAAGTTTTTGTTTCCACCTTTCAAATAACGCAACGACTTCATTAAGGAATTTATTTCCTTTTTTTATAACTTATACAGAACTATGTGAATAATATTGAGTGTCAAATAAGTTAAACTCCGGTATATTCAGTTAATTAATTAATCATTTTAAACTTTGAACTGAGTTAGTCAAGTGAAAGTGGTACAATGGTCAAATGCTTCATTAGCTATTACTTTTATCTTTTTCTTTATTTGAAGGAAACTAAGTTGGATAAGTTGTCAACTTTGTTATCTCAGACTTTTAACCCAAACTCAAAAACTCAAACTCTACCGACCCGAAATATCTATACCCAATTAGTTTCATGTATAAATAAAATTACTCATTAGAAAAACTATTTAATATCCGTGGTTATTGGGTAATGTCCAGACCAAAGTAATATTCGATTGCCGATTGGGTATCCGAATTATGAGTATTGTTGATTATTTTGATATTAATTTGTTTTAGGCTTCTCTGATTTTTTCTTAGATTTCAGATATATTTCGAGTATTTACATTTTTTGTTTTCTGAAAACAATATCAGATTTTCAGATATTTTTTGGGTTTGTAGGTATTTTTACAGTTTGTTGGATATATTTTAGGTGATAAATAGTTAGGATATCGAAATCAAACAGTAACCAAAATTGAGTATAATTAGATTCTCCAGATTTGGACCATAATATATCTGAACCGATAGTGAACTAAAATTCATTTAGACACTTATATAGTATAGACATCACGTATCTAATAGACCCATAACTGGTCGAACCCGACCCAAAATCGATCCGAATACCCAAAGTCCCAGACTTAATCTCGTTCCTTGATGATGTCATTGTGTATGTGATACCATACTTTTTATAGAGACTAAAAGTTTTGTATGTGTATTGAAATTATATATATATATATATATATTCACAATTTATTTGGCACCAAAAATGATATATTTGTCTTTTAATTTTTAATTTTATACTCTTTAAAAAATGCATTGAAATTTTTTTTTATCTGTGTCTGACTTTTTCATCTATAATATTCATTTATGTCTGTTTTGTTTTTTCCCAGCTAACTTTTACTTTGATTATTTTATGAAAGAGTACAATTGTCAATGTGATTAATCTTGTAGCTAAATTTCGTTCTTCTTCTTTGTCATATATCTATAAGATAAAAAAGACAACACTAAATCATATTTTAACAATTGACTCTCACGTTTTTGTAATACCCCTTTTATTCCTACCAATTGATCTCCACGCCTTGCATATGAGCCTCTGACGATCGTGTGCTATTTTTGAGAGTTATAAATATTTGATCACTGTTCTTGTAATCATCACATAATTTTTGTTCGTATTTGTTTCTCACTCATACTATATCGCAAATCACTTGCCCGATAGTTCACCAATTATTACAATACTCCAAATTGATGCGCAGGTTTATGCTAACAAAGTTTATTTTGCACTTATCATGTCAAGTAGTTGAGTACTTTGCTTAGGTATTCATATTTTTTCAAATTTGTAGTTTAAAGAAAATTTACATCACTAACAACTTACTACACGGGTTTGTTTATTTTTCTTTTTATTTCGTAGAAAGCTTAACAACTTGCTAAATCAACATCTTAACTAAAATTGAAAAGAATTCTTCACATTTTTTGTGTTTTACACTGTTTAGCATCTCTTGTCATGTGTGAATAAACGTATGCTATCCGATTAAACGGCAGTTAAAACATATGAAGAATGGAACCTATTATGGGCTATGTAAATTAATGGGTGTTATTTTTCTATGAATGAGCTCAAAGTGCTAAGTTGTTAGTATCATGATGACTCATAATAAGAAGATTGTGTGGGCGTAAGCTGAAACCCTCTTATGGATTTTGACCTCATTTATGCATATTTTTTATTGTGATATTCTGATTTATCTTTGTAACTTTTGTGCTCTCTTATCATCTCTTGTCTTAGGGGCTTGCTTAGCTAAGGTAAATCCAAAATCATATATTTGAAAAAGTTACTTTAAAGCCCAAGTGAAAGTGGTATATCTTTCTGCGTTTTTGTTTTGTTTTAAGAGCAACGTTTCTCACCCTTGACTTTACCTTCTCTTTTAAGCTGTGTTAGGTAGAGAGAGCATAATTTGGTGTGAGTGGAACCACAAAGTCAGATTTGGTGTTGCAATGCGGAGAAGAAACAGAGCTTGATATAATGAAGTTGAAGAAAGACCAATGCTCTGCAAATGGAATATGTACCGGTTGCTTTAACTAAGGAAACTCAAATGAAGGGGATAGAAGAAATAGTTTTCTAGTATAGGATAGAGTGATCAAAGAGTAAACATATCATAACTATAAAAGTGATTGATATTATAGTAGTAAATACTTCTACAAACACCTAGCTTGATACAAAGTTGAAAATTAGACAAACCTCTAAACTTCCCACTACCTTAATAAAAAGCTTATATAATAGCATCACTAATTGATTTTGTTTACTACAGCCTGCTACCCAAGAAGTAGAAGGAAACTCGCAAGACTGAAAGAGACATAAAGCTTAGTACACTACAGCAAATGCATGCGTTAAAGGCAGTTCTTCTTCTTACCAAGACCACCGTAGTAGAAGTAATGTCCCAAGTCATCAGTGCTCCCCGTTTGAGCATCATACCAATTTGACTTCTTGGTAAAAGTGTTGAGTCCTTTTGATGCTGCTTTGAGGTTTTTAGATCTATCAATTACTTGAATGTTCCTAAAGTAACTTGCTTTGCTGCAACATTCTTATGGGAAGTGACCACTTACCACTTTCCATTTGTGTGGACATGTGGTACCCATCTGACTGCGAGTCCATAACTTCTCCTCCCCATTCGATCAGCGATGCACTCTCTATTAGGTAAGCGAAGAGAAACGATCGCCATTAGTAATGACTAATGACACTCCAAAAATATATATATCCTAAAGCAATAGAATAATCAATGTTTCCGTTTAACTTGAACTAAGCTTATTTTGCCATGTGTAGGAGAAAAGTTGGCAAGATGGGTGACAGGCAATTTCGCATTTCAGATTCAAACTTGTTTTTTCCTTCGGAATAAAAATAGTGTAACTACCTTATTTAGACCGATGAGAGTGGGAATCTCACCGGAATCTCTTCATGGTTGAGCCACATGACGGGGCTGGGTAGTGGGTTCTTAGGAGAATTATCTACCAGACTAACACTGCTTCTAGATGGTAAAACCATTTAGCAAAACAAACCCACCGCCACCAAACATAGAGAGATAAAACAAAACCTATTGCTTGGACAAGCATGATGTAAAAACCGTTTGATGATAAGCACTTGATCTTGTGGAGGATATCAATAGGTAGGGTAAACGCCTCCTCCATATCTTCTGATTCAAATAGTAGAGCAGAGGAGGTCCTAATCTCTGTAAAAATGCCTTAGAAGCCAACCCCTCCGTAAAGCTCCATTGTCTCTGAATAAATGAAATCAATCTTCTCTTGATGAGGACGTAAATGGTTTTGCAGAATTTAGTAAAATGATATAAAAGCAACTTACCCGAATTTCTGGTCCATAGACTGCATAAGCAGCTTTCGTATTATAAAGTATCCTCCTCTTATTCCTCATCTGATACATAGTCGCCTTAGTCACCAACCGTCTCGTGAACTCATCATGAGAGCAATAAAATTCATAGCTTGATCCTCCTATCTTAAGCTAGGAGGTTTTAAAAACGTTTTTTGTTAATCTTGGGAATAAAGGTGTTATACTTTATCTCCTGTTCTAGAAAAAGTGATATAATTTAGTGGGATTGAGATTAGAGGACATTAAAACTTCTGCTGCACAGAAAAGAAAAACCAATCCAGTGCTTTCTAAGAACTCACTGAACGCCAATATCAAGAAACAGCTTATGATTATGCTTTTCAAAAGACAGAGAAAAAACTGCCACAGCTCCGACGAAATATTCTTCATAGGAGAAAGCATACATTGATTTAATTTTTGTCATTAAGGTGATCATAAAAGAGGCCTTATATATAATTTTGAGAGCATCAACCCGCCTTGGTTTCAAAAACAAATTTTGTTTAGTAATAAGATTCAGCACACGATATTTCCTTGAAATATATAAGAAATTGAAGAAATTGGAAACTCATCTCTGACCTCAATCTTGTGATTTAACGGTAAGAGTAGCGTAAGAAGATTTTTCAGAATCTGGGGGCCGAATGGTCTACTGCCAATTGATTGTACTTATGAAGAATCTCGCAAAGGAAAGCTACTTGGATTCATCACAAACAAACAGTTGATCTCTGAAGAAGGTGTCCTAATGCACATTCGATGGTTCACAAAATGATCCAAACAAACACATTGAAAAGTATAGAAGAAAGATGAAAGAGTAAGGAGAGACTGTACAAATGAGATGAGAAATATTGAGAGCATCAAGCATGATCAGTATCACTTTCTTCGGCTTCGACTTCTTGAGCCACCCAGTAATTGTTCCCATCTGGACCCCAAACACTGTACCTGCCAACAAAATGAAAACAAAATTCATCATCTCAGCTAAAAAATATGTGAAAACAAAACAATAACTGTCAAAAGAAAAACAAAATTCATCATCTCAGCTCACCCCAAGCCTTGTACCTGCCAGTACGATCAATCGATTACTGGCCTTTGAAGAACCGATTTTCCTTCCTTGTACTTTTGTTTCTTCTCAAAAGCAACCTCCTAAATTACAAAAATAAACAACCAAGAAACATTAGATTAGCAAAGGAAGAACCAAAATGCAGAACCTCCTCCCAAAAAGTAAACATTTGGTGTTTTCTTACATATCTCCATCCAACACAAGAGCCGAATTTGACACAGTAAATATCGACAACGGTGTGCATCCCTGTCATCATCCTATATTCCTGACAACCAGAGAAACATAGAGTCATCGATAACAGTTTAAAACTTACTTGAAAATAGGAGCCGAAATTGCTTGGTAAACAGAGAATGAGCAGAGCAAAAGAACGAAGATTGTGTTATGAACATATTTTGAACAAATTGGAAACTCATCTCTGCGTAACCCTTAATCATACCCAGAAGGCCAGAACCAAAGAATTCGAGAACCTAACTTACGAAACACTACCGAGTTGATGAAATTAAAACCTACGGAGTTGATCGAGGGTACCAGTGACGCAAATCTAGCTTCTCGCATAGAGGATGTCGAGGTTATCACAGCAAAGCCTGTAGCAGGGGGAGAAGTTCCTGTGAGATGAATGGTTCCTGAATCAAACAACATAAACCAATGTTCTGTCATCATCAATACAACGAACCTTTCTCAATTCATCACACTGGTTGAATAAAAGTTATGAGCACATAAACCTTGATATAACCCTTTTCGATAAGCAACGGAGCGTGACGAAGATATCGGTTATCATGCTTTTCTTCTTCAGATAAGTCCACCAGAAACCAGCAGGTTTGGTCAGCCCCCAAGAAGATATCTCCGCTGTTCCAACCGGCGCAATGTTCATCGGAATCGCGGCGAGGGTTTTGAAAAAGGGGAATATTTTTCTTTTTTTTATTATTTGGGGAGGCGACGGAGCATGGCAGGGGCAGCAAAAATTCCGGCGATATATGGTTCACGGGGAGTAGGAGAGGGATGAGAGATGACTCATATGAGCAAGGCGAGATGAGGCTAAACTGATCGAAGGTGCGGAGGAGAGAGAGTAGAGATGAAACGTTTTTCGAACGATAAAAAATGTTTTATTAGATTTAGATATTAAATACAAGTAGGAATTATCTGGGGACGCCACGTGTCCATCTCTCCCGTGCTGACGTGACGGTCAGCTGGAAAGAGATGAGCATCTTTTATAGTATAGGATGAAAAACTCTGAAAACTACACGAACTTACCTAATTTTGAAACAAAAATATATCTAACTCCATTAATTTGTGAACTAGTTTGCGAACCTACATTAATACTCGGACTTTCCAATTTTGTAGGTTTGCAATCGCATTTACAACCTCGGTTAATGTGTCAGACGGAAGTTTGAAAACGTTGTTGAATCTTAAAATGTCGATTAAAAAAACTGATTTATCCCTTTCATGCAATGTTTTTAAAATCAGATCGGAAGACGAACCGGATAAATATCCGGGTCATGGTTCAGTTTAGTTTGACCGGGTTGAACCCGGGTCATAATAATTTATGTTATATTTATTTTTAAACATATAAAATTTTAAATAAAAATATTATTAGTTAAAAATTGATTTTGTGAAATAACTATAAAATTAAATTTATAATCTAATATTTATTATGGGTATAAATATAAATATAATCTAATATTTACTAAAGATTAAAATAATTATAAACGAAAATAATTAATTAATTCATCTTGTTTTTAAACCAAACCAGAAACCTAACCCGGTCATATATCCAGTTCATGATCGAACCCAGTCCGACCACCAGGTCGGTCCGGTTTTCAAAACACTAGTTTCATGTTTTTCCTAATTTTTAATCTATCCTTAGTTGAAACAAAAAACTCCTTAATTGGATTATACCCAGATATGTTTTCGAATATTGATTTGTAATAAAATTGTTGAGAATAGTTCTGCGATCTCATTTTGAGTGATGTTTTGCTAGATATGAGCTAGAATTTCGTGATTTTAAAGGTTGTAGAAGAACCGTACACTACTTTAAAAAATCCTAATTTTCCTATCATCTCATTTATGTTCAAGAACCACTTTTTTCGATTACGTTAATCCTTTTTCGCTACAACAGATCTATACCGAATCTTAATCTATGTTGCACTATAATTTGTTTTCTCACAGTTTTGGGAGTGTTGTTTTTCTTAATTGTTTCTCTGATTCGGGTTGTGACAACGCATGAAAAATAATATGGGTAACGAAGAGAATGTTGAAAAGATATTTGGACATAAATTTAACTTTTTCACGATATTTAGACATAAATTTAATTTTTTTTTCTTGGTTCACTTCAGCTTTACTAACGACTATATTGGTTTCTTTGAAACCCTTATTGTGACTAGCATTTGTTGCAGTAGAATAAACCAATTTAAAAATAGGATATCATCTTCCATAAGGCATAAGTTCTAATATTATAAGGGGAAAATTTCAAAACTACACTTTTTAAAGTGTAAATTTTCAAAAATACACTTCTATGTTGTCCATTTTCAAAACTACACTTTTTTCATTTAGTAAAAGAACTCTAAACCCTAAAATATATATCCAAAACCTTAAAATCTAACATTGAACCCTTAAATTTAAACCAAAATCTAAACCCTAATCTAGGATTAGTGAACCCAAACATATATATTAAAATTAGAAAAAGTGTATTTTTGAAAATTTTCACTATAGGTGTAATTTTGAAAATTTGCACCTCAAGAGGTGTATTTCTTACAATTTCTCTATCATAAGTGCTTCTTTGTAGGAACGTCCATATATCTGATCAATTACTTTCCTTGCTTTGTGGATAGACATAGATATATATTGTCCTAAAGTATATACGGAAGTATATGATTCTTCTTTTTCTTCTTTATCTAAGGTTTATCTGTCACTAAAAAAATATATATATATATATATATATATCCAGTTTTTTTTTCCATTTAACTAATAAGGAGATCTATTATCATTTTCTGCATGTCCTTGAAATTTTATAA
Source organism: Microthlaspi erraticum (assembly GCA_902728155.2). NCBI lineage: Eukaryota > Viridiplantae > Streptophyta > Magnoliopsida > Brassicales > Brassicaceae > Microthlaspi > Microthlaspi erraticum. Next base: position 95,541 of record CACVBM020000344.1, on the reverse strand, counting down.
TAGGTGAAAATTAAGTGAATGTGTCACAGTTAATTAACTCCTATTCTTTTTGAAGGCGAAAAACTCCTATTTACTACTGCAACGAAGAATAAAAAATCTCACTAAATTTTCTCCTTTTTTTTAATTCTTCTTCCAAGGACAAGATAACCCCAGAGAATTATGTGCTTTGTGGATAGACATAGATATATATTGTCCTAAAATATATATGGAGGTATATAATTCTTCTTTTTCTTCTTTATCATAAAGTTTATCTGTCACTAAAAAAAATTATATATATATATATATATTCAGTTTTTTTATTTCATTTAATTAATGAAGAGATTTATTATCATTTTCCGCATGTCCTTGAAATTTTATAAGAGGTGAAAATTAAGTAAATGTGTCACAGTAATTAACTCCTATTCTTTTTTAAGGTGAAAAGCTCTTATTTACTACGGCAACAAAAAATAAAAAATCTCACTACATTTTTTTTTTTTTAATTCTTCTTCCAGGGCAGGATAACCCCAGAGAGTTATGAGTCTTTTTCTATCAATTGGAGCTCTCCCTTCATCATCTCCATGGAGATGGTGGACAGGGTTCATAACTACTCCTCCTATTACAAGACGTTTATCTAACCATTCGATTTGGCTCTACCCAATATCCCTAATATATTAAAAGAGAAAACTTTTTTAACCTTTGTTTTCCACTTAATTTCAACTGTGCCATTATTGATGTATCAGCATTTGCCACACTCTCACAATCATCTAAAAATAAACCTCTCTTTCTTATACTATTTACAACTATACCACAAGAATTTCCCTTATTTATTGCTATGCCTTATATAATTGCCGACATCATTGTGTACATATACTCATTTTGAAAAAGCGTAGAAGCTGTTTATAAGAATTTGTAATAATTTTAATCCAATCCATATAAGCTGTTTATAATAACTAGGGGTGAGTCCGCGCTACGCGCGGGATGTTTTGATATATATATATTTGTGATTAGTTAAAGAAAATATGAATTTGTATAAAATAATCTTTCAGTGTAATTTTTGGCTTGTAATATGTAGCTTGGGCACGGAGCGGATATCAGGAAAATTTATGTGATATGTGATCCGCTCCGTATGATCTGGAATTTTGATTTTGTGATCTGCTCTGATCCAAAAATTTCCGTATAACCCTAAAAACTTAAATATCCACGAATATCCGATCAGAATGTTTTTTTTTAGAATAACTAAAAACATAGAGTAATTAAAAATAATTAAAATTATATAGATACATCCCCAAATATATTAGTGTTTCATAAATTATAATATGCTTTTAAAAATAAGTTCTAAAAACGTAAATTAATAAATCACAACGGCACCACTATATAAACACATAATTGTAAAGTTTTATACATATTTTTTGTTATTTTTTTATTTAGTCACAATATTCCTAATTTGAAAGTAATTATTACGTTATGGAATTTGACTGCATAAATGAGTGGATTATATGTTGACAAAAAAAAAAGAGTGGATTATATTTATGAAGACAGTATTTTTGTTGATTTGTATGTTTCTAAAGAAAGAAAAAAAACAAAATACTATAATATATATAATATATATATATATATATAAGTAAACATTATGATATACAGAGCGGAGCGGATATCCCCTTTTTTTTTTTTAAAGTTTGGTATTTGCTCTGTTTTTAGCAGGTATTGAATTTTAATATTTATTTTTCTTTGTATCGGTTATCCGGATTTTGTGGATCGAAACAAAGCATAGAACGGATGGAAGCGGATCTATCAGATAAATTGCCCAGGTTGGTATTTTATATGTTCATTAAAAAGTTTAATCTTGGCCTTTCAGTCGGGCATATTGTGGTCCATTTAATCACCCACACAGACACACAGTAGTTGGTTTGAAGTGCTAATGTCAGTTAACCAAAACGTAGTTTCAAAACGCGTTATATCATATGCAAATGAGGAACCAGGGCTTATCAATCAGATTCCCACATTAACTAAAGTGAAAAAATATGAAGACCTGCTACTTAATAAAATAAGACCAGACCTGGCTCACGATTGCTTTGACATACAGGCACTCGTATCTCATTTAACCCACAACTATGTTTTCACAATTAAGAATTTTATTTTTTCTTTTGGTTAGATTGAATTTCTAATGGAATTCTACTCCACTAAACTGCGCCAAATACGGTTTGTCAAAAAATAATTTAAGATTTTCTAATGGAGCATAAACCATACATAGATCATTTAACAAAACAAAATACAATTACATGAATAAATAAATGAGTAGATGGAGCATATTTCCCCTTTTTTTCACGTGAGAAAACCTAGTTTTTGCACTCTTACTTTAATGCAAATACATCAATTGTATATGGTATATGCACCAAGACAAAAGTTACCGAAAAAATTAACAAACATTCATTTTTTTCGTTGCTTCTCCTTTTCTTGGCTAATCTCATCCTTATCTTACCAGCGTCATATTCCCCTTCAACTGCAAAGGAAAATCAAAATCTTAAGTCATGCAAAGGTAATAGCATGATCGTATATGCAAAATACTACTAAAACCTTTGTAGGAGTTAAATCCAAAGTGAGAGGAACTGTGAATGTTGTAGCTTTAAATACATAAAGAAGTCAGAAAAGAATAATCAGAAGGCAATATTGATATGCATAAATAAGGAACTGCATCCACATGAGACAAAGAACATATATTATATATATAAGCATATAGATTGTTGAGAAAACACATAACTCTTCGTGAAATTTGTTCCCGTTGGAACATCCAATACAGGTTCTCTCTTTACAATGTTTCAAAATCCTGACATTGAATCCCCTAATGAACCAAATGCAGCATATCTCTGCACTCATGTCAACGCATGCTGGCCGATGGAGATAAGTGACATGAAACTAAAGTTCTGAGCAAATTGATGACCTAAGTAGATAAGTGACATGACACAGAAGTTCTCGTCAAAATTACGTCACTTCTCACAAGTAAAAACTAAAAAGTATTTTAACATTGCAGCAATAAAACTCTGTGTACACCTAAGGAGCTCTCACACACTAAGAAACCTCGACAATTGTAATTGTTGCAGGTGACGTAGAACTAAGTCATTGACAACATTTCGTCGAGCCTTATAATAGTACAAATATCTCTTGAAGCATGAAACAGAAAGTACAAAATCGCATGGGTTATGTGAAGGTCTAACCTTAGCCTTACTTCCTTTATGCTTTCTTTTGCTTGAAAACTTGCGTCTTCTTTTTTTCTCCTTGAAGAAAATGCTGATACGATATCATATGCGTGGTCTAGATCTTCGCACGCCAGTCGCAGCATCTTCTAAGCCACTTCAATAGCAGCTCTGTTTCTCTTCAGCAACGGGTCGAAGAAAAGCTTCATCGTCTATGAGTCTCTTTAACGCCTGCAACAATAGCAAACAAGTTTTTCATGCTTTGAACTTCAAGATTCTCTCTAATAGGTTGTGGTTAAGTTACTAATAACCTCGTGGTTCTTGAACTCAATGGGACATCTTCCGGTGAGAAGCTCAATGAGCAAAACACCATGAGAGTAAACATCACTCAGGTCAGTTAGTTGAAATGTCCTTAGATAATCTGGATCCACATATCCTGCAGATCCTTTGACCTGAGTTAAGATATGAGTAGCCTCTAAATCTTGAGAAGCTAAGTAAATCCAAAGTCTGCCACTTTGGCTATGAGCTTGTCAGTGATGAGCATATTTGATGCTTGATTGTCTTAGTGTATTTTTGCAGTATCTATTCTGCAATTTCAGAAACGATCGTAATGCATAAATTCTTGGCACTATAAACAGAGAAGACGAAATTGATCACAAGAGTACCTGCATATGTGTGAAGATAGGTCCTATTATAATCTTAGTCCTTTTGATAAGAGTCCTAAACCATTTTCACATACTGAAAAATCCTTCCTATCTGTAATAAGGTTTTGCTACTCAAGACATATGAAAAGGTTACCTTAACTGGCTTGAGGAGTCCCATACAAATCTGGAGACATCTTCTTTGGCCATCCGATACCTTGTGCAAGCTCCATGAGATATCGATGTCCAACACCTGAACCAACCAAAATGAGATGCAAAGAGAGGTAAAGAATCACTGCATTTGATGTAAGGGCAAGCAAATGCATTTCAGAATTATCATACCTCAAGAGGCTAAAATGCTATTAAGTTTGGTAACGTGACAAAGATTAATATTTAAATCCTTTCCGAAACTTCACATTATAAAATGTAGATAAGAACTGAGAGAACCATCACTATCTCAATAAATTTGAGGTTCAGAATTTTTGTACTCACCTTGATCAATTCATCTCTTCTCTTTGGATCAATACTGGCCACTCCAAAGATCATATTCTATGCCGAGATGTCCATTTCTATTGGAACTTCAAATCCTGCAAATGCGACAGCACGCCTCGACTGGAAAAAACTAAGGAAAAAAGTTGTTCTCAGTCAATAAAATTACTATCATTAGCCCATCCATTTCCTCGTTTGATGGGTTTGATACGATGAAAAACACAAATTCTTTAATCGAGCTAAAAATGGATTCTTCAGCATTTCTAATCCATATAAACGTTAAAATTCTCATCCGAATCACATTCACAGGAGAACAGAGAATTGAAAATCCATAACGAACCTCTCCACCGAGATAACAGTAACAGAGGTCACCAGAAGATGTCAATCCAGTGTCGTGAAACGCCGATCGACCCAGAACTCTAACCATGTGCGGCTCCACCATGTGTTTCCCTCCCAATATCTTCAGAATCGTCGTTTTCCCTGTTTTCAATCACCCATCCCATTCAAATTCAGATCCCATACACACACATTTCAAGCTAGATGGATAACGAATTTCATGTACCGCGCCATTAGATCCGAAGAGGAGAGCAATTGAGCTTGTTAGAGAAATCGTCGATTAGTATTTTTGATCCCGCCGCTGGATGGCCATCTATTCATGGATACATGAAACGTAATCCGGAAATCCCCATTGTTGAATTTCGATTCTCTTCTGCCGTCACCGCCATTCTCTTCTGATCAATTGGTGACCAGGCAGATCTCGGGAGCGGAAGAGCCGTTCCGAAATTGTGAAGGAGAAGATGCGGTTAAAGATAAACTTCTATTAGGCAAGCATACAAAAATTAACCTAAACAGAACTTAATTGATTTTTCCGTATTGCTTAAAGTTAACTTCATCTCAACATTATTACATTGCATAGGAGATTTGCAAGTTACCAATGCTTATGATACATCTCAACTCATTATCAATCCAGTCATGAGGCTGACCACTTTCGGCAGAGGTTAATCTATATTTTGTCTTAGTTTTAACCAGATTTGTATATTGTAATCTAGATTACAGTACTCTGATCTAATTATTCTTACCAAAACTTGAAATGAATGTTGTAGTTTACCTTATGATGGATTGGCAATTGCATTGAACCCGAAAGTCGACGATGCATTAGTGCAGCTTCAGAAACAGCAAAAGGCGGATGAGTGGTTAACGCTTGATCTTAAGTCCGTTTATGATGTCACGAGTTCTACCGAGGTAATGATTCTGTTTTGGAAATTCGTATAGATCTAAGGAACTTCAATAGGGTATATGACTATTAGAGTAGGATTTTGCTTACTATTCATGTTATTGTTGTAGATTGAGAAATATAGAATCCGTGCAAAGGTCACTGCCATTGATACTGATTGGGGATGGTATTACTTTGGTTGCGTTAAATGTCAACATCGGGTTTTCAAAGACTTGAAAAAGGAGTCTTCCACCAGACCACGACCAGTTGTTCCTATTTGGTATTGTGATAACTGCAAGACAAACATCAAAGCGGTTTCACCAAAGTAAGTGTTTGAAACTCAATCTACTTTACGAACAACTACTTAGTGTTTTACTTACAATTCTCATTTTTATTTTTCTTCAATAGATTTAAGCTACATTTAATCATTGAAGATGATTCTGGTGAGACTAAGATAATGCTGATGGATTCTGTTGCTAACGGGATGGTCAACAAGACAGCTGCATTCCTACTTAATGGTTCTACTGATGAGGTACTACCGAATCCAATTGTTAAGTAATATACAATATCAGTATTATTACAAAATATACAAATGTTGAAAACTTTACCTGTGTAGATTCAAGACCCGGAACTTCTTCCTGATTCCATCAAAGATTTGGTTGGGAACACTTTCGATTTCTTGGTGGGTGTAGAGAAGGAGCACATCATGTATGGAAATGACACCTACAAGGCTCACAAAGTAAAAAATGGATATATCACGTGCCATTCTGATTCAGCCAATGAGATCATTACTGTTGAGGATGATCTCTCTCAAATTCATTCTGACAATGAGGTATGTGATGTTTACATTTGGACATTCATTTTGTGTAGATACTCCAGTCATAATCATAGTACGAGAGCTAACCTTATTGACATCACATACCTTTTATTTCAGGCCTCTGTCGTGAAGAGCAATGGGATGACACCATCTCCTAAGCGTAGTATTGAAGACAGCAACATAAGAAGTGAGCTCTCTTCCACTTCAAAGAAACAGTGCACCAAGCTCATCAGCCTAGAAGACGAAAGCAATGGTGTGGATGTGAAGACGTTGACCGAGTAGTGCATCCCAAACTGTCACAAGGAATAATGAGTCAGCATTGTCATCGTTTTGTTGTTTTGATTTGTTTAAGAAATTTCTAGCTTTTAAATTCGTTTTTCAGTATTTGAGATATTATTTGGATTTTTTAATAAGTTGAGTACAATTATCTACTTTCATTTGGCTTTATATCGACTATCTTACATCTATACTATTATCTACTTCGGAGCCTAATATGGTTTTTCACAATCAATTATGACACCTAAGACTTATCTACTTGAAATTGTGAACATTGAGACTCTCTGATTCTAAAAGAGTGTGTTTATAAGGCCTACACAATTGTTGGCCCATTCAATCTAGAGTCTAATGAACAAAGGACTAGAAGAAATTCATAGGCCGTAGCTAAATACTTATCTTTTTGACCCGTGAAATTTGACAAGATTCCTTGCTTGAATAATAATCACCTACGAAGAAAATTCAGACTGGTCATATAAGATTTTTCTGAAAAAGCGAATATATTCAGAGAATCCTCAGTATATTTACAGTAGCATTAACTACAGTATGAACCTGATTTTACGGGACACTGAAACAAAATTGTCAGTTTAGATATCCATAGCGAATCAATTAACAAAATCTCAATATATTGCGTGCACCATCAAGCTAACGCCCATTAATGTTCTTTTATATATATTTAACGCAAAGATACTTTATGAAAAATATATAAATAGGAACCCTTATAATCTAAACTTCATAAACCAGTAAAAAGTTAGATCTGAAATTTTTTTCAAACAATGAACAACACTAAACTCGCTTCAGTTACACCAGACCGTGATGATTTACGGATCACTGTGAAAGTTTTAAAGATCTGGGATACCCTTGATGTGGACTCCTTTGAAGGATTGAGTTTCCTCTTTGTTGATGATGATGTAATTAGAACTTAATGTGTTTTCATAGTAAAGATTATTTTATGATACATGATGATACTAACTATATTATCTCTTGCGTTAATCTTTCCTACAAATTTGTCAGGGCACGAAGATGCATGCTTATGTGGACAGAGAAGATCAGAAACGGAGATTCAGGGGACTACTTCATGAAGAAGATTGGAGGAGCTGATGTGGAGTCAGGTTTTACCAAACTCCTAGACCTCTGCAAGTGCACAGATCGCGGAAGTATGGGTATCGAACACAAGGACTGGCTATTGAGTACACTTTGAAACTATGGATTTTGGATCAAGCTAAAACAAAAGTATGATTGAGGTTGTAATGGTGAACCGAACTAGCAAGTATAACGAGGTTGTAAATCAATAAAGGAAAAGCGCTAGGTCATAGGGGCTATCGCAGAGAAGCAAGCAATGATCAATGAAACAATGATAGATGAATTGATTAGGGATGTTGGGATATTAAGAACCGTCTAGAACACAGATCACGAATATAAAACCATTCCACTTTCGAGGCTCCGGCTCCTTTGTTAATCTACCTAGTCGCTAAACTTTTGGTATGTCCCTAGGTGATTAAATCAAGCTTTAGAATGAATAGGTTCTGATACAGTTCACTAGATTATAGTAGATCAACTTTCGCAGTCTAAGAAACCTAGCTTGTCAAAGAATATGTCCGGCGAATGATACAACACTGTCGAGGCTCAAATCAACCTAAGATCGGATTACTAGATGCGCGGTAAAGCAATCAGCATTAGTTAAGTGCACAAGACGAGACAAAGACTCTAATATAATCCCTAGCTAATCATTGAAATCAAAGATCATGCAAGCAACTCATTGAATAGTAACCCTAGCAACCTAACTAGTGGATTACTCAGACATGATCAAAGCAAACACACATAGAGATGAAGAAAACATGATTGCAATAAAACTTAGAGTAGGAAATCGAAATACAGGGCGGCTCTCTTTTCACAAGAGGCTAAAAAGCTATATATATAGTGCTAGGTCTTTTGAGGCGGCTTAGGGTTAAGCCGGGCTTGAAAATATGAAATCGGGCTTCAAAACGGGCTTCGGGTCGACCGCGGCGTTGGGACGGTCGGTCGGGACGATCGGCCGGATGATCGGGTCGTGGCCGAGTCGGAACGGTCGTGGCCGGACGGATTCGTGGTCGGCCGCTGTGGTCGGACGGATGAAGATTGGCCGATGAAATCTCGGTCGGACGCGGGACGTAGTTTCCCGGCTCGGACGGCGCGTTCGTGCGTGGTACGCGAGACGAGTTGCGCGGCCGCGAGGCGTTACTGATGACAAGAGTTTTGTGTGTGTGTGAAAAGAATGAAATGAGATGAGTGGAATGCAATCAGTGGTATATGATGGTGGTAAGATGCAAACACAAACACAGTCAACAATTCCCTTTAACCATGATAGTTGATGTAGTACAAAGGGTTATCAATCCAAAATGGGAAACTTGTCACTCTATGAGAATATGAAACAACCAGAAGTCAAGCAAGCAGTAAGAGATTTGAAGTAACACTAACAACCTAAAAATGAAAAGCAGTGCAATAAAAGTAAACAAAGCAGTGAAGTGTCAGCTCGACCAAGAGCTCGAGTCGAGTAGAGCAAAGTACCAGCTCGATCGAGTTTAGGGACGAGTTGAGACAAACAAAGCTAAAGGTGACGACTTTAACAAGATAAAGAGAGAATTAGGGTTCAAGACAGGGTTTTGCAATCAAAGGAATCTACACTTAATCAATCTAGCTCTTAAAACTCCTTGTATCAAGGCTTCTCTTGATATTGGGCTTCTCAATGCCTAGCCAACCCTTTCCCAAGGTGAAGGCTATCAACCAAGGAATGATCTCAGAAACAGGGGGTTAGCCAGTGAGAATCAAACCTTGGAGGCTATAGGATCATTGCCCAAACTAATCCATCCAACCCCTTAGACCTCTATTGTCTAGAGCAAGAGATATTGGAGCTCTTAGTGGATCTTTTCCAGCGAATGCCATCACTTTCGTGTGGGGAGTCGCCTAAGGACTTACAAGCCAGGGGTAGTGGTCATGTAGCCTTAAGATCTATCCAAAAGAGAGAGAATCTAGATTAAGACCATAAGCTAGAAGGATTAAGCATATGAAACCTCTAATCTATCCCATCTCAAACCCTAATGGGTAACTACTCACTACACATGAATGTAAACACAAGCAAATGCAATAAAAGAGACATCATAAGAAAGAGGAGATGAAATTAAACAACTTTTATTGAAATAAGCAAGTGCAAATACAAAGAGATTAATCCAGGATCTAAGATTCAAGAAGCAAGAGCTTCAAGAACACAAAGATGGGATTAGTTCTAAAAAGTAAAAGACAATAAATTAAAAGAAACTAAAACAAAATAATCTAAAGCTTGGTGGTTTTTTCGTGGCTTAGAGCCTTTAAATACAAGAGGATTAGGTTTAGGGTCAAAGGAAAGTCAAGGGGGAAGCAACATTTTTCGGGTTTGACTTTGACTTCTCAGCTCGATCGAGTTGAAGCTTGGCCGGTCGAGTTGAGGAACTCGACCGGTTGGTCGAGTGGTCGAGCTGGTCTTCAAGATGGCTTCTCCCTTCTTCCTTTGCGTATCCAGTTGAGCTGCTTCCATGTGCCAAGTCCCTCCATGCTCCTTGTCCCATATGCTCCAGAATGCTCCAAAAGACCTATTTCAAAGGACCAAACATGCATATGTATGCAAATGCAACCTAAAACTAACATGAATGCATAAGAAGAGAAAAGGAACAAGATATGATGCAAATGGAAGCTAAAACTATGCAAAAGATGCATAAAAGATGTGCTAAAACTATGTAAAATGCAAGTACATCAGTTACTCCCCGGCTCGCGCGGCGTGCGCGGCTGTGGCGTGAGCGGTTGTGGCGTGGCCGACCGCGGGCAATACTTTCCCGGGTCGTGATTTGCGCGCGGCCGAACTGTTTTGGACTTTGGCCGAGACTTCAGATGGACGGACGATATTCTGGCCGAGCGTGGAACGTTCGTTCCTCGGCCAGCCGGACTGCGCGGTTGGGCGCTGATTCTCGATAGAGCCGTCTGGAGCAGTCTTCACTCTTTTGGTTGTAACTCCGTTTCTACTCATCCAAATTAGGCCGTTCCAGTTGCGTTGGAAAGTTAACTCAATCAGAGCACGCAGGAACTGGTCTTGATGAAATCCATTGAGTATATCTTTTTCTGGGCCCTCTTAAAGTTGGTGCTTGTGCATGGAGCGCTTGAAGTGCAAATCCTATGGTTTTGCTCCAAAATGCATCATTTCACCTGTTTAGACTCTAGACACTATAAACACAGTAAAACTACCTTTTTAGATAGAAAACCTGCCAAAAACCATTAGAAAACAATGCTAAAACAGTATAAAAAGTGGTAAATTAGAGGTATATCAGGAGCATAACTGGTTTCAAAGTCCAGTTAGTTAATACAGAGATTCGATTGACCAAACAGAGGAAAGAAATTGTTCTCACGCGTGATACCCAAGTTTCTTACTCTGACAATTGTAATGGTTTTATTCCTCTGGATCTTATTCCATTTGGAGATGTTTATCGTTCAACTGTTCAAGACGGAACATCTTTCCTTAGAGGTAATTTGCTGAATTATTTGTAGTTTCTGTTTATATAACCGGAAAATGATTTGTTTTTAGAGGCAATACTTTGTGTAGTGATATCTAATTTGGCATTACAGATTTTATAGGTCAAATACATATTGTGAGGGAGTTGGACACTATGATAGATCCTTTCCTTCCTAGGAATATATGGAACATGCATAACAAATATATTAGCAAGATTGACTTTATGCTTCTGGACAACAAGTAAGTATACCAGTTCTATAAACCTATTGTCTTTAATAGTATAGATTGCTTGGAAGTGAGTAATACGAAACTGAACTACCTGTTTTTCATGTTTTAAGTGGCACTGGTCTTAACTTTCGTGCGAAAAGAGAGTTAGCAGATAAGTTCAAATGTTTCTGGCTTTGTTATGGTTACACAGGAACAAATATCATCCTCTTAACTGATTGGCGACTGGTTGGATCAGATGGTAATCTGTTTGAGATTTGTTTTCAACTTTTTATTAGCATGTTTTTCTAAGATGTTCCAGATTTAAATTACATTTCTGGTTTGTTTATTTGATATACATGTAGGTGGTATAAACGTTGAAAGTGTGCATGGTATCTCTACTTTTGATTTTCATCCAACCGGTCACTTAGAGGTGGAACACTTCGAAAATATATTGTAAGTTTTAGTAGTATGTATTGTTTCTAAGTTTACCAAGTTATTCCCTATAATAATATTAGCTAACAATAATATTATGTGTACATTATACAGCCTTCATCCCACATCCGATGATAGTGACGTTGAACTCATGGATGGTTGAAGATTGTACCGAAAGTTTGGAAATCACGTCAAGTGTTCAGAAGATGTTTGCCATTCTAATATTACCTACTTCTCTCTATATCTATTTTGTAAACTTAACTATGAGCAGCACTGTTTCTATTATTTCTGGATGATTTCAAGTTTGAATCTTATGTTTTATAATTATGTCCAATATGACGAACATATAAAATCATGCGATCATCTGAAAGTAAAAATCTATTCATTGTGAGAGATAGTTACCTCAACTGATTGGGGATGTGAACTGAACTGATATGTTCCGACTTGATATGTAAACTTGACATTTCTCCAAATCACAAGTACTATACACACAAAAGTAGTTTATTAGCGTAGTCAAGCATTGTTTAGCAGAAAACATAAATAAATGGCTCAGGCTAATTTTGTCACTTTGGTATGAGACATGTTTGTGATTCTATTACTAAATACGCATCTTTTTTGGTTTCCTACTCTATCATTTAGCAAGATAGAGATCTACAAATTAAAACTCAAGTCATATCTTAACAATATACTAGATCCTGACCCGTGCTTGGGAAGCACGGGATGTTACGATTTTTGAAGATTTTATTTTTTTGAGTTACACAGTTATTCGGTGTAAATTTTAATTTGGGGTTAAATAAATTATTGAATCAATAATAAGACAAAAAGTGATAAATTAAGTGGTAAATATTTGGGTTGTAATAATTCTTCTCGAGTATAGCCCTAAAATGGATAATGGATAAGTTCATTTCGCATATTTTCTTTGTTTGAAATTAACATCCGCATTTGTGGCATCCAGACCGTTTGTTTAACATCTTGCGCAATACGAAAAGTCGCACAACTTGGGGTATGGGAGAAATCGAATCCGCTTTTGACCGCTCGGCCACTCTCCCCTTCCCGGGTCGAGGGGGAGGATTCATCCAAGCCGTACTCAACTCTAATTCGATTCGATATCTAGTCTTCTGATATGAAATTAATTTGGTGAATCCGTCGGATCAGCTGTTCATTAATAAACAAAAAAAAATCTTCGAATAATTTAATATGTACTTCTGTACAATTAAAATGAAAAATGAAATTTGTAATAAGTCTAGTAAATCTCCTTGAACACTTCAAATAATATATTTTCAATTTGATATCATATCAAAAAAAATTATGTAAGTCCAATATTCTCTTCTTTCCCTTCATTAATAAATTTGTCTATGAGACATATTAAAGTCAAGGTTACAAATTTTCACCTTTACCACTTCCGTTCTTCCTTTATGTTGTTTTTCCGAAAAAACCCAAATCTAAAAGAATGTTGCACTGGCTGTGATGTTGCTAATAGTTAAATTTTTTAATATTAGATTTATAAGACTGTATATTGTTTTGACATTTTTTTACTTAACAGAACGAAACCGTCTCCATCGGCATTATTTTTTGTGTTAGCGTAAAACTCATTTTTGAAAATAAAAAATTGGCAATTTATTCTCTTCATTTGTAAATTTGTTCATGAGACATGTTAAAGTCAAGATTACAAACTTTCACCTTTGATTAGATTCGTTTCTTTTTTCTCATATGAGACATATTAAAGTCAAGATTAAAAAATTTCACCTTTATCAGTCCGGTTCTTTCTTTATATTTTTCCGAAAAGACCCAGATTCAAAAGAATGTTGCACTGACCCGTGATGTTGCATTGATTCATTTTAATATGTAGCTATGCTCTATACAATTAAAATGAAAAGGAAACTTGTAATAAGTCAAGTAAGTCTCCTTAAACACTTAAAATAATATATTTTCAATTTGATATCCTATAAAAAAGTTATGTAAATCCAATATTCTTTTCTTTCCCTTCATTTCTAAATTTGTCTATGAGATATATTAGAGTAGAGTTTACAAATTTTCACCTTTATCAGTCCCGTTCTTTATTTATGTTTTTCCGAAAAGACCCGAATCTAAAAGAATGTTGCACTGACCCGTGATGTTGCTAACCTTTGAGTTAGTTAAAATTGTGAATATTAGATATCATATAAAAAAAGAGTATGTAAATCCAATATTCTCTTCTTTCCTTTCATTTATAAATTTGTCTATGAGATATATTAAAGTTAAGATTACAAATTTTCACCTTTCTCACTCCGGTTCTTTTTTTATGTTTTTCCGAAAAGACCCGAATCTAAAAGAATGTTGCACTGGCCTGTGATGTTGCTAACCTTTGAGTTAGTTAAATTTGTGAATATTAGATTTCTAAGATTGGATATTGTTTTGACATTTTTTGATTAAGGAGAACTAAACAGTCTCCATCAGCATTATTTTTTGTGTTAGCGTATAGCTCATTTAAAAAAAAAAAATTGGCAATTTAGGTCAAGAAAACGATATTCTTGTTCGTAGATCCATTCTTTTTTCTTTTCTCTTCATTTGTAAATTTGTTCATGTGACATGTTAAAGTCAAGATTACAAACTTCACATTTGATTAGATCCGTTTTTTTCTCATATGAGACATATTAAAGTCAAGATTACAAATTTTCACCTTTATTAGTCCCGTTCTTTCTTTATGTTTTTTCGAAAAGACTCGGATCTAAAAGAATGTTGCAGTGACCTGTGATGTTGCTAACCTTAAACCGTCTCCATCGGCATTATTTTTTGTTGTTAGTGTAAATATCATTCTTAAAAAAAATTAGCAATTTAGGTCAAGAAAACGATACTCTTGTTCGTAGATCCATTCTTTTTTTTCTTTCTTCGTTGTAAATTTTTCGTGAGACATGTTAAAGTCAAGATTACAAACTTTCACATTTGATTAGATTCGTTTCTTTTTTCTCAAAGTCAAGATTAAAAAATTTCACTTTTCTCACTCCCGTTCTTTCTTTATGTTTTTCCGAAAAGACCCGAATCTAAAAGAATGTTGCACTGGCCCGTGATGTTGTTAACCTTTGAGTTAGTTAAATTTGTGAATATTAGATTTCTAAGATTAGATATTGTTTTGACATTTTTTGATTAAGGAGAACTAAACAGTCTCCATAAGCATTATTTTTTTGTGTTAGCGTATAGCTCATTTAAAAAAAAACAAATTGGCAATTTAGGTCAAGAAACAAAACGTATTAAACTTTCCTCATAAATTTCGAATTTAAAGTATTCCAGCTCGATCTTTCCAAAACTATCGGTGTATTACAAATGTAGAATCCAAGATATCACTAACAGTAATCAAAAGATATTCTCTTCCAAGCAAAATCACGGGAGTCTTTCCACAATCTATGCAATATTTATGATTGAATATCCCTCCAAAAGAATATGCGTGTGCTAATATTTTGAAACCCTAAGAAACCCTCCCATCACAAATACTATAAATACAGTAGAAGAAACCTTAGAAAAACTAATACTCAAACATAGATGACTTTTGATTTCAGTTCAATGCTTTTTTCTTCCAGTTTTTTTCTATTATAAATCCGTTTTGCTAATAAAAAACTATCTTCTCTTTTTAACAGATATTTCATCACCTACATGAAGAAGAAGAGGGATGCAAATCATAGATCAAAATAACGTATGAGGCAATTACACTAAATCACTTCTTTATATCACATTGTTATCTCTTCTAATAGCAATTTTCAATCTGTTTCAGGATGTGAAGAAGGAAGACGATCATGTTTTCTCAAAATCCTACTTTCAAGTATATGATTATTTCTCATAACTTCACAAAGCTTAAGATATCAAACCTTACAGGTCTTCTTGGCGAATCCGTGAGAAAGTTCTCCACATTTGGATGCAGTTCATGGCACTCTCTGGTGAAACAATGGAGGTAATATATGCAGACGAAACTGTAAGAATTCATCCAATAAATCATGTCCAGTATTTGTTAAAGTCCTGCATACATGAAAACAATCAATCAACAAATCTAGAGGTCCATGTTCCAAAGAGTTATTTCGGAATTTGTGGCGTCTCCTTTTTGTTTAACATACGTTGGTGTCTTTCTTTTCAGGTTGCTGAATCCAAGCAAGCTTCTTCATGTGCTTCTTATTATTATTTTTTGTGTTAGCGTATAGCTCATTGCAACAGCTTGCTTCTTATTAGGTGCATTTTCTGGAAAGAAGCTCGGATTATCAGCTGGAGAAGTTAATTACCCGATTTTCATGGGATTGTCGTATATTCTTTTTCAAAACCGGGGATTAATTTATGTTTTAGAATATTGGTTATGTCTGGTTATAGTCCTGAACCGTAGCTTTAATTGTTCCGGTCTGATTTAAGTAACCTAGGATCCGCGTGTTTTTTTTGCGGGTCGGTCGAAGATCCGGTGTGTAGCCCCTTTTTACACTTGACACACTTTTTTCTGCCTAAACTTGTTTCCAAACAGAGGAGGTCCGAAATATGTCTTGGACAAAAATAACCTCACTCTAAAAAAATCTCATTTGAAAAGTGTGGGGGTAAACGGTCTTTTTAACAGGATCCGACCCGATTTCCTTCCGGGTTATTCATAAAAATTCGGATAACTGGGATAATTTCCTGTTTGGTGACAGGAATAACTCCAGCATGTACCCTGGATTGCTTCCATTTTAATAGTATAGATATTGTTTTAACGTTTGATTAAATTTTTATTTATCATATTTTAGCCCTCACTTATATTTCTTAATATCACTTTCTCTCTAATCTTATTTTCTCTTCTTTTGTAAATTTGTATATGAAACATGTTAAAGTCAAGATTACAAAATTTCACCTTTGATTAGATTTCGTTATGTCTCTTTGAAAAGACTCAGATCTAAAAAAGGTTGTTTTGACCTTTGATGTTGCTAAAATTTGAGTTGATCAAATTTGTAAACATTAGATTTTTAAGATTGTATATTGTTTTAACGTTTGATTAAATTTTTCTTTATCATATTTTAGGCTTAACTTATTTTTCTTAATATCACTTTCTCTCCAATCTTCTTATTTTCTCTTCTTTTGTAAATTTGTCTATGAGACATATTAAGTCAAGATTAAAAAAAATCACCTTTGATTAGGGATATTATTTCGTTATGTCCCTTTGAAAAGAGTCGGATCTAAAAGAATGTTGGTTAGACTCGTGATGTTACTAACATTTGAGTTAATTAAATTTGTAAATATTAAATTTTTTTAAAATTATATATTGTTTTAACTATCTAAAGACAAATTCAATTAGTTTTCTGCAATTATTTTTTTTCGTAGGAACTTTGTCTTCAGCTATCCTGAACTTTATCTTTATTCTTGTTGCTTGTGCATTTGGATTCTCATGACAATTCTCTCTCTTTTTTTTTTTTGCTAAAATCTTATCAAGTTATCAATCCTCTTTTTCCTTTTATAGCTCATATAGTTTACTTTCTATCTCGTGTTCATGGGTGCATTGTTTGGTTTCTTGAGTTGGTGACATGATATCTACATGATAGCTTTTAATATTTTTTCCTGGATGAGTAATATCTCCTATTTAGATAACAATGTTTCAAACTTGGGTCCAAACTTTATAAGTTTGATTATTAACATTAGAAAGATAGTTTGTTAATATTAATATTAATCCTAGTCGTGTATGCATTTTAGGTAGATTATTAAAATTACATGCTACACCTATAATGAATGAAAAAAAATTGTAATTAGTAATGTTATGTTTGTCGTAATTTTATGTTTTTTTTTTCTATAAGAAACCACATTTTTATTGGATAAATCCTCATTTATTTTATTTAGTCCAAATGGCATTACTCAAAATGGGTTTAGTTTATACAAATTAAAGGCCTGGGATGAATAAAATAAACACTGATAACATCAAAGACCGACGAAATTCAAGGTGTCTCAAACGTCGCCATGGAACTCAGCGAAACTCTGAAACCTGCTCATGTCGTAATTGCTTGGATCTGGTTCCAGCCATAAACTCTTGAAACGACAAATAAGTGTCTCTTCCAGTGCTGCACGAATCGCCGGACTTTCTGCCATTAATAAGTGTTGTGAGAGCACACGATCAGAGCAGGATGAAAACTCCCAACCCAAACCCGCCACCTTACAATCTCCTCTCCAGGAGGCATCAGCTCTGCATGTTACAGTGGTATTATCTTTAATTCTCTGTAATCTCGATCTAGGGATCTGGTTTTGGGTTTTAGGTAAACACCTTCAAGCAGTATCAACTTCTTCACGCCTTAATCGCTTTTGATTTACAGAATCCAGTGAAGCCATACTTTTTTATTTCATGATTTCTTCTCAAATGAATCATCGGGACTTTCGGATGCCTTGATCTGGGTAAAGACAACCATACTCTTATTTGTAGAAGGAGAGAAGCAAACATGTTGTTTGATGTTCCTATTACCTGACGATTTCCACCATCTTAACATCGACCCCAAAAAAGACAGTTCTCGAGCTTGGGGTCGCCCTAATTTTTTCTCTCAGGCACGGCTTCCGAGGCCGCCGCACGACGCAACCTTCCTCAACGGAATGAGTCTCCGGCTTCGCCTCCCTTCCGGCAGTCCGTGCGTTTTGCTCCCCTGAAGTTGCCGCCTCCCTTGGTCGCCGTTACTTCTCCCTCGTCGCCTCCTCTTTCCGACGATTCTACTCACTTCTCCGACCTCGTTCTCGCCTCCGGCAGCCAACGATGGAGTACGTGGGACTTTTGAGGACTGAGTCCCCATCCCGTCCGGTTGCTCCGCCGAAGCCGCCAGATCGAACGTCCACCAAATCTCTCCACCCTCCCCATCCGCCGGAGCCACCAGACCCACCGGATCCGCCGGATCTACGGTCTGTGCCTCTCCTTTTCCCTCCTGGTCTCCCCCCTCCTTCGAAGCTCACCGCATTCCACATCTCCTCTCCCCAAGTGTTTTCTCCAGATCTAGATCTAGAGCTTTCCCATCTAGATCCGATTTTTGCTTCCGGTGTTGTTGTGACGCCTCTTGGGTCACCCATTCCTGCAGTATGCAGTCTTTCCTCCGATCGAGCCTCTGGTTCCTCGAGTTCGTCTCACCACCTTGCAGTAAGCCTGCTTCTCCTGCAGAAGTCTCCAGATTCTCTAGACATGTCCTCTACAGAAGTGTTTCTTCTTCCGCTGGTGGCTTTCTTTGAAGCGGATTCTCCCTTCGTCACTCTCATCGTCCTTCTTCACTCGCTCACCCAGGTTTACTCCTCCTCTTTGTCTCTTGCTTCTCCCTCTGTGGATTGCTGTAAGACTTTAGTGGAATGGTTAGTGCTGGTGATTGTTCCCAGTTTATTGGCCTTTGTTGGCTCACTTAACGCCGTAGTGCGTCTCTTTACTGCAGTATGCAGAGTTTACATCCTTGCTGTGACGGCTTGTGCTTCATATTCTTTCTCTCAGTGGCAGAGTGGAAAGAATTGTCTTAGTTGTTTCCATCAGTTACTCTGGTTTTGGACTTCTATTGTCCTCATCTCTCCTTTAAGGAGCTTATTCTCCTCCCATGTATTTCACTTAGTTTAAGTGGTATTGTTACAGGGAGCATCGTGAAGGCTGTTCTATTTAGAGCAGTAACCAAGAGACTCTTTGGATCTCGATCAGCAATTGTTATTGTTGACGGCTTGACCTTCTTGTCTTTGGAGGCGGTTACCCCTCCTCTTGGTGGTTTCGATCAAGACAGCTATTGTTGCTTTGTTCTGAGTGCTAATTCGGTTGAGCATGTACGCTCCCATCTATCCATTTACCTCTATTTGAGTTGTTGTAGTTTCTTTTGTTTAATCTTATGCTCGACCAATCTGTGGTTTGATGCTTTGATTTATTTGGCTCACTGTGGCCTTTGTATCATCTCCCCTTGGAGATAAACCTCTCTTGATTTAATGCAAGTTTTCGTTGACCAAAAAAAAAAAACATCGACCCCAAAAAATTGAAGAACAAAGTTTCTGAAGTTAGCAACACCTTCAAATTTTGATGTCATCATTTTCTTTTCACATGTTTGGGTAGCTAGTCTTTGAAATACCTAAAGGTTTATTACATGTTTCTTTTTATCTTTCTCGATAGTTTTCACTTTTCCTCCTTGCTTGTGACCTGTTGATTCATCTAATAAGAAGCTTATGGAATATGATTCGCTTTATGAAGCGATAATTGTCTTTCTGTTTATGAGAATACACTTGATTACCTTTTACAATTGAATTTAGATGGTGATGATTTATAGGTTTTGATTTTTTTTTTACTCTCGCTTTTTTATTCTTCTTAAGTACGTTTGTCTTCCAATGGATTCTTCTATGAACTCTATCATTGTATGTTCTTGTTATTTCAGATTCAAAGAGGCAATTGGAGAAAATGGTAAATCTTTTCAAACCCATTGTATAGATAGTATTCTTTGACAATAAGGATAGCAAGTGAGACCGATCAAAATAACGAATAGCAAATAGAAACCATAAGGAAAAGAGAAAAAAACATCACTTTTACCAAAAACATATACATAGACTTCTATGAAGAAGAGTAGAGAATCATTTTATTCAATCTTATTTAAGTATGGGACAACATGTCTAACATGTCTTTCAAAGTATCCAATTTTCTTGTTCAGCAGGTCTTTCTAGGATCAGCTCCAATCTATGGTCCAAATGTGGACGTTTATTGGTTTACTTGTATTTATGTGATAACCAATTTGTATTTCTATCACCATTAATAAATAATAACTAATCATCAAATAATTTAATATGTAGTTATGTACTATTAAAAAAATTGAAAACTTGTAATAAGTCGATAGTAGTAAGTCTCCGTGACCAATTTTTATTTTTTTGGTAAAATGGGATTGGTTTCATACAGAATTAAGGCTTTTTAGCCAACCCATTAATTAGCCACACAATTGACTTCTCAATTAAAAAATCTCAAAACATAAAGACACACCTAAGATCCTTGTGTTTTAGCCTACGCGAGAATGAGAATAATTTTGAACCGATTAGTCATATTTTCATAATTTTGGGAAGTCCGTGTTTTTCATTTTCACAAAAAAAAAAATCTATTAGTTATATATTCCATATATTGTTGGATTGTTGAAAAAGCATTATAAAATGGTTCAAAAAAATGACAATATTTTAAAATCTACCAATGAAACTTAAAATAATATCTTCTCTTTGATATCATATCAAATCTATAATTTGTGATCCTACCTTTGGTTTTATCTCTTATTTTTTAATTTGTATCCATAAGACATGTTAAAATAAACCCGGATCTGTTCTTTTTCTTTTTTTTTTCTCTCTGTAAAACCCCGAATTTGATTCTGACCCGTGATGTTGCTAATATTTGAGTTAGTTTAATTTGTAAACATTATGTTTTTAAGATTGGATATTATGTTAAAATTTGATGAAAATGTTTTTGTGATAACATATATATTTATTCATCATATTTTAAACCTCAACTATTTAAATGAGATTTATTTATTTTTAACCCATATATCACTACCAAATTTCAAGAAATATGTTTATACAAAAGTCACGTGTTTTGGCCTATGTAAAAGTGGTTTTGAATCCATATATAGTCCGGTGGTTTTTTTATTTTGACAAAGATTGATTTGTTCCATATTCTAAAGATTGTTGGATTTGTTGAAGAAATATTATAATGTTTCAAAAGAATAGTAATTAAAAATCTACGATAAAATCTAAAGTTATATACATAATGTGTTATAACTCAAAGAAAATATACAAATTTTCACCTTTCTCACTCCCATTCTTTCTTTATGTTTTTTTTCCGAAAAGACCCGAATCTAAAAGAATGTTGCACTGACCCGTGATGTTGCTAACCTTTGAGTTAGTTAAATTTGTGAATATTAGATATCATATAAAAAAAGTTATGTAAATCCAATATTCTCTTCTTTTCCTTCATTTATAAATTTGTCTATGAGATATATTAAAGTTAAGATTACAAATTTTCACCTTTCTCACTCCCATTCTTTCTTTATGTTTTTCCGAAAAGACCCGAATCTAAAAGAATGTTGCACTGACCCGTGATGTTGCTAACCTTTGAGTTAGTTAAATTTGTGAATATTAGATATCATATAAAAAAAAAGAGTATGTAAATCCAATATTCTCTTCTTTCCCTTCATTTATAAATTTTTCTATGATACATATTAAAGTCAATATTACAAATTTTCACCTTTATTATACTGTTCTTTCTTTATGTTTTTCCAAAAAGACCCGGATCTAAAAGAATGTTGCACTGACCCGTGATGTTGCTAACCTTTGAGTTAGTTAAATTTGTGAATATTAGCTTTCTAAAGTTGGATATTGTTTTAATATTTTTTTATTAAAGAGAACTAAACCGTCTCCATCGGCATTATTTTTTGTGTTAGTGTAAAATTGGCAATTTAGGTCAAGAAAACAGTATTCTTGTTCGTAGATCTATTCTTTTTCTTTTCTCTTCATTAGTAAATTTGTTCATGAGATATATTAAAGTCAATATTACAAACTTTTACATTTGATTAGATCTGTTTTTTTTTTCTCAGAAAAAAAGATCTTGATATTATATAATGTTGGTTTTGACCTGTGATGTTGCTAACTTTTGAGCTAGTAAAATTTGTGAATATTAGATTTCTAAGTTTAAGTTTAGATATTGTTTAGATCTAAACCGTCTCTATCAATATTATTTTTTTTGTTAGTGTAAAGCTCATTTTATTTTCGAAATTTGGCAATTTGGGTTAAGAAAATGATATTCTTGTCTTTATAATATTTTTAAATTTATTTTTATCCTAAATACTCTTTATTATTTTTATATTCCAATTTTATCCATACAAAATGTAAAAGACAAAATTGATAATTGTTGATTTTTAGCAGATTAAAATTTGGCTAAGACATTATATTTTTATTCAACTCTATATACAATTATACATAAGCCTAGAAATTTAAACCGAATCTTGAAGTTTCAAATTAGGATTTTATTTTGACAATTGTTATACAATTGATTTTAGGTTCTCAAAATACATTAGTTGTTTTGTTTTACTGATCGTAAGTCCATTTAGTGACTCTGGACCGAGGCCTAACTTTGTTTTTGGGTTATCAGTTTTGGACATTTGTTTTTCTGTTCACATTTAATTTTGGTAAGTCAGTTTCTTTTTTTTCAGACAACAACTTTGCTTTGTCGAAACTTTCCCAATTCCAACCCTAATTAGGAAGTAAAATTTGTGCGAGTCGACATTCTGTCTCTTCGTCGATTCTTACCTAGATCACTCTCTTTTGATCATCCATTTTTTCAGTTTATTGTCCAAATCTCCTGAATTCCAAATTACTTCCGAGGAAGAGTGAAATATCATACGGTAGCCTCCAATTTTGATCTTTTTTCAGCAACAGGCGGCTCCAGTTTTTTCCTCCGTCGGAGTTATTGACTCTAGTCCTTCCGTTGCCAAGGACCTCGGCGACCGAGCCATGTTACTCCGTTATACCCGAAGCAGCTCGCGTCTAAGGCAAAATCAGTTGATTAAATAAGTCCGTACCTCGTGCCTCTCAATGGCGTCTTGGTTTCGTCACCATGTATGGCAAGCTCTGTTTCTTCTGATGAATCGAAGTATGTGTTTTAGTTTGATTCTGCTTTTATCTTATTATATACCTAGTTAGGTTTCTCGTGTTTGTTTTACTGTGATTATAGTATTAATGGAATCTTTGCAATCTCTGTCTTTGTCTTTGTTTTAATCTTTGTTTTAAGCTATTAAATAGTTGGAGTTTATAAATACCCTTGTAATCTCTGTCTTTGTTTTCTTAGAATCGAGGATACTAAATACATTTGTTTTAGCTGTTGATTGGTATTAGTTTCTTTTCTATTTTTTTACTTAATACTTGACTATGTTTTGAATCTTGATGTCTTCTTTAAAGTTTGATGTCTTCGGTTTTTCATTGGATCCATCGAGCTTGATGATGTTTAAGTTTGTTGGTGAAGGATGACATGTTCCGGTAACGACTGTTCCGGTGAAGGATGACATGTTGTCTAGATCATCTAATTCATTTATAGTTATTTAAGTTTCTCAATTGTCATTCTTCATATTATCGCTTGTGATCTTAGTTTGCATCAGATTCTTTCTTCATCTAAGGATTAGTCCTTATGTATGTGCACTGTGCAGAATGGAACTTCGAGTACTGCTAGTCTAAATCTAGATAATTTTCTGTTTGTTTCTGTTTAATGGAACTTCGAGTAATCGCTTGTGATCTCTGTTTGTTTCTGTTTAATTTTTTCAGTAGATGTCATGTTTGACTTAGTACATTAGCCTTAAAAGAGATAGCGGTCCTTTCTAGGTTAGACTGTTTCTATACTAATCTAACGTTATTTGAAGTTATCATGATTCACACTTGTTCATTATCCCTATTTATTTTGACTCCCGAAGATAAAAAAATTAATCCCAAAACATTAGCTTTTTTCTTCTTCGTTTTGATGGTTCTAAAGAGATTGCATTTGGTTGTTAGAGATGAATCTGAAGCTTTACATTTAAATGTTGGAATATGGATTGAAATATGGATGTTGGAATATGGATTGAAAGTGCATTTCATTTATAAAAAGTTAAAAACAAAGCAGTCCTTTTGGACTTTCCTTGTCGGGTTTGATGTCGTTTATCGTGGCATAGATATTGGGTTTTCATTTGCCTCTGTCTTTAGCTTTTAAGTTTGAGTTTCGATAAAACAAAACTGGACAACCTTGAAATTAAGAAAAAAAACTAAGTGGATTTCTTCCTTTTCATATTCTCCGCTTGTATGCCTTTGTCTCCACTTAATTTGCAGAGGAATTTGGTTGCTTTTGTCGACCATGGTGATACTAATCTAATTTTTTATGTATTTGGTGGTAGGTTCCCAAAAGTTAAATGCAGTTGAATTTACTGCCGACACCACCTTCAAACAACTAAATGTTCGTTAAATCACCTGTAAGGAGTACACATCCAAAGGTCGTTGGTGAAAAGTTGCTTGCTTCAGGCTATTGGTATGATCTTTAAAATCTATTTTGGAATAAAGAAAGAATAATGAAGAACAAAAGTTAATAACTGATTTGAAGCTTTTTTTCTCATACAAAATGTTCTTTCCTCCTTGTTCGTGTATCTACGCATGGACCAGATGTGACCCGTCACAACCTCTTCCTCTTTCTTCATTCTGTATAAAGTCGGATTCTCCATTTTGCTTTGACATCCTTCAGGTATGTGAGGGTTAGCCATTTTTCTTATTTTGTTCCTCTCCTTTAAAGGTTTCTAGAAATATTATGCTAAAAAAGGTTTTGTAGACACCTCTATTGTTTTTAGTTACATGGGTTAATGAAATGAAGTAAACGCAAATACTGGTTCAGTGTAAAAGTTTCATGAAACTATTTTTACTCAGTGTTTATTAGAACAAACTCTTAACTTCCGCCTCTCTTTTCTCTTTGTACTTGGACATGATGTCTTCCACATGAAGTACATAACCTATAACATCTGACAAAAGCATAGTTCCAATTGAGTTGTTGAGAATTTATAATTTACACAAACTTAATGCCGTGTTGTCGTTCGTGATTTCAAACTTAGATAGTCGAGTTTGATTTTTTATTTATTTGCTGCTTACGCTATTTCAGTGATCTTGATGTGTTTAAGTGTTTCATTTATAATAGTGAAACACTTAAACACATCAAGATCACTGAAACACTTAATACTTCAACCTTCTGTTTTCTTCTTTGTTACTTAATACTTGGCTTTGTCTTAAATCTTGATGTCTTCTGTAAAGTCTGATGTCTTCGGTATTGAGCTTGATGATGCTTATGGAGAGAAATTGATATATTTAATAGACATATGTCTGACAATTTCTCTTATAACACTAAACTCGATGAGTCATAAGTGTTTCGTTCTTAATAGTATTGATTTTCTCATATGTTCTTTTGTTAAAAGAATTTGGTGTGAGAATTTCTCGATATCTTAGTACTTGGTAGTATGAATATTCCCTCTTTGTTCATTATCGTTAATAATGAGTCATTGTGCTATTATGCAGTCTGCGCTTGTTTCTCTTTTATTTTCTTTTGCCATGTATTACGTTTCTACTTATATAGCTTTTGGTTATATCTTGCTGTGCAGACCGGTTGAATCCGAAACCAACCAATCCCATCCTGCAAGTTTGAAGAATAAAAGAAACAGTTCGAGTGCTTTTATAAGAAAAAAGGTACAAACCAGTAAAACTTGATGTATCGTCCCATTGCATGATTTACATTGAGTATCATATGGTTTTTTGTTCTCCCTTCACATTGGCATGCATCTTTACATCTGAAAGAGATAAAAAAAAAATTCATTTAGAACAGATCGGGAATGTGATATAAAAATGTGATATCCGAACATATACCAAAGTTCTGGTAATGCCATTTGCTCCTCATTGCTCTGGTATCCAATCGAATAAAAAAATTTCTGTGTTTCATTTCTGTATTGGTAAAACATATCCAAAGTACAGCAAGTTAGTTTCGTTTTGAGAAAGACTAAGAACTTGTTTAGACAGCAGAAAAAGATTAACAAAATAAAACGGAATAAGAATTATTTGAAGCACAAAATTTATACTATGCAACACATTGTTTTGTTGTCTATTTCCGTTACCTTGATATTGTAAAACTCCAATGTATGCAGATCGCTAATTTGGATGGACCAACTTACTTTGAAGTGCTCCGAACCTAAGACTGCAAGGTAATGGCTTGTTAAGCACATATAATAAGCTATTGTTATCGAAATTAGCGAAGACTGAATTAATAAATATTAGTATGTTTAAGTATGCACATGAACAAAGGTGATTAAAATTTGCAAACCTGTTAGTAAGTAGTTTGGATCCGCATTTCAACACAATTAATCCAGTTAAGCCTCATATTTCTTCAGCTCTTTCTTTCTTTCTGAAAACGATGAAACAAAAAAAACACGTTGTGAGTAAGTAGTTTGGAACCCACAATAAAATCTTTAACTTAATACAGTTTATAAAGAGATTTAGCATGTATTTGTTTATTTTCTGATAACTTAACCTTACATCTTGGTCCGCCAGAATAATCTTCATTGTTGGTCCAGCAGCTGTTGTGTATTGCTTCCAAACATGAAGAAGCTTGACTTGGAATTCGCCAACCTGTTTAAAAGGGATTAAAGGTATGTTAAACCAAAACACAAAAATCACGTATTAGCTCTGCTTGTTTTGTTTTTGGTAGGCTAGAGATGGAGGACTATTTATACTAAAACGATTAGGTTAAAGATTTTATTTGATTATAGTTTAAACTTGGAGGTTAAGCAAATCTTACCGAAATTTAGGAAACTTTTGAATAGAAGAATTACTGTTCACACAAATTTTAGATTTTTTCATGAATTTCTAATAATACTAAATATATTCTGAACTGTTAATTAGCGAGATTTGTGTGGAAAGTGTCCATATATTGTTCTTGGAGTATATTCTAATATCACAGATATTTATTTATGGTAATGTATCGCAGATTTTCCGTCAATCCGAACTGGAGGAGATTTTTTCGATAGTATTAGTTGATTAGGAAGATTGCAGATTTTTCGGAGTTGGAGTTGAGATTTGGAAGTATGTTAGCTTCGTCTCATAATTTTGAAGAAGATTCGATTGGACTTCGGTTATGGGTTTTATTTTATTGATAAGCCTCGATCAAATTCGGTTATTGCTCAAACGATTTCCGGTTTGATTTAAGTTCCCCTAGGATCCGCGTGTTTTTTTTTCGGGTCGGGTCGAAGGTCCGATGTCTGTCCCCTTTTGACACTTTCGACACTTTTTCTGTGTCTATCCCTGTTTCCAAACAGAGGAGATCCGAAAATGCTGTGGACAGAAATGACCTCACTCCAAAAAAATCTCCTTTGAAAAACGTGGGGGGTAAATTGTCTTTTTAATAGGATCCGACCCGATTTTCTTTTGGGTTATATTGAAAATTTCGGATAACTGGGATAATTTTCTGTTTGGTAACACAAATAATTATAGCATGCACCCTTGATTGCTTCCATTTTAATAGTATAGATTTGGTACGAGGGAAATCAAATTTTTCACTTTCCCGCCCTGTAATAAAATGGTGAAAAATGACATACACATGGTAATCGGCAGAGATTTTTTTACTACACAGAATTAAGAGTTTAATATCTCTAAGAACACTACTATTTCGGACCGAAGCCAGGTTGTGATCAGATAGATACCTACAAAGGAGAGCATCATGAAGAAGAAAACAGAGGAAGTTGTCATCGATGGATGTCCCAGAAAACCTCCTAGATCCAGAAAGAGGAAAAGCTCATATGACAATAACGACACCTGCAATGGAAAATCTGTAAAGGTAAATAAAAAAAAATCACTTAGATTCAAACTCATTTATAACAAGTTAAATAATGGATGAACTTTTTATGAACTAATAGTCATTATCAGGGGATGAGCGTTGATAATCACATAGTAGATGGTGCAGAGGATCCTAAAACAACCACAACCAGAAAAACGAGAAAACGAAGAGCATCAACTCAAACCATCAAAAAACCTTCCAACACGAAAACTCAAGCATGTGTACCAGTAAGAACAATTTTTAGCAGAATCTTTGATGGTGTTAACAACATAAATACAAGCTCTGTAAGGGCTACGAGTTTGAAACGCGTCGATATTAATGGTTCCCCATTGTTTACAAAACCGACTTTCCAAGGTACTAAGTATTTCTCTCATGGCTTATAATTTAACTCATTGGCTTTACCGTTTATAACTTACGTAGTTTCAACTGTGGAGTAATAGCTGATTGATTCATTTCGTCTGAAACAGTGCCTGATAGAACACCAGTAAGTGCTGTCACACTGAACAGTCAGAAGCGAACCACACGTGGTCGGAAGTTGATGCGAGATCTTTCCATCTGCAAACAATTGAGACGGAAACAAAAGTACCATCTTCTAAACGCAAACCTAGAGGAAAAATAAAACATACTGATGAGACTACTATTGAAGATAGACCACATAATTTCCCAGATTTGTTGGTATCTTCGGAAGGCAAGTTTTTCTGGTTTGAGTATTGTTTTCAATAGTTTCATGGTGAATTCAAAAATTATCTAAACTATGACATTTTGTTATTTTGTAGATGATGATGGAGATTATGACCATATATTTCAGTGTAGTAGCCCAGAAACCACGGAAGATGAGTTATCAAATGATGAATCAAGTTGTTCAAAAGACAAACCTTGCAGGATGTGATCAGCCTCAACCGGAATTCGCAGAGGTTAGATCCAAGAATCCACGAAAGCCGTGTGTCCAAGCTGAAACTAAGAAACAACCAAACTCGACAAAAGGAACCAGAGCGAGGAGGAAAGTGAAAACAAAGGAACCATTAAAACTTGGTAATTAATAGTCTTGCATAATCTTGGTAGTTTCTAATTTGTAGAAAATACACTAAGTTTCTGGTGATTTTGGATTGTCCCGTACAGAATATAATGATGAGGGTGATATGACATATCGTTGCACTCACTGTGATGCTAAGTTTTGGTATGGTGAACGTATCAACAAGAAGAAGAGGTCACGCAATCCAGTCTTCACGCTTTGCTGTATGCAGGGACAAGTAACGTTGCCGTTGCTAAAGGATCCTCCTCCTGAAATTAAAAATTTGATTTATGGAGATGATGAATTAAGCCGACATTATCAGAAGCACATCAGGCCTTACAGCATGCTTTTTTCCTTTACTTCAATGGGTGGAAGAGTTGATCATTCTGTAAAAAAAGGGAGGGGTCCACAAATGTTTCAGTTGCACGGAGAGAATTACCATTTAATGGGCAGCATGATTCCACAACCTGGAGATTATGCAAAATTCTATCAGATGTATATTGTTGACATGGAGAATGAGATCGAAAATAGGCTCACTTTCCTCAGGTAATTTATATTACATAGTTTATAATTTAATAGTATAGATTCTTGAATCACAAACAGTTTATGTTATCATTAGTACTAACCTGTTTATCCTCTCTTATCCAGCAAGGCTAAAAATGCACAAGAATCAACTAAGAAGAACCGACTACGGAAGGAAATCATTGAATTGTTCGTCAAGGTCTTAGATGAGCACAACCCGTACGTGAAGACATTTCGGTCTGCAAGAGAGAGATTCAACACTGACCCTGAGCACAGTTTTCACATGAGGATTATAAGTGATCGTGTTACTGATGGAAGAACTTACAACACTCCTACGGCTTCTGAGGTTGCTGCAATCATTCCCGGAGATTTCAATTTTGACATGGGGAAGAACCGTGATATAATCCTACAAAAACAATCCGGAAAGCTGAGGCGTATTAGCGAGATTCATCCGTCGTATATCCCACTACAATATCCTACGTGTTTCGTTTATGGAGAAGATGGTTTCAGGCTTGGAATTAAGAAAGCAGATTCAGTTTACGGGAAAAAAAATAAGAAGGAAAACATCTCTGTTAGACAGTTTTTTGCTTTCCGTCTATTTGAAAGAACAAAAGAGTCTAACCATCTCTTACACTCGAGGAGGCTGTTTCAGCAGTACTTGGTCGATACCTACACCATGATTGAGACTAACAGGCTTACCTATCTGCGGATGAACCAGACAAGCTTGAGATCAGACAGTTATGACTCAATCAAACAAGCTGAAGACGCAGGTGTCATTGAAATGGAGGAACAAGGTAATAAGTTTTACTTGCATGCGTCTTTCACTGGAGGACCAAGGTATATGAGGGAGTTATATTTCGATGCGATGGCGATATGCAGACATTATGGTTTCCCGGATTTGTTCATCACATTTACATGCAATCCTAAATGGCCAGAACTAACCCGAGAGCTTGATGGTACAAATCTGAAACCTACGGATAGAGCTGAACTCATCTGCAGGCTGTATCATATAAAACTAGCGTCACTCATGGAAGACTTGACGGATAATGGACTCCTAGGCCAAACAGTTGCGTGTAAGTTTTGTACCAATCCATCATATTATAAGTAGTAAACTAACAAGTATGTTTTCATTTGATTTCTGCACAATTATTATTCCTATGATTCACGATCACTTCTTTTAACAATGCAGCAATGTATACAATAGAATTTCAAAAACGAGGACTGCCACATGCTCACATTCTTCTGTTTATGCATCAGAAGTGCAAGTTTCCAACTACGGATGATATCGATAAGATTATATCAGCAGAGATACCAGATAAGGTGGAGGAGCCAGAACTATATGAAGTTGTGAAGGATATGATGATTCACGGTCCTTGCGGTAATGTGAACATAAACTCACCATGTATGGAAAATGGAAAATGTTCAAAGCTATTCCCGAAAGCTCATGCAGAGAGAACCAAGATAAGCAAAGATGGCTTCCCAATATACAGGAGACGGGACCAGCCAGGTGTGTTTATCGAGAAGAATGGTTTCAAGTGTGACAACCGATACGTGATTCCATATAACAGAGCTCTGTCCATCCGTTACAAAGCTCACATCAATGTAGAATGGTAACCAGTCAGCTGCTATTAAGTACTTATTTAAGTATATCAACAAAGGATCAGATCGTGTTGCTGTCGTTGTTGAGTCAGCTGAGCAGGCCACACTTGGTGAAGAAGCACGGCAGAAAAAGAAAAATGGGAGACCTACTAATGGAGCTAAGCAGACTGAAGATAGTTCTGAGTCCACTGAGAAGGTTGAGCAGGTTAACGAGATTAAAGACTATTTTGATTGCCGGTAAGATGTTCCATCAAAATCTTAATATATTCTGTTTCCTTTGAACATTTATGAATGAATTTTAAGGTTAGACACCGTTTTCTGAAATCAAGTTTTGAAACGTTTTGTGAAGGTTTGTAGGTGCTACAGAAGCTGTATGGAGAACACTGGGGTTTAAAATACATCATAGATCTGTGTCTGTGGTTAAACTCACTTTT
Source organism: Microthlaspi erraticum (assembly GCA_902728155.2). NCBI lineage: Eukaryota > Viridiplantae > Streptophyta > Magnoliopsida > Brassicales > Brassicaceae > Microthlaspi > Microthlaspi erraticum. Next base: position 63,910 of record CACVBM020000344.1, on the reverse strand, counting down.
CATTTAGAAGGGAAACAGTTGGTTATCTTCAAAGGGAAGGACAAGCTGGAAAGGGTTGTTACACGAAAACTGATCGAGAAGACTATGATGTTGGCTTGGTTTCAGCTGAATTTGGAAAATGAGTTTGCTAGAACTAACCTATGTTCAGATTCCAAATTTCTTTGTATATATTGCTAGCCAGAAACGTTGGAAAGAAAGGGAGACAGGTTTTGCAATTGGCAGAATCAACTATGCCCCAAGGAAGATTGAAGATGCTTATTATTGTCGGGTGTTGCTAAATGTTGTCCGTGGTCCCACATGTTTTGACGACATCAAGACATACAATGGAGTGCTATATCCGAGCAACAAGGATGCGTGCTATGCCAGGGGTTTTGTAACATCCCGATTTGTAATAAATGAGGAGAGGAATAAGAGAATTAATTTGGCTACCTATGTCATCAGAGTGCACTTACCTTTTCGGTCAAGGGCCCATAAAGAACTCCAGAGTTAAGCGTGCTTGGGCTGGAGTAGTGGAAGGATGAGTGACCTTTCGGGAAGTCCCCTACGAAACCGTGTGAGTTAGGAAAAACCATGGGAAAAGGTCGGGTGATGATTGCAGGGATAGTAAATACATTCTTCGAACCTCCCAAAAATAACGCACCGACCGTCGGACAGGGGTGGGGCCCACGGGCCGAGAGGTCGTGGGTGACTCACCGGGAGGGGCGGCGGGGGCGTTTTAAATTGGTATCAGAGCCGAACCCAGACGTATGTGTGGAGACGAGTGGGTTCTCACTGTAAAACGTCAGGGGGTGACGATCTTGGTACGCAATGGGGACGTTGCGCTCATTGAGTCGGGGTGAATTGTATCATCCCGATTTGTAATAAATGAGGAGAGGAATAAGAGAATTAATTTGGCTACCTATGTCATCAAAGTGCACTTACCTTTTTGGTCAAGGGCCCATAAAGAACTCCAGAGTTAAGCGTGTTTGGGCTGGAGTAGTGGAAGGATGGGTGACCTTTCGGGAAGTCCTCTGCGAAACCGTGTGAGTTAGGAAAAAACACGGGAAAAGGTCGGGTGATGATTGCAGAGATAGTAAATACATTCTCGAGCCTCCCAAAAATAATGCACCGACCGTCGGACAGGGGTGGGGCCCACGGGCCGAGAGAGGGCGTGGGTGACTCACCGGGAGGGGCGGCGGGGGCGTTTTAAATTGGTATCAGAGCCGAACCCAGACGTATGTGTGGAGACGAGTGGGCTCTCACTGTAAAACGTCAGGGGGTGACGATCTTGGTACGCAATGGGGACGTTGCGCTCATTGAGTCGGGGTGAATTGTATCATCCCGATTTGTAATAAATGAGGAGAGGAATAAGAGAATTAATTTGGCTACCTATGTCATCAAAGTGCACTTACCTTTTTGGTCAAGGGCCCATAAAGAACTCCAGAGTTAAGCGTGTTTGGGCTGGAGTAGTGGAAGGATGGGTGACCTTTCGGGAAGTCCTCTGCGAAACCGTGTGAGTTAGGAAAAAACACGGGAAAAGGTCGGGTGATGATTGCAGAGATAGTAAATACATTCTTCGAGCCTCCCAAAAATAATGCACCGACCGTCGGACAGGGGTGGGGCCCACGGGCCGAGAGAGGGCGTGGGTGACTCACCGGGAGGGGCGACGGGGGCGTTGCATTTTTTTTTGTAACAGCCCGGCTCACCGGCCCACCGCCGGCCCGGCGCTGTTAGGGCTGCAGCCCAATACACCCTAACCCCTCTTGTGTATAAGGCCATTGCCACTATATCAATCTAGGTTGTTGGTGAGACTTGAACCTGAGACCTCACCCTTTAAGTAGTCTTCCCTACAGGAAGCTACCACCAATTGATATGCAGATTTGAGTCTCACCAACAACCTAGGTTGATATAGTGGCAGTGGCCTTATACACCAGAGGGGATGGGGTGTATTGGGCTGCAGCCCTAACAGCGCCGGGCCGGCGGTGGGCTGGTGAGCCGGGCTGTTACAGGTTTGTTAGAGGATGACTAAGAGTACATTGATGATATTCTCAGGAGAAGCTTCACGACTTCCGCAGCTCTTCGGCAGTTATTCATCACAATGCTTAATTGGACAGTTTAACTTCTCCAGAGCTGGTTTGGAAAAATACTTGGGAGGCTCTTTCAGATGACTTACAAATGATTAGAAGACGCGAGCTTAATAGACCTGGTATATAATAAATGCATTTTTATTTTTGAAAACTATATTACATAAAGGCTCTAATGGTGATGTATGTTTCAGAATATATCTTGAGTGATGAAGACCGGAGAGAATTGTGTTTGCAAGAGATTGAAAACATATTAAAAAGGAACGGTGGAGATTTCTCACGTTTTAAGACTATGCCGAAGCCACGAAGAACTGTTGCAAGAGAGGAAAATGTTTTAATCGTCGACGAGAAAAGCTACAATCAGAAAGAACAGAAAGAGAATCACGACAGAGATTTGCCAAAGCTAACCGATGAGCAGAAGAAAGTGTATGACGAGATTGTTGGTGCTGTTTTAGAGAGAACTGGAGGTGTGTTTTTTCTATTTGGATTCGGTGGAACAGGAAAAACTTTTCTATGGAAAATATTGTCATCGGCAATAAGATGTCGGGGAGAGATAGTTCTCAACGTTGCTTAAGCGGTATAGCAAGTCTTTTGTTACAGGGAGGGAGAACGGCTCATTCCAGGTTTGGAATACCAATAAATCCTCATGAAACATCAACATGCAACATGGAAAAAGGTGGAGATCTCGCAAATCTGGTGAAAGAAGCTTCTCTGATTATATGGGATGAAGCTCCGATGATGCATAAGCATTGTTTTGAGTCTTTGGATCGCTCACTGTCTGATATTGTTGGTAATGAAGATGGGAAACCTTTTGGTGGAAAGGTTGTCTTTGGAGGTGATTTTCGACAGGTTCTTCCTGTGATTCCTGGAGCCGGTAGAGCAGAGGTTGTATGCTCTGCTCTGAACTCATCTTATCTCTGGAAGCACTGCAAGGTTCTCAAGCTAACCAAAAATATGCGATTACTATCTGACAACTTGACCGCAGAAGAAGCAACTGATCTAAAGTATTTTTCTAAATGGATTCTTGATGTTGGGGATGGTAAGATAGAAGAACCTAACGATGGAGAAGCTGAGATAGATATTCCGGAAGAGTTTTTAATAACTGATGCAGAGGAACCTATCGAAGCCATAAGCAGAGAAATATATGGAGATGCTTCTGATCTACAGGACAATACAGATCCCTTATTTTTCCAAGGCAGAGCTATTCTCTGTCCCACTAACGAAGATGTCAACATGATCAATGAATACATGCTCGATAAGCTGAATGGTTAGTCTCTTCTTTTTCAGTTTGATAAGTCACAAATTGAGTTACTTGCTAATTCAGTGCTATATGGAATTTAATTGAGTTTCTTGCTAATTAAGGTATATGATTAGAACGTTTTAAATTTCGTTTTCCAGGGGAGGAGAGAACCTATCTAAGCTCTGATACAATAGATCCTTGTGACACAGCCGCTATTAACGACGAGGCTCTAAGCACGGAATTCCTAAACAGCATAAGAGTAGCTGGTTTACCTAATCACGCTTTGCGACTGAAGGTTGGCTGTCCAGTTATGTTGCTCAGAAATATTGATCCCATAGGAGGTCTAATGAACGGAACGAGATTGCAGATAACTCAATTAGCTGATTTTATGGTTGAAGCTAAAGTTATAACAGGAGATAAGGTCGGTGTGAAGGTTATTATTCCTAGGCTTTTGATTACTCCATCGGACACCCTACTTCCTTTCAAGATGAGGAGAAGACAACTTCCTTTAGCTGTTGCATTCGCAATAACCATCAACAAGAGCCAGGGTCAGTCTTTATCACAGGTTGGGATATTCTTGCCAAGGCCTGTTTTCTCTCATGGACAGCTTTACGTCGCAATCTCCAGGGTAACCTCCAAGAAGGGATTGAAGATCTTGATCGTCGACAGCGAAGGGAAGCCGCAGAGGAGAACAACCAATGTTGTTTTCAAAGAGGTTTTCAAGAACCTCTAATCATTCTACTTCTATATGATTTTTGGATCCCATTACTAAGACATTGTTGAACTCATTATTTACAATGAGTCATATGGTAACCTATTGGTTCCACAATAATTTAATTCACGGATCATATTCAATCTTACTACGATCTAAAAATATGGTTATTTTTAATAAGTTCATTGATATCATAAAATTTGGTAATTGCAAAATAAGATATAAGTTGTGTTAATGAAATATACTATTGTAGTATTATGGGCCTAGCAATACGAGTCTTACTCTCAATTAGATGGATCCAACAAGAAAAGTAAATCTCTGCTAAGTAAAATTATAATTACGATGAATTAAGGGATATATCACAAATTTGGCATTTTGCCTTAGTGGACTCACTATAAAACAGGCCCGTTTCATCTATTTTAATTGTATCCATCAAGTCGAATTCAGTTTACTAGGGTTTTGATGTACACATATCATTTCCAGTTTTGTAATGAGATTAGATAGTGTTCAGTAAATGCCTCAAATTTCAAGAAAAGTGAAGTTGACATACCTTTGCGTGTGAAGATATCTGTATCAGAGTCTCAGCTTTTCCTTTTCCATTGAGAAGACAAATCTGCAAAAATCAATCAATGTCAATTTATTTATAAAAATATATAGATTCCAAATAAAACAGGTGTAATAAAAGGAAAATAAATATACTACGGGACGATGTTGTGCCTATAAATACAAGAAACACAATTTAACCTATTCAACACAAGCAGCGTATACAAAACGACTAGATATGGCAAATATTTCAAGGGTTGTGGAGCTATCTCCTCAGAGGGACGATTGGATCATAAGAGTGAAGGTCTTGAAGAAATGGACCGAGATGATAGATGGTGGTGGAGAAATATTGCGTTTTCAGTTAGTTGATGAACATGTAAGTTTCTCGATCATGAGTCATCTCATAACAATAGTATAGATAAAGTTATTAGCACGATTAATTTAGTAATTAAAAGCTAACAGAGTCTTTCTCTGTGTTTGAAAAATGGTAGGATGGAAAAATACCTGCTAAAGTTAGTGACGAGGATGGCCTATATGACCATTTCGACATGAATGTGCACGAGGGCCACTGGAAACTAATCTCCGGATTCGTCGTCGAGCTAACACCACCTGAGGAACTTTTCTCCGAGAATCAACATACAATCGTCTTCACCGACAATACAACCTGCATGCAGCAAGTGGTATTCATCAAGAGCACTATATGAATTTCAAGGACTACACAGACATAAAGAATTGGGTGTACAACTCTCATCATCCTCTTGGTAAGTCAACTCTTATGATCTCCTTATATTTGTACTCTGTTTGTGGAATTAATAACGAAAAGTTTAACAACTCTATCCAAAACCCTTAGACCTTATAGGCTATCTGGATGGAGTTGATGAGCTTAAAGTTGTCAAAGACCAGAACTTTACACTAGATAATAACAAGAAGACATCCAGAGTTATGTTCACCATAAGGGCTTAGAGTAAGTTAAGCAAGCTATGTTTGCTCGCATTTAAAAATTTCAACCTGTTATGTCTTTTTCTTTATATCTGACTAAGCTAATCGACATTTTTATGATTGGGACCATAGTGGAGTAACAATGGAATGCAAAGCTTATGGAGTCTTGGCTGTTCAAATACATGATAAATGGTGGAGGCATGGTTCAACAGAAACATTCATTACAATGAGTGATTGGATGGTTTACCAAGAACAAAGTATGAAACTTTAGTCTAATGAATTATTTTACGAGTGTATCTATTACCTAAATCCAACAACTAATTGAAAGAAATCATAGGAACTGGAGAGCTGAAGATTAAGGACGCTAGAGGAATTTCTAGATTTCAGTTCAAGGCTAACTATCAGGATGTTCTTGACTTTAGCGCTGAATAGTAAGTTAGACTAAGGTTTGACCCGTGCCCAGCACGGGGTGATAGTTTCTGAATTTGTATTTTTATTAAAATTTCTTTATTTAAATATTTCGGCATTTTATGCGAGAGATTTTTAATCATTTTTATTCGTTTATAGTATGAAAATTAGACATTTTAATCCATTTAAAAAAAAGAAATAAATTAAAGCATTGATCGTAACCACATATTAAATATGATAGATTTAACCGAGATACATAAAACTGTTATAACTAGTTTATATGGAAGCCCATTATCGGCCCATATTCTAGAATGTTCTAGCTTGTTCTCCAAGTGTATTCCTCTCCAAGTAAAAGCCTATATTGTAATCCTATATAAGTAGCTCATTACTGATGGAATAAAACACAACCAATTCCTCTCTTCTCTTGTTCTCTCTTCTTACTATAACACGTTATCAGCACGAGTCTCTAACCATTAGGTTAAAACCCTAGCCGTCTGAGTTAAGAGGTAAAAAGGAAATCAAATTTCCTCATTCTTTCTTTAAAGATGAATTTACAAGATACAATGAATAATTCATATTATTTTGTTGATCTGTGTTTATCATCTCAATCCAGAAGGATTTATATATCTATGAAAGATTTATATTTTATTTATCCCAGAAGGATTTATATGGTTTATTATTCTAATTGCATATATATTGTTCTTATTTATTTTTATTTGCTCTCTCTTATGATATTTGTTATTTTAATTGATTTTCGTAATATATTTAATTGATTACTAAATTGAATATTATTGACTATCATTTATAATCACCGAGTCATATTATAATTTAGAACAAAGCATTAGACATGCGTTAATTTTTGAGATATAATCGCATGGTTTATTTTTCTATTGCTTGACTAGAAATCTGTGAATTATTATTTGATTTATTGTTCATTCAGATTGGTAATTTTCTTCAAAGCTATTAAAGAAAACGTGAACTCCGTAGCTTGTTTCATAATCATAAAGCATCTTGAGTACTATGTTTGATTAATAAATTAGTCAATGTTTTAGTATCAATGATCTTGGAATTAAGATTTAATATTTGTTCACTTAGATGCTTATTACTTTCATTGATAATCTAAGTAAAATAATTTACTTGGCTGGTCTGTGATCTTATTTGATTTAAGCTCTGAATTTAATAGAATTCACTTATGCTTTGTTCACTTATCACTTATGGAACTTGATCTTATATATTGATACATAAGAAGAATTTTTATTGCAATAAGTTGCATCATCACCTCTTGTTTATCGGTTTACCTGATATTTTAATGTTTAGGTCTGATATCGTTGGTTTGATTTTTGCCACCACTGCTGAATGAACTAGGTAGTTTATTAGAAAACTTCATTTTGATGTTTGCTGTTTATTATTTTTGGAAATTGCTGATTTACTGATTGATTGCAAATTGATGTGCTCTTAGAAAGAATTGGTCTTGGCTGTTTATTAAAAATTACGGTCACTAGCACTATTAATGAATTTGATCTAATGATCTATCAAGCATATCAATCTGGTATTTATGCATATTCTATCTAGTATATAGGCACGTGTAGACTCATGATCTATGTTTGGCTAATTTGATCAGTAATTACATGTTTGTCATTTAATATTGTTTGACGAAATAATTACCTATTCGTTTGCGTAATAATAATGTCGTGAAAGGTAATGAAGATTCTATATTACTTTTGTTGATGATCATTACATTGTAAGTAATGATGCGTTATATGTTAGTACTTACCATAAAATGTTCACAATTTCTTACCATTTCTTTCTACTATGTTTTATGATTATATATTTACTTACCATTTTATATGTTAGTACTTACCATAAAATGTTCACAATTTCTTACGAGAAATTTAAAGAAAAGGTAAAATCATATAAATGTGATATAACTTAGATTATAATCTACAATACCTGAAGTTCTATAAGTGGAGGTAATATCTATGAAGATGTTATAATATATCACAAAAATATTGTTGTCTTGCAGACACAATAAATTATTACCACAAGTAATATGATCTAAAAACCTTAAAACTAAAGAAAATAAATAATCACTAGAAGTGATATGATTGCAATCTAAAGAAAATTATTGCATCTAAAATCACATAAACTTGAAGTTTATAAGTGAAAATAATACTATTAATACAAATGTATTAAAAGAAATCAGGAAACTATTGTTGTCCTGTAGACACAATAATATAAGTATGTTTAAAGATTATTTTTAAAATATTGTTGTCCAGTAGACACAATAGCAAAAAAATTCCTGATAGTTTCTAATATGTTAATTTCTTTAAAAAAAAAATTATATTTATCACCTGAAGTGATAAGAAAATGATACATATTACTAATATTAATTTTTATTATTATGCTTTATTTATACATATATGTTATTTGATAATATTTATTTATTTTTTTATATTTCTATATCTTGTATTTGGATCAAAGATTACAAGACCTGAAGTCTATATTTACATCAAATATTATAAGACCTGAAGTCTGTAAATAAGTTATAGTTATCTGGAAGATAATGTATAAGTTTTGATAAAATAATGAGTTATTGATGAGAATTTTGAATCTTGTCTAATTGGTTATGATCTATTCCCTGAAGTGAATGTGATATGTAAGTGAATAATTAAAATGTGACCATAGATATGAATCTTTTTATAGTTGATGTCAAGGTGAACATTAAAAAGTTCTATTTCAAAAACTCAAATTCTCATAAGAAGTGAGAAAATAAAGATGACTGCAAATAAAAGATATATATCTCTAGAAGAGCATATGAATATCTATTTGTTTATATGAATACAATCATTGATGCATTATATCTATGAATTCCCAAAAGTGAAAATGGTCAAAATATAATACAAATATCAAAAGTTTAGAGAATCAAAGATACCAAGACATGATTCAAGTTGGGTATGTTATTGATTTTATAGTAGGATTCAGTTCGAGATAGATGAACCTGAAGTATCATCATCTCGAGGGGGAGAATGGATGTGAATCTCACAATCAATAACAAATAGAACATCTAGAAGATTATGTTCACACTCAAGATAAACTTGATTATTGATCAAGAAAATATAAGAATTCATAACTCATAGTTCAGAAGATTATATTCAAAGATGAATGATTCTGATGAATCATAAATTCTGGTTTGAATACTTTCATATATCAAATATTATTTAGTGTAATAACAGTATTTTAGAGAAATTACAAACATTCTCTAATAGATTGTTATACACAAAAATGATATTATGGAGATAAATATTATATAGTAAACCAGAAGTTTACCGAATATAATATAGTTTGGCATGAGCTGGTTAGACCATTCCAGTTCAAGATATTATGCGAAATTAAAGATCCTTTTTAATGATTAAGAATTAAAGATTCTCCCCATCGAAATTGGTTTTGGGTCAGAAGCCTTTGGATGTGCAACATCTACATTGCTCCACCACATCAATATAAGATGGATCTTCAAAAGAGATTGTAGATGTTGGATATGAATCTCATTGATAATATCTAGAGCTATCCCTGAAGGATTTAAGTAAGGCTCGATTTACAGACTACCATGCTAATGGATAAGTCTTTCCAACATCAGGGGGAGAAAATAAAAGGCTGGAAAAGAAAAGTAGTTTGAATGAATTATCATTGATCCTCGGACTATAGAATGTGAAATAGAAGTTTGAAGATAATTCATTCACAAAACTTATTGTATCAGTTGCCAGATACATTTACTGACCCAAATATAGTGATTGAGTCACTTACCAGCTGTAAATGCTCTAATAAGAATTGATGTCCCAGAAGGACAATATCAAGCTGCTAGTGAGTCTAAAGAACGCATGAAGCGTGATAGACTTGTCGGTTCCAAATATTAGAATCCTCGGAAAAGTAAAAGAGCATAAATTGACAATGGTCAAACCGAGGAAACAAATATTTTTGAGTGATCTCCAGAAGAGACATTAAACATGACAAATAAGAAATTCAGGTACCTGAGACAATGATGAGATCTCGAGAAATTACTTATGTCATGTATAGAATAAATGGAACCAGAAGCAAATCGACGTCGTAAATAATATATTTGCATGCAATGTAGCAGTTGATATTATGAATGAGAAAGAGGATCATGAAACAAAGTCTATTGCATTGTGTACACAAAGTAATGATTTGGCCAAATCGAAAAGAAGCAATAGACACAAAACCAAAATCTCTTAGAAAGAGAAAAGTATTTGGACCAGAAGTCCTTTCACCTAAAAAGTGTGAAACAAGTGAGTTATAAATTTGGCATTTGTGCCGAAGAAGAATGAGTATGAAGAGATATACTCTCATGTGGTGGATGCAACTTTCAAGTTCATTAAGTCTGGCAATGAAAGAAGAACTTGACTTATACAACTCATTAAACAATGATATTTATGTAAAAGTCCCTGAAGGATATAATCATTAAAGAATTAATGATATCATTGTTTTGTTCCGGAAAATATTAGCTACTTAATCAAATGAAAAGAAATTTGATTCATGGATATAATCACGAAAGTGAATATATAAAGCTAACAAATACCCATGTATATTTATAGATCAAAAGAGATCTTTAGTCTAATATCGAAATTCCAGAAGAATTGTCGAAATTAGTATTACAAAAGGAGATGGGATAAAAGATTTTGGAAAGACAAAGTTGTCTTAAGATATCCCAAATTCCCAAAAATGTTATGACATGATTTACATAAACAATGCTCACATATATTTGGTCCTGAAGTACCATACTTCAAATGCTATTTGAAAAATATGTTAGTCTCTTTCATAATTGAAAATGAGCAAAATGAGCATGAGATTATATATACAAGATAGATGTTTACAAGAATATATAAAAGAGAAAATTTGGCCAGAAGTCCAAATGATTGTTTATAGAAAAAGATGTTAGACTAAAAGTCTAAATGACTTTCATCAAAGTTATACTTATAATCTCCAAAAGATAGTATTGGAATGCATCTCCTGAAGAAGATGCTTCCAAGGGGGAGAATATGATGATATGTGTGGTTGTACTCTTTTTCCTTATCATGGTTTTTATCCCATTGGGTTTTTCCATGAAAGGTTTTAATGAGGCAACAAAGAACACACAAATGAGAAACATCTAAAGAAGTCTTGTCATCTATTTATGAGATCAAGTGAAGCAAGGAGATTGATCAAGATGAATCATCTTGACCCATGCACCCAAGAAGAATGGCGATGTCAATGTTCTAAAGACTGTTCAAGTGAAGATTTTAAAGGAGTTTCCATCTGCTATTATCAAGAAGTTATTCACCTAATCTACACGGATGTTCTCATGAGGGGGAGTAGTTGCGCGCTGTACTCTTTTTCCTTAACTAAGGTTTTTCCCTTTGGGTTTTCCTGGTAAGGTTTTAACGAGGCAGCATCATGCGCACTTAGAAGATATTTTTAGATAATGGACTTCCAAGGGGGAGTGTTATAACTAGTTTATATGGAAGCCCATTATCGGCCCATATTCTAGAATGTTCTAGCTTGTTCTCCAAGTGTATTCCTCTCCAAGGAAAACCCTATATTGTAATCCTATATAAGGAGCTCATTACTGATGGAATAAACACAACCAATTCCTCTCTTCTCTTGTTCTCTCTTTTACTATAACAAAAACTCAAATAACTATAATATAATAAGATAGTTTAAAGAAAAAAATTGAAAATAAAACATTATTCTTTAGAAAAATTATACATCATGTATTTCATAAGATAAAAAGTTTTAGCTGTGTGGACACGGATTAGAACTAATTTTTTTCTTTCTTTCAAAACTAAAACATGCTTTATTATAATTTCAAAACAATCCAACCAATCAGAAAATAATATGCAGAATCCAAATTGTCAAAACAGCAAAAATATAATTAATTTTGTATAGAAAGTTGAAACAGATAGAGTAATATTCAAAAGTTTAATCAAAATAAAATATTTATAAAAAGAACTTTTTTATTCGATTTATTATAGATTTTAATTAAAAAACCATATTAAATGAAAAAAAATTACATTTGGATACTACTAAATGAGGTTATATACGAAACAATTTATATTATTTTGTTTTTAAAAATTCAAATCATAACATGTACAGAAAAAGTTTTAGATTTTTTTGATAGATTTTTTATATTGTGATTCAAATTATTTTATTAAATAAATTTAAACAAAGATGTATACTGATTTTAAAAGAAATTATTATGATGGAATTAAATTGAATCTCATATCTTCCTTATTTACTAATTTTCGTAGTTGCCAATTAAGGAAAGAGAATGATAAATTTAATTTCATTATTTGGTTGTAAGCATAATATGCAATGGCATATATTGTAATTTGTCTAGTAAAGCTTGTCTTAATTAGAAATTGCTCTAAGAGTGAACCTAGTGATGACACCTAAGCAATGGCATTCTTGTTAATAACACATTAGACAAAGGTTATTTAGTTAGTGTTTTCTCTTTTAATATATTAGGGATATCTATTATCATCAATCCTTACAAACATTTGCTTTAAAAAACATTCATGAGTGACTAATACAAATGTTTTTGACCCAATTTCAAACAGTTTCCATGACAGTGATGGTTCCCTTGAGGAGGTGGTTGTTTTATCTCCATAAAATTCTACTATATGATCTTTTATATCGAAATTTGTGTTGCTTCAGTTGTTTTTCAACTTAATATTGTTTCAGTTTATGTGTGCTTGAGATGTTTTTATGAACTATCTACGTACCATGTTTTAGTCGCATCTCTATTTAATATGTAAACTTCTGTCTACTTATTCAAGATTTTCCCGTGCCTTAGTAGTTAAAAGAATATTCACAAATACAAAACCTCCAACGAAATATACACTATTCCATATCTATTTTGTAATCAGCCTCATTTCTAATGAAGTAACTGAAATATAAACTCTCTGGTCAAATTAACCGATAATATTGGAATGTTGGTTTCGTAACTAACCATAGTGTATATAGTAGAAAACAACCATTTAAAATATGCAATCAGGATTATATTAACTGTAACGTCAAATCCGGGATTTGTTCGCAAAACGTTTATGGAAATAGCCATAGTTACAATCATAGTTACCAAAAAAAAAACCTAAAAAGAAAAGGAAAAAAGCATCACCATCGCGTCGTTTAATATCAACCGATGGGATGTATTCTATACCCTGATTTTATTCCTTATATACGCAGATTCTTCTCCGAAGTAGAATTTAAGAGAAGAAAACTAAGTACTCTAAATCTCGAAACACAACTCCAATGGCAAACTTCACGAAACTTGCCGACGTCTCAACTAACAAACATGATTCAATTGTTTTGGTTAGAGTTTCAAAGATGTAGGATACGTTGGAGGCAGATCTGGGTGAAGGTCTAAGTTTTCTTTTTGTTGACGATCAGTTTTTTTTTCAATCTTAACAAATAATCTGATACATAAGTGTAACTTGGCACAAAAGCATTATACTAATGGAAATTTACAACTCTAATAGGGCACAAAGATGCATGCATTCGTTGAACAAGGAAATCAGATGAATAGGTTTAAGAGATGTCTTCATGAAGGGGAATGGAAGATTCTAACCGGATTTTCAGTTATTATGGTTGAAACAGAGTTCCGTTTGACGGAAGCAAGAAAGAAGATTGCTCTAACGTCCAACACCGAAGTCACACCTGCAGCGGATCAGATGTTTTTATTCCCCTTGATATTCTGCCTTATGAATATGTCTTGGGCGACAGTTCTAATGTTGAAAATTCTTTTACCAGAGGTTACTTTTTCTTACTTCTCATTTTATTCTCCCTATTCAAGGATCCCTATAAGAAATGTGGCTTTCATATATTAACGTTATTTATGTGTTCTTTATGTAGATTTTCTAGGTTTTATATTTGAAGTGAACATCACCAAGCTCACTGAAGATGACTCCATTCCTAGGAACGCACTAAACGATGATCCAAAAATCACTAACTCGATAGATTTCACCCTCCAGGATAACGAGTACGTATATATTTAATACCCTTAAATCTCTTAACATATATACAGTTTCTGAATTGTAATTCTATATATTTGAATAATTGTCCGTTTCTTTAGTGGTGCTCGAATAATTTGTCGTGCAAAGGGGGCCTTAGGAGCTAAATTTCTACGATTTTGGCTTTACTATGGTAAAACGGAGAGCATAGTATGCCTCTTAACTGATTGGCGGATTCTTGATATAGATGGTTAGTATATAGAAATTTTTGTCTAATACAAATTCTGGATATAAATTTTGGATAATTATAGTGATGTTGTGATGTTATGTTATGTTGTATATGTCTAGATCCTGTTCATGTCCAAAGTGAAGAAGGAATCTCTACATTTGAATTCAATCCTATTGGTTTAGATGAGGTTGATTATTTCACGGAAATAATGTAAGTATTCTAACTATGACATTACCTATACATTTGAGTTGCTCTGACCAATTATTTTCCATATTATAGCTTACAAAATCTAATTTCTTTCCTGTAGGTGCTCTTCTGATCCAGACAGTGAAGAAGAAGAAGATGAAGAAATGGAATTTGATTACTTCAACGGTTGTAAAAGCGAGAATAAAAAGTGATGTCCATCTTTATTCTCTACGAAATATTCCGAACATGTTTAAAGTTAATGCACTATGTTTACTTTTATTTATGCAACTCATTTAAGACAACAATGTATAAAACCTTCGTTTAATGTTTTACAATCAACTATTTTTGATTTTGTGCCGGTTGATTTCATCTGTTCATAGGCTATGTCAATATCAACACAAATAATTCATTTCACAAATAATTGACAGCTACATGTATAAACAAACTGTGAAATCATATATTCGAGTAAGCTATGAGAAGAGGAGAACATTTACCTCTGTCTGTTTTGCATTGATGTTTTTGTAAGAATTGAAGATTTATGTTTCCGTGCTCAATCCTCTTCGCCGATGATCACGGGAAACGACCCTCAGACATACAAACAATAATTGTGATTAACAAATCTTTAATTGATTAACTCATAGACATTATTTCTCCATAGTAAAGACAAGTTATGATTGTTCGAGTTTAATAGTATAGATAACTACCATCACTATCATTAGGAAGAGTGAATAATTCATGCTCCTTTCAATATCGTTATAATCATAGAAACGAGTTTGGATAATCTGAATTCGCAACGAAGACTAAATGCTACTATCAGGTACGCAAAGGAAATCTCTTCAGTTTAGGGATTTACCTGAGCTACAGATCGAATGGAGTGCGATGCCGCGAGTAGAGATCGACTATTCTGGAGGCATATGAGAAGAGCGGAGGAGAATCCAAGACCAATAGTTACAAACAAATGGGAAAACCAGCTCATAACGGAAACAATCTCTTTTGGGTGAAGACGGTGATCGGAAGCAAAAATCCGAGACAGAGGAAACGACGGTGTTTCAAGGAAACGGACAATTATTCAGAACTGAAAAGATTTTTAAACCGACTGAAATAGATCATGGTCCAAATTAATTCTCGGTTAACCAAAACCGAAGCAAATTGATTTTGAAACAAAATATAGGAATAAAATATATTCAAATTTGGGAAGAGTAATTGGTAGACTCAGGCCCGGCCCAATCCGAATTTGGACCCTTGTGCCAAAGTAAAATACAGAGAAATTTAATGGTGAATTTGTAACATTCAAAATTGTGGACTTTTTTTGTAAGTTTTTTAAAATTATGACCTTTAAAATGCAATAAAAAAAATCTGAGAATAAATGGAACAAGTTAAAAACATAAGCAGTTTTAAATAATTTATATAATGTCCATATAAATTTACTTTTCCAAAAAATGAAAACATAAACAAATTGAATGTCATATGTGAAATTTTATCTATTTTATAACTCACCAAACAAATCCGGACACCATCGTGCAAATCGACACATGTAAATGATATACTGTTCGGTCATCATGTATCGGTTTTATTGTTTTCGCTCATCTTATGGATATCGGGCTGTAAATTATAAGATTAGATACTTACATCATAAAAATAACACTAATTCCTCATCATATATTATAAACATTTTACAAAAATAAAAACTTTCCATGCTTCCCAAAATAATCAAAATAACACTAATTCATCCTTATATATCAGAAACATATATACATATATACTTATAAAAATCATAACATCCCGTGCTTCCAAACACGGGTTAAGATCTAATCCCTAATATATTAAAAGAGAAAACACTAACTAAATAACCTTTGTCTAATGTGTTATTAACAAGAATGTCATTGCTTAGGTGTCATCACTAGGTTCACTCTTAGAGCAATTTCTAATTAAGACAAGCTTTACTAGACAAATTACAATATATGCCATTGCATATTATGCTTACAACCAAATAATGAAATTAAATTTATCATTCTCTTTCCTTAATTGGCAACTACGAAAATTAGTAAATAAGGAAGATATGAGATTCAATTTAATTCATCATAATAATTTCTTTTAAAATCAGTATACATCTTCTATCATCTTTGTTTAAATTTATTTAATAAAATAATTTGAATCACAATATAAAAAATCTATCAAAAAAAATCTAAAACTTTTTCTGTACATGTTATGATTTGAATTTTTAAAAACAAAATAATATAAATTGTTTCGTATATAACCTCATTTAGTAGGTATCCAAAGGTAATTTTTTTTTCATTTAATATGGTTTTTTAATTAAAATCTATAATTAAATCGAATAAAAAAAGTTCTTTTTATAAATATTTTATTTTGATTAAACTTTTGAATATTACTCTATCTGTTTCAACTTTCTATACAAAATTAATTATATTTTTGCTGTTTTGACAATTTGGATTCTGCATATTATTTTCTGATTGGTTGGATTGTTTTGAAATTATAATAAAGCATGTTTTAGTTTTGAAAGAAAGAAAAAATTAGTTCTAATCCGTGTCCACACAGCTAAAACTTTTTATCTTATGAAATACATGATGTATAATTTTTCTAAAGAATAATGTTTTATTTTCAATTTTTTTTCTTTAAACTATCTTATTATATTATAGTTATTTGAGTTTTATGTATCTCGGTTAAATCTATCATATTTAATTGTGGTTGATCAATGCTTTAATTTATTTTTTTTTAAATGGATTAAAATGCCTAATTTCCATACTATAAACGAATAACAAAGGTTAAAAATCTCTCGCATAAAATGTCGAAATATTTAAATAAACATTTTTTTAATAAAAATACAAATTCAGAAACTATCACCCCATGCACGGCATGGGTCAAGCCCTAGTTTTAGATATTAATTCAGAAAAGTATGGAAATGATGAGAGAAAGCCACGTGTCCATCTCTCGATGGGCAACTTTTATAGTATAGGATCTCAAAACAAACGCAAGCAACGTATAATAATGTCACCATGTGTGGCTGTGTCTGAGTCCAATGATTTGGACCCAATTTACATATAAGTGAAATAATAATATATATATGAAACAGTCTATTAATATTTATACAGTAAAACCTCTATAAAACAATAATGTTGGGATTTTGAAATTTTATTATCTTATAAAGTTATTATTTTATCGATAAAAAATAATTATTATTTTATCGATAAAACAATAATTATTATTTTATAGAAATATTCTATCAAAAACAAAAAACTTTATAGAAATATATTTTTTCAAACTTTTTATTCAAATTTTCCTTATATTTTGTTATTTACATATTTCATGCTCAGAAGTTCAAAGTCATAAAAAATTATGTCTACTGTTCTTAATAGTGAAGATGAAATTGAAGATGATGAGGAATGAAATGTGCAAACAGATGCAATAAGAAAAATTGTATATGCAATAAGAAAAATTTGAGATGAGTTCCAACGGGAATCCAATTTTCAGAAAAGACAAACTACATTAGAGTCATATTTTACTAAATTGTCTTAGATATATATGCATTAGTTTTATAATTATTATCTTAGCTTATTCTTGGGACTATATTTTTACATAGGAGTTTCAAAAATATTATTGTCTTATCATCTCATTATGCTATTTTTTACATCGAGTTGGGACCGGAGAAAAATATTATCTTATAGTGTTTATTGTTTTATCGAGTATTGTTTTATAGAGGTTCTACTGTATTTACCTTTTGTAACCAAATCAACTCACTAAAATAATACATCTATAAAGAATATCAACTCACTCAAATAATACGTCTTATGTAAATGAAATCAACGGACTTACCAAATCATAACATTTCGTGAAGATTTTTGTGCGTGATTGACTACTATAGTTATGTGGGATTGCATTGATCACGATAAAAAAAGGAATCATGATCATTGATTAAGGCTAAACTTAATAAGAGCTTCAGCCCTATCCTCTTACCATATAAGGGGACACAAAGCATATTCAGTCATCACCTCCGATCATAGTATAACACAAAAAGTCTCACAGATGTTTTGATAAAATCTTAAAAACTAAGATTGACTTAAATCTTAAAAATCATATTTTCATATGAACAAAAATTCATCAAATTTCATCTTGCGCAGAGCGCAAGTACAACCCTAGTTAACTTTATATTGGGTTTTACCCAATCTTAATTTTATATTAGGTTCTACAAGATGTTTTTTTTAACTTTATATTGGGTTCTATCCGATTGGTAACATAAGAAATGAACGCGTCCAATTGTCTGCTATAGCTTCCCCCTAATGCTAAAAATGCTAAAAACTGTCATTTTTTGAAGTATCTTGTTCTTTTTTAACATCTTTTGAGGTATCTTCCTAAAAACCATATTGAATTAAACCATTTGTACAATGATATATATTTATTTTTTGTAACAAATTTTATTTGTTTTATTTTAAAAAGGGTAATTGATATCAATATATAAACCATTATGTTTACACAGAAACATTAAAAAAAAAAAAGTTATGCATGCAAACTTTCAATGCCTTTTCTAGACATTCAATAGTAAGTTTTGAGATAATCCAATCCACAGAACCAATCCTGTTCCAAATCAGATAACTGATTACAAAGAATGAATCAAATCTCCTAATATGGTAAATTATGTTTTTGTAAAGGATCAAATGTTTCTAACTGTCTATATAGGATAAGTTGAATCCAAACAAAAACTTTTTAAAAAAAATGAAAATGTATTGATTAAAACCCAAACAGAAGTGTATCAAATTCACAAAATTTTGTCTCATTATATTGTTGACTATTATGGGGTAATATACTTGGATCACTTCTTCAAGCAATTGGTCCAACCATTTAATATGAAATTCCATGGGCTGCCATTTTAGGAAAATATATCATTACTAAAATATCTACGTTTTACCGTGAAGAATTTGATGACTTTTCAGTCGCTTATCGATTTCTATGGGCCTGATTGGTTGTGGCTGTAGCTTTAATTTTGTTTCATGTATAATTTATGTTGTAGAATCTTTGACTGTGATTGTAGATTTTAGTGTTGTAAGATTTTTTATTGTAGATTGTGTCACTAAATATAGCATTAAAACAAAAAAGATAAGATATAGAAATAATAGATTAAAAAATAAATGTAGAAAAAATAATAAGGAAAGAGAAAAGAGAAAATTCTAAGAGCACTTAATTTTGTGCTCTAGAAAAATTGCTTTCCAAAGCCACGGAACTTCCATAAATAAATAAAAAATTGTTCTGTGTTACAAAAATGGAAAGAGATGGAATGAGAGCTTGATTGGTAATTTTGGATTCTTGTACAGAGATTTAGTGTTATGGAGAACAACTATAGCTCCTACCAATCATCCCCATACCTCTAAAATCAATCCAACAGTCAGATATGACTAGGTTCATGCCAAAACCCACCAAAAGAGGCACAATGAGATTAACTAATGGCTTCGGGAGTTAACGTCTCAGAGTACGTGGTTGTCAAATAGCATTTTTATTACATCTCATGAAAGTACAACTCGACACTCAGAAGCGACCGTGGTGTTAAGTATCAGCAGAAGTGACCGTCACAAATTCCTGTTAAGTATCAGCGGTCGAACCGCGTATCGCACACCTAACATTGCACACGGCCGAGCACGCGTACCGACCTGGGATCCATCGTCCCGCGTCGCACACGCTCAACACCATCGTCTCGCGGTCGTCCTGCGTGCAATGGATACATACAAACCTCCATTTCATATCCTTATCTCTTCTTAATTAATTTTCTTTTCTTTTCTTTTATCTTTGAATATTACCTCTTACCCTTAATGTGATTTTCTTTCACCGGGACGGTGCAAGTTAAGTCTAGGGGGAATTTTATTGTGTACTAATGAAATTTTTTTCTTTTCTTATGCTTTATTTCATGTTTTCTTGTTTTATTTCAGTCAAAACTTAGTTCGGAAATTATGAACTTGCTTTAAGATCTGCCGGTGTTGTGCTAACAATCTATGACCCTAGAGCAGACATCAGCTGAAGGCATAAGCCTAACAGAAACTCTAATAGTGGATCGACTTGCCGGCTTAGCGACAATTCTAAGGTAACCAACCATGGGATAAAAGATAGTTGCATGGGATAAGTAAGAGCCGTCTTGAACACGAATCACAAATGTATTGTCTTTCCACTGTTGTGACTCTAACCACTATGTTTCAAACAACCTAATATACTCAGCTTTCGTTGGCTATTAGTATTGCAAACATGCATTAAAGATGGTCAAGATTCAATTTTTCACAATGGTCCATATCTCAACTTTTGTTGGCTATGACCCATTGCTCACCAAATACTAGTTTCGAGATCTAGATTCAGCAGTGCGGTGGTTCTATTTCTCTAAGATCAGATTACTAGATATACGGTAAATTAATCATGCATTAAGTTCAAGTAAAGGTGAAGATCCATAAGATAAAATCACAATATGTTGCAACACAATCAATCCATCATAGCATATAAGATCTCCTCGGCCTAACCTACTCGGCCACGATGTAAACAAGCAAGCAAGACATGATTGAAAGCAGTAAGCAAGTGAATAAAGAGAGAAAGGGATAAAAGAAAGCTTCTCTATTGAAGAAACAGGTCGGATCTCCCTTAGAACTCTCGATCTCAAGTACAAAAGATGATAAAAAGAAATGGAAATAATGAACAAGAGAGAAAACAAGTATAAAATCAAGCGGCGCCTTCTTCTTCCTAGACGACGAACTCCTAGGGTTTCTTCCTCTCCTCTGCCGGCTCTCTTCTTCTCTTGACTCACTCTGCGGCTCTCTTCAGACACATCTTGCTTCAGTGGCTAAAAACATGTATATATGGGCGAAGTCGCGTAGAGTTTTCTTCATGGCGGAAATGGAAAGTTTCCCATGAGCCGGGCCTCTTCCCTCATGTAATGCATGAGCTGGGATTGCACCAAAGACGCCTCCAAATATTAGCTAGGCCTCTTACTTAGCGATCCAAGGCTTGGGACGTGGTTGCTTGGGCCTTTAGACACTCCAAATCCTCTATGGGTCGCTAACGGGACATGTCTCGGTAGAAAATAAGTTCCGCCCTGATGGTTGATCCAAACGGCCTTAATCCACTTCGACATCATGAATCAAGTATCTACCGTTCCATATCAAGATCGTGACGTTTGGTCGTCGGGAACTCCTCCGTTTGTAGCCAAACTTCCGAAGCTTTGTTTCTGCTCGGTAGCGATAATTGTCACTTGGAGATAAAATGTTGCTCTTGACTTGGAAACTTGCATGGAACTTGGTTTGAGACCTTTTTGCTCATTTTTACATATTCTTTTTGGTGGTTTCACCTACAAAGATTTCAGATCCCACAAATACAAGAACACTACCTCAAAAGGCAAAGGATCTTATAAAAATCGCTTGAAAACATACATAAATACTAAGTAAAACCATGTAAAATATAGTGATATCAATGCCTAACATTGCACGTGGCCGAGCCTGCGTACCGAGCCGGGATCCATCGTCCCGCGGTCGTCCTGCATCCCACACACTCAACACCATCGTCATACACGCACGGCCGACCACACGACCGACCCGGGAAGCATCGTCCCGCGGTTGACCCATTCCCGTCCAGCATCTTGTACATCCAACTGCATGTACCGTCCGACCAGGAAGGAACCGTTCCGCACATCCGCACGACCGTACCGTCCGACCAGGAACCTATCTTCCCGCGATTGTCCCAACTGTAGCACCAAACATATCCATCCGGCCGATCCCGATGTCCGACCGAAGAACCAACTGGCCACGATCATACCGACCGTACTGATGGCCGGACACGACTCGATTGCCGGCAGAATGCAGCGACAGACCGTCCGAATGGTCTGGTCGACCTGAGGCCAATTTTAAAGCCTGTTTCACACAATTTTTCGGCTCGTCTAACCTAATACCGCCTGAGGAAGACCTAGCACTATAAATACAACTTTTAAGCCTCTTTAGAAAGAGAGCCGCATATTGTATCATCTTTACACTTAGAGTTTTGTTCTAGAGATTTCAAGGAGAGGATCTCTCCTCCTTACTTCAATTTGGAGAAGTTTTCTAAATTTTTTTCTATCTATGATGCTTTCTTCATCTCTTTGTGTTATTGCTTTGATTATGTCTCAGTAATCCACTAGTTAGGTTTGTAGGGTTACTAATTCAATGAGTTGCTTGTTTGATCTATGATTTAATAAGGATATCACTAGAATCTTTGTCTCGTCTTGGTCACCAACTAATGCTGATTGCTTTACCGCGCATCTAGCAATCTGATCTTAGGTTGATTTGAGGCACGACAGTGATGTATCATTCTCCGGACATATTCTTTGACAAGCTAGGTTTCTTTGACTGCGACAATTGATTTACCTAGCCTAGTGAACTGAATCAGTACTTTCTCAATCTAATGCTTGAATAACCATTTAAGGACATACCAAAAGTTTAGCGATTAGATAGGTTATCAAAGGAGCTGGAGCCACGAGAATGGAAAAGTTTATTTTCGTGTTATGTGTTCTAGACGGTTCTATCATCCCATTATCCCTAAATCAATCATATCACTCATCAAACTTGATCATTGCTTGCTTCTCTGCGATTAGCCCCTATTGACCTAGCGCTTTCTCCTTAATTATTCACCACTATCTCTACCTTGTTTTCCTTATTTTCAATTACAACCTCAAAACCTCATACTATTGTTTTAGCTTGAACCAAAATCTATATCCTCAAAGTGTACTTAATATATAGCCAGTCCTTGTATTCGATACCCATACTTCTTTGATCTGTGCACTTGCAGGAATCACAAGAGTTTGGTAAAATCTGCTCAACATCAAAGACACGCTCCTGTATAGTAAGCATTCCACATGTTTCACATAACCCTCGGAGGCGTTCATACTTGAATTTGATGAGAGTATTGACTCCTGGAGTGAACTGGAAGTTCTTCTGGAATCGAAGTGGATTGTCAACATTCCAGATGATCTTCACTCAAACAAACTCCACTGCGGCTGCTGTTTCTGTTTGAAGTCGATCGTATCTACTTGCCCCATGGTGTTGCCAATATGGGAGATGACATTTCTGGTGAGAAATTGAATTGGAATCCCTCGGATTTCCACCCAGAATGGAATAGAGTTCAAATCAAACTCATACTTCATGAGTCTTCATGAGTCCAGCTTTGGAGAATAAGCATTCTCTCCGCAAAGGCCCATGGTCCTCGGTTGAGGACTGATTGCATGAGATCCTCCGACGGGAAAACGAATTGGAATCATCTTTTCTCAATTATACGACCAGCGATCAGACTGTTAAGACCCCAATTGCATGGTAGTGTAACTACGAGGGTGCGTAGATTTTGGCGTCGAGGAATGAGTGCACGCCCAATTAGCGAGAAACGGTTGGCACAAACTGCTTCAGAACAGAAATCGGTGGGAATAGCAACCGGAGCATCGTTTATCCCCAAATAAAGATCCTGGATTGCTCGGCGAAGGTTATTTGCCATCAGAATTGAATGGATTAGGAATTGAATGCAATAGAGAAGAAGAAAAATATTACTCGGAAGAACTGGAATCTGATAATTGATTAAACTTGAAATATCAGAAAATTTATAGTTATCTTTCCAACGATATATGCGAAATCTAGATCCATCGTAATGGTCCACTACCACCCACTACGGAGATGGAAGGCATGGATAGGAAACCGCCAATTAACCGCTCCACTAAGATGCAAATCTGAGAAACCGTTCCAAGAACTGCGAACGTGAGAGATGAAGAGGATTACCGCACAATTGCCCTCCAAATAGCCAAAAAATCGCACATTTCTATCATTAGTAAAAGTGCTTTCGTGAAAAATGTTAGGTCTTGATTGGTAGAGCATTAACTCTTTCTAATCCAATCAACATTTTTTAAAAGAGCATTTCGAAGAGCATTTAGAAACTGCTAATGCTTCCAAATTGCTCATTCCCTCCCTCCTCTGAAATGGATCATTTCCAAAGCATTGAGCTCAAAAATATTAATTTTGTATAAATAAATTATAATAAAATTATATTTAGTTTATTTATTCTGGTAAAATAAATTGAAAACTATATATGTTAAGTTTACAATTTTCTAATTTCGTAAATTATGTTTATCATTAATGTATTATTCATAAAATAAATATTTAATGACATAAAAATTTAATAACTATAATTGAAATATGAAATAATAACTAAATATTTTTTAAAAAATAGAAAAGTTTTTTATGTTATTAATGAATATATATATGTATATATATGATGCATTAAAATAAATATCAATATACATCTTATTATATAAAGCTGGATGTGCATGACGTAGTTGCGACACGTAGAATTTTTATAAAATTCAGGATCGCGACATGTGTCACTTTTAAGCTTATGTATATTAAGATCGTGACATGTGTCTTAGGAAAAAATGAGAACTTAAGAAAAAAAAGAATTCCATAAAAATGTTAATTAAAAAAACGAAATTTAATTTAATATATTATATCAAAAAGGAAAAAATAATATTTGTTATATCCAAACAGAAAAAGGTTTCTCATTCATCAATTTTTTATTATACAAAGTTGGATGCGCACGACGTGGTTGCGACACATATGATTTTTATAATTTATAAGATCGCGACATGTGTCACTTTTAATGTTACGTCTGTTAAGATCGTGACACATGTCATAGAGAAAATAAAAATAAAAAACAATACTAATAAAAAAATTAGATAAAGGAAATTGTTTTTAAAAAATTAATCCATTACAATTAAAAGAAATAAAAATATATTTGTCATATCCTAATAGAGAAAGGTTTCCCATTCATCAAATTAATATTATCGAAACAAATAATAAAATCAAAATAATGTAATAAAATAAAATCCTATTTGTACATGGAATATGTTATGTAAACTAAATTTCCTATAACTGCATGTAATAGGTTACTTGAACCCCTATAAAAGAGAGTCAAAATTTCTCAGTCATAAATTCATCAAAACAAATTCATCAAATCCCTTTGATTATATTTCTCCAATTTAAAAATCATGTTTTTGAAAGTTTTGCGATACATAGGATTTTTATAACTGACAAAATTGCGACAAGAAATAAAAATATATTTGTTATATCCTAATAGAGAAAGATTTCCCATTCATCAAATTAATTTTATCCAAACAAATAATAAAATCAAAATAATGTAATAAAATAAAATCCTATTTGTACATGGAATATGTTATGTAAACTAAATTTCCTATAACTGCATGTAATAGGTTACTTGAACCCCTATAAAAGAGAGTCAAAATTTCTCAGTCATAAATTAATCAAAAAAAATTCATCAAATCCCTTTGATTATATTTCTTCAATTTAAAAATCATGTTTTTGAAAGTTTTGCGATACATAGGATTTTTATAACTCACAAAATTGCGACATCTGTGTTAGAAAAAAAAACAAATTCTCAAAGTATGAAGATCGTAACATGTGTCATGGAATAAAAATAATAAAAAATTTAATATGTATAAGACTAACTAAAAATTCGAAAAACAGATAACAAACAATTAAAATGAAAAAAATAATACCCATTAAAAGAAATAAAAAAACAGGAAACAAATAATTTAAATTCTTTTGTTACATCTATTAAGAAAAGGAAAAAAAATCAATTTCGAAAAGGAAAATTACCAATATATAGTATTTATAATGGTCCGAGGCAAAAAAAATTGAGAAAGAAAAAATATAAATAAAAAACTAACAAAATCATTATCAAGCAATTAACTATTATTAAAAAATTATAATTGATATTCTAATTTTAGATAGTTTTATTTTCAATTTTCTTTAGGTAAAACAATTGAAATAAATATTTCATCAATTAAAATCTCTTGAATGGAATAATAAAAGTTTGATTAATTAATCAATTGACCAGATTTAGACATGTGTAAGTCTTTCTATATTGGATAAAAATAATAGTAAAACAAATTAATTCATTTTGTCAT
Organism: Microthlaspi erraticum; assembly: GCA_902728155.2. Classification (NCBI taxonomy): domain Eukaryota; kingdom Viridiplantae; phylum Streptophyta; class Magnoliopsida; order Brassicales; family Brassicaceae; genus Microthlaspi; species Microthlaspi erraticum. The sequence continues at coordinate 37,619 of CACVBM020000344.1, read as the reverse complement.
ATCATAAATTCAAAATAAAAATTAATTACAATAAAAAATAATAAGATGTATTTTGATATTTTGAAAGATTAATTAAATATTTTATAATTAAAGATCAGAATCTTATTATATAAAGCTGGATGCGCACAACGTGGTTGCGACATGTAGGATTTTTATAAAATATAGGATTGCGACATGTGTCATTTTTGATGTTAAGTCTGTTAAGATCGTGACACATGTCTTGGGAATAAAGGGAAAACAAAGTTAAAAAAAAAATATTAGAAAAAGGAAAATTAAAAAAAAAATTATCTATTAGAATAAAAAGAAAAAATCATATTTGTCATATCCTTATAAAAAAAGGTTTCCCATTCATCAAATTTATATTATCTAAACACATATTAAATTTCTAATAATGTAATAAATAAAATCATACTACAATACATTAAAAAAAATCAGAAAAAAGAAAAAATCAGAAAAAAGGAAACAACAATTTAAAAAAAAAATATTACATCTATTAGGAAAAGTAAAGAAAAAAATATAATCCTATTACGAAAAGGAAAAAAAAACGAAAAATCAGAAAAACATTATGAAATAATAAAAAAATATTACATCCAGTAAGAAAAGGAATAAAAAATATATTCCCATTAAGAAAAGGAAAAAAAAAACAATATTTAACAAGATATATTTAAAATAGTTTCTTGCTCATTAAGAAATCAAAAATCATGTCTAATATTTGATCAAGTGATGACATGTGTCAACAAAAGAAAATTGGAAAAATTCAGTAACATAAATAAATAAACTAATAAAATAATTGTAAAACAACTAACTAATAGTAATGACAATGAAAATTTATAATGTTAGAGGCAAAAACAAAATTGTAAAAGAAACAATATAAATAGAGAACCGACAAAATAATTATCAAGGAACTAAAATATTAAAAAGAATATTTTATAATGGAACGATCTTCTAAAATTAAATAGTTTAGTTTCCATTTTTTTTCTTAGGTAAAACAATATTAAAAATAAAGATTTCATCAATGGAATAATCAAAGTTTCCTAAATTAATGAGTCGATTAGATTTAGACACATGTAAGTTTTTCTATTTCATATCATGAATTAAAAAAAGTGATCAAATTTTGTTTAATAAACCCGCGTGTACGCGGGACCTAATCTAGTATTAAATATTTTCAAAAAAAAAAATTATAAAAAAAGAGTCACAAGTCTATCAATCATATAAGTCAAGAGCACACAAGCTTCAAGAGCTTAATGCTCTTCTAAATACTCACCCTTCTTATGCTTCTTAAGCCTAAAGTTCTTCCAAATGTTTTGTGCCTTAGTAAACTAATCTTTAGTCATTGACTTTGATTAACTATATCTTATTTTACAGAACTATTCACTTTGCCAGTTCTTAGTATTATTTTACTTCTTTTTAAAAAGTGATAAGATTTAGATTTTGTTTAATATGTTTGAATCAATTTGTCATCTTCGTTTTCTAGAGTAATGTCGAAATATATAGGGGATTTGAATTTATATACACTTAATACATATATAATCTTTTCACATTTTAAAAAAGAGCATGTTCAAAAAATAACATTTAGCCTTATTTGTGTGTTTGTAACTTTGTAAGAATTTTTAGGAAAAATAATAACCAGAGTACTGGTTCTTAAAAAAAAAAAAAACTTTTGACTTCAGCTATTATCATATCATTTAAACTTGGACAAAATCTCAAACGACAACATAGCATACATTTGAATGCTTTAAGAATCCATAAAACCATTTATTAATAGGATTAAAACTACCAAAATTCATAAAGTACAAAACAAATAAAAAAAAAGACTCAAAATTTATCTGAAAAATGTGAACTTTGGCTCAATGTCTTCTTCTAGCATTTCGAGCACAGCAGCACCCTGATCCTCCAATCATTGGTGTAATCTCATCATGTGCATGTTTAGGTTTTTGTTTGTTGTTCGTTGCTCCACCATTAGTCCCCTTCTTGCTCGGAGGCTCCACCTTCAAAGGTGCTTCCTCTTCTTCTTCTTCTTCATCTGAATCATCCTCATCCTCATCCGAACCCACCTAAAACCAAATAAACAGAACAAAAACATGGCTTTACATTTCAGAAATTACCTCTCACAACTCATAAAAACAACAACTTGCACTATTTACAAGTTAAAAAAGGCAAAATATATACCTCATCAGAGTCAGATTCATCTTCCTCGTTTGAGTCAGACTCAGCAGCTTCCATTGCCTTTTGATCATTGGACGCTAATTCTAAATTACAATGTCAAAAGTTAGGATGTGACAAAACCACAAGTAAACAATTAAGTACCAAAAGACATTGGCTTTGTAAAAGTAAAGGTACCATTTTGAAACATATACATGGGAATGTCCTCATCCTCTGAATCAAACTCTGCAAAAAAACAAAAATAAAACACGAATTTTTAGCTTCATGATAAATTCAAGATTATCAAATAACTAGCAAAGAGTTAAAAATAAAACTCACCAGAATTAACCGCATCCATATCAGGGATCTTAGTACCAAGAAGATAGACACTGCTTGTTTTGCAATCGTGAGAGAGCTCAAAGTCTTGCTCAATCATGAAATTGATAGAGAGTTGAGGAATCTTCTGTGAGAGGTTTCCGACAAGAAATCTGGTCTTGTCATCACCAACCTTGACAAAAACGGGTACAATCTCATCTTTCACCTTCTTCGACTCACCAAGTGTAACCTTTAAGATTAGTACAAGTCACAACAATCAATATTTCAAGAATTAACAACAAAAAATCCAAAAAATATAAACACAGAATATTGATTACAGACCTGAGAGAGATGGATAAAATATCCATCGTTTGCTTCGACTTTGATTGGATTTCCTGGCTTAATCTCAATACCTACAAAATTTAACAAAGGCCCACAAGATTATTCATCAATCTTAAGTAGGAATTACAAACAAAAGCTCACAAAGGAGATAAATTTATATGTATTTTGAAAAGTAAACAGTAAGAACAAATAAGCTCGTATATAAATCAAGATTTTGCAATGATTTCCAAATTGAACATAAGCCCAAGATTATTCATCAATCTTCACAACATATGGGAGTCGAAATTCAAACAGAAGCTCACAAAGGAGATAAATTAATATGTATTTTGAATCCTAAGCAATAAGAACGAATAAGCTCGTATAAAAACCAGATTTTTAAAATAGTCAATGTAAGACGCAACAAAGTGTAATTAAGGTATTGAATAGAGCTTACAGAGGGATAATTTCAGAGATTCATACCCCAAAACGCCATTGCTAGCGAAGGAAGAAAGATGCAGAGTTGTGTATGTGGCTGCTTGAAGATGAAGGCTTCAGGGTTTTAGAGTGGTTCTAAAAGGTAAAAGAAAATAAGCGGCTTATTTATAATATTCTTAGACCGTCAGATTTCTATTTCGCCGGTGTAGAGGGTCTTTGCTAGGGCTGCGACTTGGGTGAATGCTGGTGAGTTTTTTTTTTTTAACTCATGATTTGTTTTAGGGGTGAGAGTTTGGTAAGACGAGTGATTCTCGTTGCTTTATGATTTGTTTACCTGGTATATAAATACCAAATATTTTTTTTTCAATATGTTAGTTACTTAATTATCTCATGAAAATATGTTAGTTACCAGATTGACTATGGTATTTTTCAGATATTTGAAAGAGTATAAGCTAATACAGTTGAAAAAGCTGTTGTCACTTGTCATAGAATGACTTTAGAGAGTCATGACCAAACTAATAAAGCAACGAGAATCACTCGTCTTACCAAACTCTCACCCCTAAAACAAATCATGAGGATCCATTACAGATTTGCAACTCATCATTCTTCTTCTTCTCTATTACAAACTCCAGTTTTGCCTAAAAGCGAAAAAAAAAACAATGGAAGAAGTGGCAGTGGTGGAGAACAAACAAGTGATTCTAAAGCAGTACGTAGATGGCATTCCTAAAGAAACAGACATGGATGTGAAGCTCGGAGATAAAATTAAGCTAAAGGCACCAAAAGGATCTTCATGTATCCTCGTTAAAAACCTCTACTTGTCTTGTGATCCTTACATGAGAGGTCGTATGCGAGACTTTCACGGCTCCTACCTCCCTCCTTTTGTTCCTGGTCAAGTATATATCTCTTAAACACCTCAATTTCGAAACTTTAATCTGTTTTCTGGAAGTTGACTCTGTGATTTGTGTTCTTGGGTATTGGTTCTCTCTCTCGGAGCTCAATTTCGTTCGTCACTGTTGATTAATTTGTTAAGAGAGATTTTGCACACCAAGTGTTCGATTTTTTGCCTGAACTAGAGAACACCGTTGTTTCAGTTTTGTGGCAATTGAATCTATGATTGATATTTTCTGGGTATTGTTTTGCTCTTTGATTGGAAGAGGAATTTTTTGAGAAACTGGATCGTGTATTACAGAAATTTTGCACACCAAGTGTTCGATGTTTAGACTCTTCTTTGAGAATTTGTATTTGTCACTGAATTAGTCACATTCTTTGATGAATTTTGATTTGTTTCTCTAATCTTGATGCAGCGTATCGAAGGTTTCGGCTTAGCAAAAGTGATAGATTCAGACGACGCTAACTATAAACCCGACGACATAATCTCGGGCATCACTGGTTGGGAAGAATACAGTTTACTTCGTAGCTCAAATGAGCAGCTGCAGTTGAGAAAGGTTCAATTAGACGACGACGACGACATTCCACTCTCTTATCATCTTGGACTTCTTGGTATACTGAGCTCATCTTCTTTATTTGTTTGACTTCACAATTACCATATCCTTTATAGTTCATGTTATCTTGTGGTTGTTTACAGGGATGGCTGGATTTACAGCGTATGCAGGGTTTAACGAGATTTGTTCTCCAAAGAAAGCTGAGAGTGTTTTTGTCTCTGCTGCTTCAGGAGCTGTAGGACAACTTGTTGGTCAGCTAGCTAAGTTGCATGGCTGCTACGTTGTTGGCAGCGCCGGTACTAAACAAAAGGTTTTTACTTTTTACTAATTTACTCTCAGTAACTTTTCCGTGGGAAGCGGTTTTATGATAGGTCTCAGTAACTTAATGTGGGATTCTATTTCAGGTTGATCTTCTTAAAAGCAAGCTTGGTTTTGATGAAGCTTTTAACTATAAAGAAGAAGCTGATCTTGATGCTGCTTTAAAGAGGTAGATACATTGTAAGATATTAGCATCATTGTTTTAGGGAAACAGGAACATGTTTGATTCAATGAAATTATCTCAGAAAGTTTACTTCCCCTGTTTCGTATGAGTCAACTTATGTCTTATATGAGCTTTTAAAGAAGTTGAATTAACTTGTAACTGCAGTAAAATATAGCCGAAGAGCTAGCTCTAGGAAATGAGATAACATTACTTTTTAGTTTTTAACTATAAAGAAGAAGCTGATCTCGATGCTGCGTTAAAGAAGTAGATACATTGTAAGATGCCAGCTCAATGAATTAGTCTTCTTGATAGGTTGCTCAGTAGCTCCATCTTATGTCTACGCATTGTTCACTGTGACTTCTTCTCCTGCATACCATCATTGTTCTTCTGCTTTTAAATGTAAAATATAGCAGCTGAAATGTTATCATCTTTATTACTAAACAGGTATTTCCCTGAAGGGATCAATATCTACTTCGACAATGTTGGTGGAACCATGCTTGATGCAGTGCTTCTCAACATGAAAGTTCGTGGAAGAATCGCGCTCTGCGGGATGGTGTCTTTGCAGAGCCTCTCGAGCTCATCGTCGTCATCACAAGGAATCAACAACTTGTACAACGCGATCCCGAAACGCGTAAGGTTAGAAGGGTTCTTGCAGAGCGATTACCTCCATGTGTTCCCACAGTTTCTTGAACATGTGAAAGGATATTATAAAGAAAAGAAGATTGTGTATGTCGAAGATATGTGTGAAGGTCTAGAGCAAGCTCCAGGAGCACTTGTCGGGTTGTTTTCCGGGAAGAATATTGGTAAACAGATCGTTCAGGTTGCTGAAGAGTGAAGGTTTTTTGATGTATATTGCAATGTTGTGTTCTGAATGAAGCCAATAAAGCCAAGTTGTATTGTTAGCTGGACCAAAGTGAAAAGTATCTGTGAACTCGCCAGCTGAGAAAGAGTGTTTCACGAACTTGATCGTTGGGGCGCAAGTTAGGAAGCACATAAGTTAAATGAAAATTAGATTTTCTGGACGATACTAAGCAAAGAACAAGAATCAAAGGACGAAAATTACCTTGTCACCAAAGTCTCCTCTGTTTTTTTCAAGAGTTACGCATTCCACGTCATCAACTTCTCTTTTTTCCATCTTCTATGGTCTTCTTCTTCCCAAACCCAAGCTTTCAAGATCGAAGCAGCAAAAAGAGCCAACTCGAACAATCAAATTTTGTACGGTCTCCAAACACTTGGTCACAACTCCCTTGCACGAATTCTTCGCTCAAGATCTGGACACCACATTCAATAACGTCGGACTTGGTAAGATTTGCTGCTGAATTCGAACACTGTCTCTCTGCTCACTTGAGAGAGGTCGACAAATGGCAAGCGAGGGTGAAATATAACCAGATGTTCAGATAGATATTTGGAGACATCGCCTATGCATGCAAACCTCGTCCACAACGAGGTCTAAGTCGCCTTTGCCTAGGCTACGGCACAATAAGTACTCTGAAAATCTACCGTATTTGCTGGTTTGATGGTTAGGTGTCATAATGTTAATATGGGCAGCCCGAGCCCATTTAAGCAGTGCCCATTCAGGCCCGAACCCATTTAAGCAATACCCGTTTAAGCCCGTTTAGGCCCATTACTTTTTAAGCCTGCCGGGCCTAAGCCCGTCCACTGAAGCCCGTCTAATTTTTTGAATAACAAATTTACATTATTTTTTTTTGGCTGTGTTTACCCTTTATTGCATTAAAGAAACCCATAAAATCAAAAACAAAAAAAACAGAGTATAAAATCTTAAAGAAAGGTCTGATTTATAAAAGAAATGAATCTGATTTCAGCAAGACTACATGAAAAGAAAAAGGATTGAGTGAGTAGAAGAAGAAGAAGCACTCACGACTTCACGAGAACCATCCGATTCCACAACGGGAGCAAGGAATTGATTCTTCACATGGAACCATCTTTACTTCCTCTATATCTTCTTCACATGTTACAAAAAGGGATTGATTCTTCTCAGTACTTAAAAGTAAGACTACAATTAACAATCAGTGAAGACTATATAATACTTAAAACAAGTTCTTTTATGTCTTCATAGCCTCTTAGCCAATTTCTTGTGCACAGTAATGCTTGGACATTCTTTGGTAGCAAACGATTTCTATAGGGTGTCAAAATCCGTGCTCCTATGCTAAAAGCAGACTCTGATGCAACAGTAGTAATAGGAATTGTTAAGAGATCCCGTGCCATTTCAGCTAAACAACCAAGCCGATGTTGGTTCTCTTTCCAGTAGCCCAGAATATCCAAATCTGGAAAAGCACTCCTCGCTAGCCTCGGCTCATCCAAGTAGATATCTAAATGCGTTTTTGTGTTGCCCACACCAGAGTCAAGGCTTCTTTCTAACTCAAAGAGATCCTGTAATGAACAATCATGAATATCATCAGTTAAAGTCTTGAGAATAAAGCAAAGTCTGTTCTGTAACACTAACACACTAGTTATTATGAATATCATGAATACGGAAGCATCAATATCATCAATAAACCCTGCACAATATCATTCCCTGCAATCAAGCAAACTCACAAGTGCATACTAAAAATCATTTCCAGGGACTAAAAATCAGGTGCATACTAAAATCAGGTTCACAAGTGAAGAAGAGAATTTTACTTACATCATCAAAGTCATGTTCAAGTGGAGACTCAGTGACAATGTCATGTGGAGTTGGTGTAGCTGAAACACCACAAGAACTTGCACGATTCCTAGTCTGATAATCTTTGTAGAGCATCTTCAAATTTTCCTTGAGTTCATCAATTTTTAACCAAGAAGTAGTAGGATCCGCAGCTTCATAAGCTTTTTCAAGCATTTCCACTTTCAGCCTAGGATCAAGAACAGCTCCCATAGCCAAAATGACACTATAATCCTCCCAATATTTATTGAACTTTCCTTGCATTCTTCCAACCATTTCTCTTATTGCAGCATCATCATCATCAGCATATTTCTGCAGCAGCATCTCAATTCTCCATACTTGCGTGAAATATACATTTGATAGGGTATTTCGAACCTGACATGTAGGTAGTAATAACACTGAAAGGTTTGAACAGCTTGGAGATTTTATCCCCACGGTCCCACTCAACTTGTGAAGGGAGTGTCTTGTAGTGAGGGTCAAAAGTCTCCATGCTCTCAAATGCTTTCCTATACCTCAAAGCTCTCACAAGCATATCGTATGTGGAATTCCATCTGGTCTTTATATCAAGAGACAATCCTGCACCAGGTTTGACCTTTTCTCTCTCTGCACAAGCTGAAAAAGCGTTTCTTCTTTGTGGAGATGCCTTAACATATCTAACATATTAAGATACAAGTTTCTTGCTCTGACCTTTTCATACTCCACATATCGAAATGGCAGATCGTGATAGATAATGATCTCGCTGGTCATCTCTCGGTCAATCTTTTGATCATATGGAGGCCTATCTGTCTTCTTGGGAGCTTTTGGACACTTAGCCAAATGGCGAAGCAAATGGTTTGTTCCATGTGTCTTGGTACCTATAACTAGTCTTGCCTGACAGTATATACACTCTCCCCTTTCCTTGCCATCACTACCAACTCCTACAGGAACAAAGCCTTCCCAAGCAGCAGAAGTTAAACGCCTCTTTCGTCGATGAGCTGGAACTGGAGCTGCTTGAGTCTCACTTTGAGCTGGAGCTGGTTCTGTTTCTTGCACTTCTGTTTCTCCCTCGTTCATATCATCTCCCAAGTTTACAACATCTTCATCATTCATATCCATGTACTCATCAAAATCCATTCTGCAAAAACTGAAGATGTTGGGAGAGCAAACAAAGTCAGTATGTTTATTAAACTCATGAAGTTAACTGAAAAAGTTATGATCCTGTAAAACAAAGATTAGCTACGGTTCTTTAGCAGTGGAAAAGTTCTTAAACAAGAGGAAAAAGCTACTGAGAATGTAATCATTAAGATAAAAAGATCAGAAGCTTTTAACTACGTGCTATCATATTACTAGATCAGAGATCCTGACTTATTTCATCAAAGCTAGAAAAAAATAACAGAGAATGATTTAACATTGGTTACAGAGAAATAGTAATAGTCGTAAAGGGCTTTGAAGCATGACAAAAGGATCAAACCCAGATTATCAATCAAACATGCAACATAAAACGTGATAAAAGGAGCATCAAAGCTATTAGAGACCCACGAACTACAAGTATCAATTTCGCAAACCCAGGTCAATTTAAATGATATGAAACAAAAACAAACCAACATCTTAGCTCATTTAAGCTATTAGAAAGTAGAAACCCACAAAAACAACCAGCTCAAAGAATTTTAAAAACCCAGATTGATCAATCTCAAAACCAACATCTTGAAGGCACTAATCCCCAAATTCAATTAAACCCAGTTCAACAAAACTACAAAGTATTAAATCACTTGAAAACCCAGTTGAAAAAACTCACTTGAATGATTGCCGAGCTTGGCCGAGATATATCGACGGAGTAAAGAGAGACGATCTTAGTTAGAGACTTCGAGAAGAGCTTCAAACGGATTCACCGTGTTATACAGAGAAACGATCTCGATTCTCGTCGGATTCCTGAATCGTCAAGTGATTACAGTGGTCAATCTCGTTGAATCGTCATTTTGCTCGAAGTTGAGATTTGAGAACTCAAAGCGGTGGAAATGGGAAGAAACAGCGTAACGTCGTCGTTTGGCGGAGAAAATTCAAGGATCGTAATAAATGGGCTAGCCGATTCTAAACTTACAAGCCCTTTAGTAATTGGGCTTAAACGGGTACACCCATTTAATATTTGCTGTCTTTTAAACGGGTTCGGGTATAAAATGGTTATACAGAGCCCGTTTAGACCCGCGGGCTTAAGGCCCATATTAACATCACTAGTTAGGTGACACCACACCGCAAAGCTTCAATCTAGATAAAGAAGAAAGAGGAGGGTTACCACCAACTGGACTTGTAATGGTGTATGAATTTCCTCTGGCTCGGTGACTAAACTCTGCGGGTACTTGTCTTCCGGGGAAGATAGCCCATTCGTAAGAAAAGGACCGTTGGATGATTTCTCTCCGTGCTTGTTCGCCCAATCTGAAACAGTTGGTGAAATCGAGTGTTGCATCTGGAGTGTGATTCAAAGGGAAAAACACGGTCTCCAGTGAGTCACAACCTCCTGCCTTAAGGGATTTGAGAGAAACAGGGAGCTCTGGCAATGATATGAGTCTTCTACATTCATTACGGCCTGTTCGTTTGCTCATCCGGCTGATCTATCTCAATAAAGCAGTTAGATGATGTTTGTTTAATATAAAAAATGGGCATCATTAGTTGATAGCTAAGATTTAAAAAATTTAGGCTAAATTTTTAATAACTAGATGATCTAGGCCTGGGCATTCGGGTCGGGTCCGGGTCGGGTCTTGTCGGGTCCGGTTATTTCGGGTTTAAGAATTATTGGACCCATAAGGGAACCGATTGGATTTCGGTCCGGTTCGGGTCGGTTTTCCATCGGTTCCGGGTCGGTTCAGTACCTAATTTTCAAAACCTGTAAAAGAACCGATTTTTGGCGGGTCTAGTTCGGTTCGGTTATTTTCCGGTTATTCCATACCCGAAATCCAATTTTTAACCGAAAATATTACAAAATAACCGAAAATATTGCAAAATAACTTGAAAAAAAAACAAATCTCTAACCAAAATGAGCAATTCCAAACACTCAAATACTCAATCTCAAAGTCTCAAACTCTCAAGTCTCAACCATCCAAAAAAAACAAACTGAAGCAAAGATTCGAAACACTCAGTCTCAAACTCAAAGGCTCAAACTCCCAAACAGTAATAAACCATAAACTTAGCATAAATATAAAGGATAAAAGTTTCAAGTACACCATCAAGCATCAACCACTCGGACCACAACACTTCATTCCATCTCATCTCCATCACTTGTGCAAGCCTATACCTGTTAACAGTTTCACACCAAACATATCTAAGTAGTCCTATCACTCTTTCACACTTCCAAATTCCAATTCCAAACTAGATAAACTTTATGTTTACCTTACACTTAAGTACCTTGAGACATGAATTCTGGTTCAAACTCTAAACAAAACACAAAAAAAAAACATATCATACAGTAGAAAACTAGAAATCAAATGGACAAATACGAATAAGTAAAACTGAAAGAGAGAAATAATTTAAGGATTAAAAGTACCCT
>CACVBM020000344.1:0-22292 GCA_902728155.2 Microthlaspi erraticum | reverse complement strand
CAAACATGGATTAATAAGTTCTCCACATTACTATGAGGACAAACATGAGTGAAACGGTCTCAATCCAAAGGGAGGAACATCAAATGGACCAAAATTGGGAACCGGAAGAGGTAAGGAGTCCGAAATGTACCTCTGTGACTCCAGATTGAGGAAACTCACTTGTAGTGTATAAGATGAACTAGATGGACCCATACTTACATAAACAGTGATTAACAGGTTCTCGACATTACTATGAGGACAAACGTGAGTGAAACGGTCTCAATCCAAGGGAGGAACATCAAATGGACCTAATTTGGGAACCGGAAGAGGTAAGGAGTCCCGAAATGTACCTCTGTGACTCCAGATTGTGGAAACTCACTTGTAGTGTATAAGATGAACTAGATGGACCCATACTTATCCAAACATGGATTAATAGGTTCTACACATGACTATGAGGACAAACATGAGTGAAACGGTCTCAATCTAAGGGAGGAACATCAAATGGATCAAATTTGGGAACCGGAAGAGGTAAGGAGTCCGAAATGTACCTCTGTCCAGTTGTGGAAAATCAATTGTAGTGTATAAGATGAACTAGATGGACCCATACTTACCAAAACATGGATTAACAGCTTCTACACATGACTATGAGGACAAACATGAGTGAAACGGTCTCAATCCAAGGGAGGAACATCAAATGGACCTAATTTGGGAACCAGAAGAGGTAAGGAGTCCGAAATGTACCTTTGTGACTCCACATTGTGGAAACTCACTTGTAGTGTATAAGATGAACTAGATGGACCCATATCTGTTTTCAGAGTATGCATGGAGCACATAGATCACTTTGACAATCTTTGTGATTCCTATGGAGTTTTTGACTTTGAGAAGAAGATGATGCTATTCAGCACATCACTAGCTGGACCAGCACTAGATTGGGCGCAGCATGAGCCACTTCTACAATCGAGTCATGGATCGATTTTAGAGAAGCTTTCTTAGGAATTTGCAAGGAAACCACCTTTCAAATCCAAGTACCACCACTACTCTCATCAGCTGGAGAGAGAGCGTGATGAAGAAGAATGGGGAGGCATACCACCCCATCCTGAAGTTTGAATGAAGAGCTAATCAAGCATGTGGAGAGGAATCCTTTCTACAATTCTACTTCAGAATGTGCAAAGGAGCATCTATGCAACTTTGAGCAGCTTTGCCACGACTATGGACTTGGAGACAACCCCAAGAAGATACAACTTTTCCAACTATCTCTAGCTGGACAAGCCAAGGAATGGGCTAAGTTCAACGCCCAACATGCTTTCAAGACTTGGAATGGATACAAAGGAGCTTTCCTCTACAGATTTGCTAAAGGTCCTATTTATGTCCCACCACCACGCCCAAGCTATTCACAACACCATCCATCATCACCAGACATAAACAAGACACCACTTTCCCAAGGGAGAGCTATCAAGCTGCGCGCCAAACCAAGATTGAAGATATGCTTCAAGAGTACTTGAGAAATCAAGAAGAGAGTACAAAGAAGATGGAGAGAAGAATCGATTTCATCCATGAGAGCTTGGAAACAAATCTGAAGTCCTATTCAAGCAAGTGATCAAGCTTGATGAAGACATTAAGAAGTTAAGAGAGGATCATGATCGATCTTTGAACCTAGTTAAGCTTGATGTTGCTTCCAAATATCAAGAGTTGCTGAACAAGAGCATGAGAATTGAAGATACTAGCTATGGCAATAGCAAACATCTTGGATCAATCTACAACCGCCTACAAGCCCTTGAAGGATCATCTCATGCCAATTACAAGAGAGAGAGGAGTCCAACACCCAACCACCCTCCCTTTTATTGCAATGCCATCACAAGAAGAAGCACTACTCAAGTCCATGAGGACAATGAAGAAGAAGAAAGAGAGTATGAGGAACAATTGAATGATGAAGATGAAGAGCAGAGCATCGACATCAATGCTTCCCCAAAACAGAGCATGGATACACCTAGCCCTAAGACCCTCGTTTCTCACCAACACCAAGAAGTCAAGCTTCTACACTTCCAAGACTTGGAAGCAATGCAAAGACCATCACCATCTACTGAAGAAGAAGATACTTGGCAATATGATCCCATTGATCCCAACAAGATAAGCCCCATGAAGCTTAAAGAGTTCAATGCTAAGGTGAAATCACTTCCATTCTATGTCACTTTTGAAGAAGCTTGGGATAAACATGGTCTAGTGGAGTTCTTTTTCACAACTAGTGAAAACAAAGAAGAGATACACCAACTTTTCAGGAAGGCACGATTTCCCATTGCCCCTCATGCAGTCAATCAACCACCATCACCACCATCATCACCACCACCCAAGTGGTATGTCAATTCCATATCAAGAGAGAAGCTTGCTGAGTTCAATCAGTTTGTCCAAACTCTTCCAGCCAGCATGTCTTCCAACAAGCTTGGCGCCACTACCCATTCACCACCTTCTTCCACAACTGCAAGAGACACCTGAGGACATAAAGAGCTTTTTGAGAAAGCTAAAGTTCAGCCTACCTTCAAGACCCTCTACAAGATTGAAGACCCAGGTCAATTCTCTATTCCCTGTCAAGTAAATGGTCATTACTTTGATAGAACACTATGCGATTCTGGCTCTTGCATAAACCTCATGCCAACCCAAACCGCCAAACTCCTTGGCATCACACGCTTGCAACCTGCTCAAATTAGTATTGGACTTGCTAACCATACTATAGCCAAGCCAAGAGGAGTTGTTATTGATGTTCTTCTAGAGATTGGAGATATCAAGATCCCGGTGGACTTTCATGTCATGAACATTCAAGGAGGATGTGACACACCATTGATACTAGGCCGACCCTTTTTGGCCACTGCTGGAGCTGTCATGGACCTTCCAAACCGGCGAATGTCCTTAGCCAATGTTGACAAGACAGTCTTTTACAAGACCATACCATTCATCTCACCAAACAAGCTGTCTTACCTATCACTGCCCAAGGCCGCCCAAGAGAACCACCAGACCACACTCAAGGTCACAATGAGACAAGAACTAAAAGACTATGTCTCAGGCCGTGCCCTTACCCCATCTCCAACTAAGAGATCCTATCAGTCAAGCTAATGACTCAAAAGAAGCGCTGCATGGGAGGCAACCCATGAAAGGTGTTTTTCTTACTTTTCTTTTCAATTAGTTTTAGTTAATGTCTAGTTTTGTTTTGAGTTTTGGATACAGGAATCTAAGAACCACACAATGGTAAAGAAGATATACCACAAGAAGAATGCTCATAGTTGGCGCGACCTTGATGGCCGAGCAGAACCTCTCCACGCTCGCCCATGTCCTCTCAAGGCGCCCAACACACCATCCCATCTCATTCCATCTGCATCTCACCCATCCCACCTCACCACACTTGCATTCCATCACTTACCATCATTCCACTGCATTCACCATTCTTCAAGTAACACAAAATCAGGTTACATCTTTCTTTTTACATTCACAACCACTTTATTACCTCTTTCTTTAACTCCCTTAATTGGATTTTCTTTCACCGGGACGGTGCAAGTTAAGTCTGGGGGGATTGTCGGTACTAATGTGTTTGTTCATGGTTGTTTTGATCTTATAATTGGTTTTTCCTAACCCACTTTTTCAAAACTTCTGTTTTATTGAGTCAAAACCAGTCCGGGAACAATGAACTTGCTTTGAGATTTGATAGTGTCATGCTAACAATCTATGACCCTAGAGCAAACATCAGCTGAAGGCACAAGCCTAACAGAAGCTCCTAGAGTGGATCGGCATGCTAGCTCAGTAACAGGGATCTTTTGAGTGTATGGAGTTTTATTGTGTTACTAATGCATTTTTCTTTCTTTTCTTATGTTTTATTTACTTTGTTTAATGTTTTCTTGTTTTATTGAGTCAAAACCAGTCCAGAAACCATGAACTTGCTTTGAGATTTGATAGTGTTGTGCTAACAATCCATGGCCCTAGAGCACAAGCCTAACAAAAGCTCTTACAGTAGATCGACATGCTAGCTCAGCGAAATTTCTAAGGTAACCAAGCAATCTAGAGTTAACCTCACCCTTAATCAATCTTAATACTCTTGTCAAGGGGATTGGCATACATGTCGACAGTTCCTTGCTTGATTTTCAAAGACTTCACCTCTCTCTCCCATCCCAAATGGTAAGTAATGTTTATGAGAAAAAGCTCAAAGAGCACAAGGAAAACAAGTAAGCATGAGGAATGCATATGTCTGTACCTTCATGTCTTATGGAATACCTAAATCAAACAAGGAACAAGCTAAAGACTTATCCTGTGGTTGAAAGAAGGGTCAATAGAAAAAATAAAATGATACCCTAGAAAAGTAGGGAGAAATTGACCTTTCAAAGTTCTGATGTGAGAAAGAGAGAGGAAAGGAACTCATTGCACTTCAAAGACAATCTTGGAGAAGATCAAGTGGGTAAGAACAAGTTCAATTGATCGATGTTCCCTTGATAAAGAACTCACGCTTTAAATTTATGCAAGAGGTTAGCAATAGAGAGTTTGGATTGCTGGATGAGACTAGTTGGGTTGGTATTGTTCGCTAAACTTGCAGGGTGTATGTGAAGCTAACCTTATGTTGCCTATGTTCTTAGTGGAATACAGGAAAGGAACCCTTCACAGGATATTCAAAAGAGCAAGGGAGTTCCACGTTTTCAAACCTCTTTCACGGATTAGATTCTGTTTGCTTGGGGACAAGCAAAGATCTAAGTCTGGGGGAGTTGATATACCTCTATTTTACATGCTTTTTATACTATTTTAGTATTGTTTTCTAATGGTTTTTGGCAGGTTTTCTATCTAAAAAGGTAGTTTTACTGTGTTTATAGTGTCTAGAGTCTAAACAGGTGAAATGATGCATTTTGGAGCAAAACCATAGGATTTGCACTTCAAGCCGCTCCATGCACAAGCATCAACTTTAAGAGGGCCCAGAAAAAGATCTACTCAATGGATTTCATCAAGACCAGTTCCCTGCGTGCTCTGATTGAGTTAACTTTCCAACGCAACTGGAATGGCCTCATTTGGATGAGTAGAAAAGGAGTTACAACCAAAAGAGTGAAGACTGGTCCAGACGGCTCTATCGAGAATCAGCGCCCAAACCGCGCAGACCGGCTGGCCGAGAAACGTTGTTTCACGCTCGGCCAGAATCACATCCGTCCGTCTGAAGTCTCGGCCAAAGTTCAAACGTTCGGCCGATACGCATCACGACCCGGGAAACATGTCCCGCGGTCGGCCACGCCACAACCGCTCACGCCATGCGCCACGACCATGCCGCGCGAGCCGGGAAACAAGCCTCGCGGCCGCGCAACCTGTCTCGTACCACGGCCGATGCGCCGTCCGAGCCGGGAAACTACGTCCCGCGTCCGGCCGAGAAATCATCGGCCAATCTTCACCGTCCGACCACAGCGGCCGACCACGAACCGTCCGGCCACGACCGTTCCGATCGTACTAGGAGCGGCCATGACCCGATCATCCGGCCGATCGTCCCGACCGACCGTCCCAACGCCGCGGTCGACCCGAAGCCCGTTTTGAAGCCCGTTTCACATATTTTCAAGGCCCGGCTTAACCCTAAGCCGCCTCAAAAGACCTAGCACTATATATATAGCTTTTTAGCCTCTTGTGAAAAGAGAGCCGCCCTTGTATTTCGATTTCCTACTCTAAGTTTTATTGCAATCATGTTTTCTTCATCTCTATGTGTGTTTGCTTTGATCATGTCTGAGTAATCCACTAGTTAGGTTGCTAGGGTTACTATCAATGAGTTGTTTGCATGATCTTTGATTTCGATGATTAGCTAGGGATTATATAGAGTCTTTGTCTCGTCTTGTGCACTTAACTAATGCTGATTGCTTTACCGCGCATCTAGTAATCCGATCTTAGGTTGATTTGAGCCTCGACAGTGTTGTATCATTCGCCGGACATATTCTTTGGCAAGCTAGGTTTCTTAGACTGCGAAAGTTGATCTATATATCTAGTGAACTGTATCAGAACCTATTCATTCTAAAGCTTGATTTAATCACCTAGGGACATACCAAAAGTTTAGCGACTAGGTAGATTAACAAAGGAGCCGGAGCCTCGAAAGTGGAATGGTTTTATATTCGTGATCTGTGTTCTAGACGGTTCTTAATATCCCAACATCCCTAATCAATTCATCTATCATTGTTTCATTGATCATTGCTTGCTTCTCTGCGATTAGCCCCTATGACCTAGCGTTTTCCTTATTGTTTACAACCTCGTTATACTTGCTAGTTCGGTTCACCATTACAACCTCAATCATACTTTTGTTTTAGCTTGATCCAAAATCCATAGTTTCAAAGTGTACTCAATAGCCAGTCCTTGTGTTCGATACCCATACTTCCGCGATCTGTGCACTTGCAGAGGTCTAGGAGTTTGGTAAAACCTGACTCCACATCATCCATACCAGAAGCGATGGTTCTACAAGTCGGTGAGCTGAAGACAGCTAAAAAGGTGTGGGAAGCCATTAAAACGAGAAACGTAGGGGCAGAAAGAGTGAAAGAGGCTAGGCTACAGACTTTGATGTCAGAATTCAAGCGTCTTAGGATGAAAAAAACCGAGACCATCGACGATATTGGAGGAAAGCTAGCTGAAATCGCATCAAAGGCAGCTTCTCTAGGTGAAACAATCGAGGAACCGAAGTTGGTTAAGAAATTTCTGAAGAGTCTTCCTCGACAGCAGTTAATACACATAGTAGCATCGATCGAACAGATGTTAGATCTTGATGGAGAGGCGGAAGATAGATAACGAAGATACACAAGATTTGTGTATAATCGGGTTTGAAATAAACGTAGAAGATCTACGTTTAGATCAATAGGTTTGGAATACTCTTCCCCGTGCTATGAAAGCTCGATAGAGGTTGGGAATACTCTTTCCCGTGCTATGAAAAGCTTGTTTGGCTACAAAAGCTTAAGGTTTATTCAATATCAAAGTTATCTTTACAAATCTATACAACATTCTATTTATACAATCGGAGGAAGATCTTTATAGTATCTTGTGATCCTAATCTACAAGGAATTATAGTTATCCTTAAGTAAAAGAAATCTATCAATTAAATCTAGACATAACCTTGCTTGACAAACACGTAAAGCCCAACGAACATGTTTGTCGTTAAAAGCCCAAATCCATATTATTCGCTGCATCACTCCCTCTGGGTTTGAAAAGATTCGTCCCTGAATCTTGATCATTGTTCGGCCATTGCAATCGGGTTGAATCACATGTTCCCAAGTCAAAACAACAAGCAACAGTTTGCTGGATGCGCATGTAGCGTGACTCCAGTAAATAACCTTGGACCTCAATTGTGGGCAATGAAAATCTCTTATTCGCCACTTAAAAACCCCACGATGCCACTCAAAAGTTATGGTCGGGAAGGTTACGAAAGAACCAAAAGGACGCAACACACGTGTCGAAAAGGGAAAATGACGAAAACCTCGTACTCTGGTAAGCTTGGCCGCATTCGCATATGTGAACAGACCAATATAAGGACCCACAATACGGAATAAGACGCCCCAAAGGAAACCGAACTGGTACTCTTCTCTCTGTAATAAATTACTTTGGTGTAAGTAATCAAAATCATGATCTTGGTGAGACACCGAATCAACCATCATGACATCACCAATGAGAACTTTGTCAACAAAATCCATTTCAGCATCCAATTAGATGCATTGGTACATCCCGAGTAGAAACACAAGCTCTACTTTGTTCTGTAATATGCAGCCCTTCCAAGTATCCACGGCCAGTTACGGAATAAGATATCAATAGAGAAAAAATCCAATAAATTATCTACACATATCTGTTGTCACCGTTAGTGGCATTGAACGACCCACACTTCTCACATGCATTTCCATCCAAAGAAAATCCAAGAGTGAAAAATTTCTCATGGCAAAATGAATCACTCCAAGATAGTGAACCTGAAGATGTGCTCTTTGACCCATAAGGCATGCTATGTGAATAGGTGTTAGCCAAGATACTCAATTGTGCAGTCGGTTTTGTTATCTTGTTTTGGTGTAAACTCTCACTAGCCTGGTCCCATTGTCTCCTCAATCTGATAAACTCTTCTTTGTGTGACGCAACAGCAAGCTTGCTTAATTCGCAAGTAACGTCACACCACCAAATAGTTATCGTGGATGTGTCATTGGAACCCCAGTGTGGGCGACACATAACTCCCATTCCGTGCATATAAGTTTTGTAGTGCAGCAAATTAAAAACTTAAACTCATCATTGTCCGCGAAGACAAAGCCACACAATAAACAAATCCAGAAACCAACCGGTGGTGGTTCGAAATTGGAGTCTTCGACCTGAATACTTTGTCCATACAACTTACTACAGCATTCAAATCATACCAACAAAGGAGTATAAATAGAGAAAAGCACTTGTAGACCATTCGGAAACACTTTGAACTGTGAGCAGGAGCCAACTGAAAGTTTAGATATATCACGGCAAGCCAATTATTTGCCGTTGCGTACGCACTGTTTCACCCAAGAAGTAGCATCATATTCGTCCAAAAACCAACTCTTACCCGGAATCTTGACCCTAAAAATAGCCTTCTCCCACCTAAGTACGGCAGTAACCTCGTCAACGAACTTTAATGGGGTCACATACTCAGTTTCCAGAAGTCTTTGAAACCCCCCACGTTTCAACCGAGGTTGAAAAAACACGGCAGAGAAGAACATGACAGGAGGAGTTTGGGATGAGTGGAGGACATACACCAACGCCATGAGAACCCACGTAAAATTAGACAATTCGCTGGAAGTGATTACATAGACCACATGATAGCCAAATAGAGACACTAAACATTGAGAAAAAGAGACCAGAAAGTGAAACTTTGGATTGTCACAAGCTCCATTTCACCAAGGTGCACTGGAAATTCCATGTAACTGATATACCTCTATTTTACATGCTTTTTATACTGTTTTAGTATTGTTTTCTAATGGTTTTTGGCAGGTTTTCTATCTAAAAAGGTAGTTTTACTGTGTTTATAGTGTCTAGAGTCTAAACAGGTGAAATGATGCATTTTGGAGCAAAACCATAGGATTTGCACTTCAAGCCGCTCCATGCACAAGCATCAACTTTAAGAGGGCCCAGAAAAAGATCTACTCAATGGATTTCATCAAGACCAGTTCCCTGCGTGCTCTGAGTGAGTTAACTTTCCAACGCAACTGGAACGGCCTCATTTGGATGAGTAGAAAAGGAGTTATAACCAAAAGAGTGAAGACTGGTCCAGACGGCTCTATCGAGAACAGCGCCAAGCCGTGCAGAGCTGGCCGAGAAACGAATGTTCCGCGTCGGCCAAAATCAAATCCGTCCGTCTGAAGTCTCGGCCAAAGTTCAAACCATCCGGCCGAGTACGCATCACGACCCGGGAAAGCAATGTCCCGCGGTCGGCCAAGCCACGACCACTCACGCCATGCCGCGCACGACCATGCCGCGCGAGCCGGGAAGCAACGCCTCGCGGCCGCGACCTAACTCGCGTACCACGGCCGATGGCATCCGTCCGAGCCGGGAAGCACGTCCCGCGTCCGGCCGAGAAAGCATCGGCCAATCTTCACCCGTCCGACCACAGCGGCCGACCGCGAATGTCCGGCCACGACCGTCCGATTCCGACCACGACCACAACCCGATCCGGCCGATCGTCCCGACCGACCGTCCGAACGCCGCGGTCGACCCGAAGCCCGTTTTGAAGCCCGTTTCACGTATTTTCAAGCCCGGCTTAACCCTAAGCCGCCTCTGAAGACCTAGCACTATATATATAGCTTTTTAGCCTCTTGTGAAAAGAGAGCCGCCTTGTATTTCGATTTCTACTTAAGTTTTATTGCAATCATGTTTTCTTCATCTCTATGTGTGTTTGCTTTGATCATGTCTGAGTAATCCACTAGTTAGGTTGCTAGGGTTACTAATCAATGAGTTGCTTGCATGATCTTTGATTTCGATGTTTAGCTAGGGATTATATAGAGTCTTTGTCTCGTCTTGTGCACTTAACTAATGCTGATTGCTTTACCGCGCATCTAGTAATCCGATCTTAGGTTGATTTGAGCCTCGACAGTGTTGTATCATTCGCCGGACATATTCTTTGACAAGCTAGGTTTCTTAGACTGCGAAAGTTGATCTACTATAATCTAGTGAACTGTATCAGAACCTATTCATTCTAAAGCTTGATTTAATCACCTAGGGACATACCAAAAGTTTAGCGACTAGGTAGATTAACAAAGGAGCCGGAGCCTCGAAAGTGGAATGGTTTTATATTCGTGATCTGTGTTCTAGACGGTTCTTAATATCCCAATATCCCTAATCAATTCATCTATCATTGTTTCATTGATCATTGCTTGCTTCTCTGCGATTAGCCCCTGTTGACCTAGCGCTTCTTCCTTATTGATTTACAACCTCGTTTACTTGCTAGTTCTGTTCACCATTACAACCTCAATCATACTTTTGTTTTAGCTTGATCCAAAATCCATAGTTTCAAAGTGTACTCAATAGCCAGTCCTTGTGTTCGATACCCATACTTCCGCGATCTGTGCACTTGCAGAGGTCTAAGAGTTTGGTAAAACCTGACTCAACATCAAGTTTTTGGCGCCGTTGCCGGGGACTGCAGCAGTACCTTTGAACTCGACTAGGATCTAGTCTAGAACCTTTCCTGTTTTGCTTGCTTTTGCTTTTGAATTTTCAGTTTTTGATTTCTTTTTTTTGATTTTTGCTTTTGCTTTTGTTTTTCCCTTTTGATTTAGTTTGTTTCCTAGATCTTTTCAGGTGCATGACTAGGAGGTCCAACAAGGACAACCTAGTTGAACATCCAGAGATAGACAAGCTCGAGAAGTTACTTAGGAAGCAAAAGCCCAAGAGATGGCCGACGAAGCAGCTCGCGCTCACGCCGCTGAAGTGGCGCGCGCTAATGAAGAAGGAAGAGATCCACCTCCTCCTCCTCCTAATCCACAAGATCCTGCTGGGATGTGAATGTGCAACCTCAAGCAGAGCAAACAATCGGAGACTATGACTCTGCCGATGCTTTCTTCACGGATAGAAACCCTATCCATCCACCACTTCCTGCAAGGAATGACTATGAGATCAAGCCTCAGATCATAGCATTGGTTAGACAGAACCAATTCAATGGCCTTCCAGCCGAGCATCCTCTTGATCACATAGAAAACTTTGAAGAGATTTGCAGCACTACTAGATCCAATGGAGTCTCAGCTGACTACTTGAAGTGCAAGCTCTTTTCATTCTCTCTTGGCGACAAAGCTTCAAGATGGTTGAAGTCTCTGCCAGCTCACTCCATTACCACTTGGGATGAGTACAAGGCCGCTTTCATCAACCACTTCTACACCAAGCAAAGATCAGTTTCTGTAAGGAACAAGATCTCCAACTTTCGCCAAGCCACAATGAATCTTTCTATGAGGCGCTAGACCGATTCAAGGAGTACATTAGGGACTGCCCTAATCATGGTTTCAAGGAGGGAAACCTATGGAACATCTTCTATCGTGGCATAGACCACAAGTACAAGCTTTCATTGGATACTGCAAGCAATGGAAACTTCATGACCAAGACAATTGATGAAGCTAAGGTTCTTATTGAGAATCTTGCAGCTAGTGATTGTAACAATTGTCCTGATTATGATCGCTCAAGCCGCACCACTACTAGCTCCCCTGATGTTTCTCAAATGACTGAACTCAAGAACATGATGGCTCAAGTTCTTAAGGGACAGCTCAAGCATATCAATGCAATAGAAGGGATGAGTGATGCGAATGAAGACCCATCAAGAGAATGCATGGGAGATTTCTCTAATGAAGCCAATGAAGAAGATGTGAACTACATTGGAAACTATGGGAACAAGGGATACAATCCAAGCTATCGCCCAAACCCCAACATGTCTTATAGAAACCCCAATGTGGAGAATCCTCAAGACCAAGTGTATCCTCCAAGGTATCCACAACAACAAAGACCTCCTTACCAATCTCAAGGAAGTCAATTCCAGCCAAGGCAAGGGTATGAGCAGAGAACATCATATCCGCCCAAGGAGCCATATGCTTCTTCACCAAATCAAGCTCCTCCAAACCAACAAGGTGGAAGATTTGAAGGAATCCTCCAACAGATCATGGATGGCCAGAAAAGGAATAGCAAAGAGATGTATGAGAAGATGGACACTTTGTTCAGCAATCTCAATACCAAGTATGATGCTGTTGCCACTCATGTGAAGAAACTAGAGACTCAAGTCACCCAAACTATGGAAGCTGTTAAGAGACAGGAAGCTGAATCCAAGAAGTCCTTTTGCAACTCAGCCGCCATAGAAGAAAGATTTGAAGATCAAGTTCCAGAATGGATGCTTTCAAAACCTACTGTTGATTGCATGATTTGGCCTGAAGAGATTTACCCAGAGAGAGAGTCCAATCGAGCTAGAAAAGGAGACTCTTTCCAAAGATCATCCCAAGGCTGATAACTCAGGAAAGTTTGTTGTGCCTTGTATCATCAAAGGTAACATTCTTGAGCAATCTCTATCCCCACCGATTTTCAGATTGTGGAAATGAGAGAGAGTAGCCATAGACCTCTCATATTTGGAACCCCTTTCCTGTCTACTGTGGGTGCCATATTTGATTTCCCCAATCAAAGAATCTCCTTCAACAAGGTGAACAAGGGTATGTTCTTCCCTATGTGTTCAACAAAGAACTCTTTCGTTGACATGGTCCAAGAGGAGAAAGTTACTTTGAAGCCACCCTAAGAAGGAGAAACTGAAGATACAATCAAGGAAGATCCCATTCCTAAGCCCAAGCAGCTTGCCACACAAGCAAGGAGTAAGACTAAGGCCCCTACACCCAAACCTCCCAAGGGATCATCCAAGATTGAAGATGAGGCCAAGCCAAGAAGAAAGGTGAGAGAGCCTAGGTTTGACCGCAACATGAAGCTTCTATTCCCAAAGGAGTTTATTGATGAGAATCTGGAAGGATTCAAGGAGAAAGTTACAAGAACTCTGCAACTTTTTCCTAAGGCATTTGTGCCAAGGGACATCCATGGAGAGATTGTCTATCCAGCTGTGAATCACCCACCAGATGTTCATTGCAAGGAGAAAAGACCTGGAGGATCAAAGATGCCTCTATTCTCCATCTTCTCCTGAGCGCCAAGCCTTACAGTCAAGCTAAAGGAGAAAAGACCTGGAGGATCAACGGCTCTCGCTCGGCCGGATGCTCTATCGCGCGACAAAACCGTCTGCGCGGAACACACGGCCAGGAAGGAAACAGGCCGCGCTCGGCCGGATTTATGTATCGGAACGGACCGACCGTGCCGGTCGATCCGGGAAGCAATTGTTCGGCCTCGGCCAAGGTACCCAATGGCAAGGACAAAAGGAGGTGAAGCCATGAAGAAGAAGAAAGATCCATCTATGCAACCACCAAGGAAACAAATCAAGCTAGGGAGTAGCAGCTCCAATGCTAGAGCAGAAACACCAACATCACCACATCCCATTGATGCAAATCAAGAACATGTGGAGAGTCCAAGAAGAGAAGAAGATTGGGCACTTGTAAGCTTTGTTGGAGGACAAATCCAAGACCCAAGAAAGTGCAAGAAGGCAATGGAGAAGGTGAACATAGAACCTTGTGTGAAGATGGACACCCAACCCTTGACCTTCTCAAGATAAGAGATGATGTCACATGGTACATAAGGAAGCTTGGCTTGAGCAAGCTATTCAAGATATAGTGCAGCGAGTACTCAATGCTAACAAAGGAGTTCCTCTCCACAGTAGCTCTTGCCTTTCCCAACCACAATGGAGACCAACCAGCTGGTGATGGACTCCTACTCTTCAAGATAGGCGATGCCAATGGGCGCATCTCATCTCAGCTCTATGCCAACTCTTTGGACTTCCCAATGAGACAGCACATGACTTCAAGGAGAACTCAAAGAGGAAACAAGCTGCCTTTGCTGATTGGACACACTTTGCCAATGAACCATTCTTGCCTTCAAGATCAAAGGTGTCTAGAATCACTCATCCAGCCATTCGCTATGTGCACCGCCTCATCTCCACCACTTTCCAATGCAAACAAGAAGCCAACAAGGTCACAACCTATGAGTTCTACATCCTCACCACACCATTCATCAAGCATGAGTACAAGGCCAACCTTGGCCTCTTGCTTGCCAAGACACTCATCAATGTGAGGAATCTAGCTAAAGACTTGGAAGGCAACAAGAAGCTTTGTTGTTTGCTTTGGGAGACTCATCACAGCCATAATAGAACATGTGGAATTGCCATTCCTAACTATGAGCCACTACCCAAGCCAATCCCTTTGGATCTCCATGCCCTTCAGCAAATCCACTTCCTAAACCGTTGGACTCAAAACCCAACCAAGTTTTGCTATGAGTTTCCAATTGGCCAACCAACACTTCGCTTGTCTTGCTGCCACATGAAGATATCCCAAGCCTACGCTCAGGTGTTGTCACTTTCCAGCCCAAGGAGGAAGACTTCTATGTTCCATCAAGTGAGAAACCATCATTCCCCATCCTCACATATCGCACACTTCAGCGCACAGTCAAAGCTCAACGCCGCCACCAAGAACGCCATGTTCTCACCACTGGCATGGCCGCGAACCAAGCCCTAGACCGTGCGAGCAAGCTGGAGAAGATCGTGGAGTGCCAATCTCGCTTCATCTCGCGCCTTGTTCATGTAGTTCGCCACATTGCACCGGAGAGACTCTTTCGCCCTTCTCTCACCGCTAGAGAACCATATGAGCCTGACCTTGGTGAGTTCTCACTAGACTCAGAGCTTGGTTCAGAAGGCGATGACCCCATAGAAGAGGAAGAGAGTTCTTCTCACTGCCACACATAGTCATCTCAAGTGGTACTTAGTGCAATGGACACTTACAAATCTCCATTTTCTATCCCTATCTTCATTTTAATGAATTTCTCTTTATTTTTCTTTTATTTTGAATTTATTTGATATACCTCTATTTTACCTACTTTTTATACTGTTTTAGTATTGTTTTCTAATGGTTTTTGGCAGGTTTTCTATCTAAAAAGGTAGTTTTACTGTGTTTATAGTGTCTAGAGTCTAAACAGGTGAAATGATGCATTTTGGAGCAAAACCATAGGATTTGCACTTCAAGCCGCTCCATGCACAAGCATCAACTTTAAGAGGGCCCAGAAAAAGATCTACTCAATGGATTTCATCAAGACCAGTTCCCTGCGTGCTCTGATTGAGTTAACTTTCCAACGCAACTGGAATGGCCTCATTTGGATGAGTAGAAAAGGAGTTACAACCAAAAGAGTGAAGACTGTCCAGACGGCTCTATCGAGAATCAGCGCCCAAACCGCGCAGACCGGCTGGCCGAGAAACGTTTGTTTCACGCTCGGCCAAATCACATCCGTCCGTCTGAAGTCTCGGCCAAAGTTCAAACCGTTCGGCCGATACGCATCACGACCCGGGAAACATGCCCGCGGTCGGCCACGCCACAACCGTTCACGCCATGCCGCGCACGACCATGCCGCGCGAGCCGGGAAAAAGCCTCGCGGCCGCGCAACCTGTCTCGCGTACCACGGCCGATGCGCCGTCCGAGCCGGGAAACTACGTCCCGCGTCCGGCCGAGAAATCATCGGCCAATCTTCACCGTCCGACCACAGCGGCCGACCGCGAACCGTCCGGCCACGACCGTTCCGATCGTACTAGGAGCGGCCATGACCCGATCATCCGGCCGATCGTCCCGACCGACCGTCCAACGCCGCGGTCGACCCGAAGCCCGTTTTGAAGCCCGTTTCACATATTTTCAAGGCCCGGCTTAACCCTAAGCCGCCTCTAAAGACCTAGCACTATATATATAGCTTTTTAGCCTCTTGTGAAAAGAGAGCCGCCTTGTATCACGATTTCATACTTTGAGTTTTATTGCAATCATGTTTTCTTCATCTCTTTGTGTTGTTGCTTTGATTATGTCTGAGTAATTCACTAGTTAGGTTGTGAGATCTATCAAAGAGTTCATGGTTTGATAGGTTGTTAGAATCGCATAGGGTTTACTATATTGCATCTTCATCTGCTTGAATTCATTGCTGCTTGCTTTTCTGATCAACTAGCATCAGATCTTAGGTTTCATATACTCTCCAAAAGCTTGCTATATAACCTGAACTAAGTATTTGGTGAGCAAAACTTCATAGACTGCGAAAGTTGATCTATGCGGGGTTGTGAACAATTGGGTCTTGAACGAACTATTGCTTGATTTAATCACCTAGGGACATACCAAAAGTTTAGCGACTAGGTAGATTAACAAAGGGGTCGGAGCCTCGACAGTGGAAAGATCATACAATCGTGACCTGAGTTCTAGATAGCGCAAACCCTAGCGAACCCTTCTAATATCTTGTTAACCTTGAATCTCTGCGAGTTTCTCATTGCCTAGCGTTTCCCTTTATTGATTTTCATAAACCGTTTAATCTGCTGTTTGATTTCCTTTGTTACACAATCGAAAACCCTAAATCATACTTGTTTTCTAGCTATATTAGACTTGCAATACTCGAAGTGTACTTATCTGCTCCTTGTGTTCGATACCCGTTTACTACTTCTGACCTGTGCACTTGCAGAATCAGGGATAGGAAAAGGGAAGACCTGATCCCGCGATCAAGTTTTTGGCGCCGTTGCCGGGGAGCAATACAGCTACCTTCGAGTTCCCAACTATAGTCTAGTCTAGAATTTCGTTTTTCCTTTTTGTTTTTGCAAATTTTCAACTTTTGTTTTTCCTTTTTACTGTTTTCTATTTAAAAGAATCTTGCCTCTACCCCTTTCAGGTACTAAGCTTGAAAGAAGGACTCTAACATGAGTGATTCAGACGATCAAGAGGAGAGAGATAACTTGGCCGCGAGAGAGATCGCGCTGGCCGAGCAGCACGAAGATCCGCCCGGATCCGAATGCCGCGCACGATCGCGCCAATGATGGATGCCGAGAGATGGAGCGCGACACAATGAAGAAGTCATGGGAGACTTCGATTCCAATCCAACACTACTAATCGAATCGGAATCCCATCCAGCCGCCACTTCCTGAAGGAAGAAGCTATGAGATTTCGCCGGAGATCATTGGTTTGGTGAAACAAAACCAGTTCCAAGGAAAACCCCAGGAGAATCCTTTGGAACATATTGATGCTTTGAAGAAATCTGTGGCACCATCAGTGCAGGAGGTGCACCCAAGGAGTACTTAAAGTGCAAACTATTCTCTTTCACTTTGACAGGGAAGGCTTTGCGCTGGGTTAAGTCTCTTCCAGCTCAATCCATAACCACATGGAAAGAGTACAAGGTGGCATTCTTAGGTCACTTTTTCACAAAGCAAAGAGCAAACTTGTTGAGAGAAAAGATCTCTAGTTTCCAACAAGGGCCGGTGGAGCCTTTTCATGAAGCATTGGAGCGCTTTAAGGACTACACAAGAGAGTGTCCTAACATGGCTATCTGATGGCAGTCTATGGAACATTTTCTACAGAGGAATAAGTGGGAAGTGTCGATTTTCTCTTGATACAGCCAGCAATGGAAATTTCATGACCAAGACAGTTACTGAAGCAAAGATTTTGATTGAAAATCTAGCCTCAAGCGACAGTGACAACTTCATTGGGCATGAGAGAGCAGTGAAGGCCATAAATTCTGATCCATACAGAGATGGATACAGTGAGATCAAAGCCATGATGGCTGAGATACTGAGAAACCAAGGAAGAGAAGTGGAGAGACAAAGAGAAGCTTATAGAGTTGAGTCCACAATAATTCAAGACTACTTTGGAGATTTGATTCCAAGCTTTCAAGAAGAAGTAAACTTTGTTGGAATAGATGGATTGGCACATGGAGAAGAAGCTTGGAAAGGAGAGCATGATGTTTTTACAACCAAGAATCACCCAATGAAAGAGGGATGTTCATGGAGGAAGAAATTATCAGCAACCACCTCACAAGAGAAGAATGGAGCCAAGGAGCAACTTTGAAGATTTGATAACTTTCATCAAGAGTTCTCATAGAGAGCATACAGCCTTGATTGATGAGAGATTGGAGTCAGCTTTCACGAGATTGAATGAGAAGTTGGATTCAATTTCTTCTTTCACAAGAGACTTGGATCTTAGAGTTGCCAACATAGCCAGCTCTATTAAGAGAGAAGAAGGTATGCTACCAGGAAAAGTGGAAATCAATCCAAGGAGAGCAGCTGTAGCAGCTATCACTCTTAGGAATGGAAAAGGGTATGAGCCGCCAGCATACCCAGATCAAGAGGAAGCAATGCCGCCAATCAAGAAGAAACCAATGGAGTATGTCATTATTGGAGATGGGACTGAACCACCTAAGGAAGTCCATGTCAGAATAGAACCAGGAACTCAGGAGGAAGTGGAGAAGCCACCTGAAGAACCAAGAGTGTATGAGCCAAAGATCCCATACAGAAATGTTCTTTCTCAACCCAAGAAGGAGAAGGAGCAAGCAAAGCTCAAGGATCTTGTTAGCCAACTTTCAGTAAGGTTACCTTTCATTGATGCCTGCCAGATAATTCCATCTCTCAGGAAATATATGAAGGCCATACTCACAAGCAATGTGAGTCTTGAAGAAGGAGCAATGATGATTACAAAGGAGTGTAGTGCCATACTTCAGAATCGCATGCCAGAGAAGCTGAACGACCCAGGGAGTTTTGTTTTGTCTTGCAAGATCGGTTCTACACACTTCCATAGAGCACTTTGTGATTTGGGTTCTAGTGTGAACTTAATGCCTTACTCAGTGGCCAAGCTATTGGGCATCACTGACTTCAAACCTACAAAGATATCTCTAGTCTTTGCAGATCAGATCTGTTCGCCGCCCTGTTGGTGTTATTATGGATGTTCCAATCATGGTTGGAGATTGCTACATCCCTGCTGATTTTGTAGTTCTTGAGCTGGAACACCAACCTAAAGACCCTCTTATCTTGGGAAGGCCATTCCTAGCTACTGCAGGAGCTATAATAGATGTCAAGAATGGAAAGATTGACTTGCATCTTGGAGATATAGTGATGAATTTCGAGGTGAACAAGTCCATGGAGAAACCAACTGTAGATGGTCAAGCTTTTTGGATTGGAGAGCTCGCAGAGACAAGAGAAGAAGTGCTGGATGAACTCCTTCTTATTGACCCTTGGAGCTAGCTTTGACAAAGGCTGAAAATGAGTATGGATACATGGAAAGAGAAGCTCAATGCTTAGTCAAGTTCATGGATTCCAAGGAAGCATTATAAGAGCTAATAGCTTATATGGACTTAGAGAGAGAAGAGGAAGAGCCAGACATTGACAAGGTCAGGAAATATCACAAACCAAGGTTAAGTTCGACCCATGGTGCCCACTTAGAGCTCCAAAAGCCGAGCTCAAACAACTCCCAGTTGGTCTAAGGTATGAATATCTTGGTCCTAATGAAACATATCCTGTTATTGTTAATGCTGCACTAACAAAAGAAGAGACCGCTTTACTTGTTCGCGAACTGAGAAAGCATAGAAAGGCTCTTGGTTACTCTTTGGATGATTTAACAGGAATCTCACCTGAACTATGCACACATCGCATCATCCTGGAGGATGAGTCTAGTTCTTCCATTGAACATCCAAAGGAGGCTAAACCCAAACCTAAAGGAAGTTGTCAAGAAGGAGATAATGAAGCTGTTGAAAGCTGGAGTGATCTATCCAATATCAGATAGTGCATGGGTCAGCCCTGTACATGTCGTGCCAAAGAAAGGAGGAATCACAGTCATCAAGAATGAACATGATGAGCTCATTCCAACAAGGACAATCACAGGACACAGAATGTGTGTTGACTACAGGAAGCTGAACTCCTCTACGCGCAAGGACCACTACCCCTGCCATTCATAGATCAGATGCTTGAGCGCCTTGCCAATCATCAATACTACTGTTTCTTGGATGGATACTCAGGATTTTTCCAAATTCCAATCCACCCAGATGATCAGGAGAAGACTACCTTCACTTGTCCCTATGGCACATATGCTTATAGGAGAATGCCTTTTGGATTGTGCAATGCTCCAGCTACATTCCAAAGGTGTATGATGTCCATATTCACAGATCTAATAGAAGAGATTATGGAGGTTTTCATGGATGATTTCTCAGTATATGGTTCTTCCTTTGAATCATGTTTGGGAAATCTTGGAAGAGTGCTACAGAGATGTGAAGACAAGCACCTAGTTCTAAATTGGGAGAAGTGCCATTTATGGTTAGAGATGGAATAGTGCTTGGACATAGAATCTCAGAGAGAGGCATAGAAGTTGACAAGGCCAAGATTGAAGTATGACAAACCTTCAGCCGCCCAAGACAGTCAAAGATATCAGAAGCTTCCTAGGACATGCTGGATTCTACAGGAGGTTCATTAAAGATTTCTCGCAGATAGCAAGGCCGCTAACACGCCTTTATGCAAGGATATTAACTTTGAGTTCACAGAGGAGTGTCACAAGGCTTTCACTAAGATCAAAGATGCATTGGTCAGTGCGCCAGTAGTTCAACCTCCAAACTGGGAACTACCTTTTGAGATAATGTGTGATGCAAGTGATTATGCAGTAGGAGCAGTGCTTGGGCAAAGAAAAGACAAGAAGCTACATGTGATCTATTATGCCAGCAGAACGCTTGATGAGGCACAATGCAAGTATGCCACAACAGAAAAGGAGCTTCTAGCTATTGTCTTTGCATTTGAGAAAGTTTCGATCATACTTGGTGGGATCGAAAGTTATAGTTCATTCTGATCATGCAGCATTAAGGTATCTCTTATCCAAGAAAGATTGCTGAGATGGATACTACTATTGCAAGAATTTGATCTTGAGATCAAAGGATAGAAGAGGAGCAGATAATGGAGTAGCTGATCACCTTTCAAGGATGAGAGTTGAAGAAAACTACCTCTTGATGATAGGCTACCTGAAGAAACAGTTTATGCAGCTGAAGCTAGCAATAAGCATGGACAACTAGCCATCACAGGCCAGGAACAAAGATCTCATCATCAAACACACCATGGTTTCGCCACATAGCAAACTTCCTTGCAGCTGAATACCCACCACCAAACTTCTTTGGCTACAGAAAGAAGAAGTTTCTGCGTGATGTAAGAAGGTACTACTGGGATGAACCTTACTTATACAAGAAATGTTCAGATGGAATGTTTAGAAGATGCATCCCTGAGGAAGAAGTAGAAGGAATATTGTTTGCTTGTCATAGTTCTAGTTATGCAGGCCACTTTGCTACTTACAAGACAGTATCCAAGGTCCTACAAGCTGGATTTTGGTGGCCAACTATGTTTAAAGATGCTCATGCATTCATATCAAGATGTGATGCTTGCCAAAGAATGGGAAATATAAGCAAGAGGAATGAGATGCCGCAGAACTTTATACTAGAAGTTGAAGTTTTTGATGTTGGGGCATTGACTTTTGGGACCCTTCCCAACCTCTTTTGGCGACCAATACATTCTAGTGCAGTTGATTATGTCTCTAAATGGGTGGAAGCCATCGCCAGCCCTACTAATGACGCACAAGTGGTCATCAAGATGTTTAAATCCATCATTTTTCCAAGGTTTGGAGTGCCTAGGATAGTCATAAGTGATGGAGGTTCACATTTCATCAACAGAATCTTTGCCAACCTTTTGAAGAAGCATGGAGTCACTCACAAAGTTGCCTCTCCTTACCACCCCAAACTAGTGGACAAGTTGAGATCTCAAACAGAGAACTCAAGAGCATACTTCAGAAGACAACAGGCAAGACAAGGAAGGATTGGAGTGCCAAACTAGATGATGCTCTATGGGCATACCGCACTGCCTTCAAAACACCACTTGGTACCACCCCCTTTCATCTTGTCTATGGTAAAGCATGTCATTTACCTGTAGAGCTGGAGTACAAAGCAGCTTGGGCTATTAAGGAGTTGAACTTCAACCTAAAGACAGCAGGAGAAAGAAGATTGATTCAGCTGAATGAGCTTGATGAGATTAGGCATCTGGCTATGAGAATTCAAAGATCTATAAGGAGAGAACCAAAGCTTTCCATGACCGCAAGATCATCCCAAAGAACTTTGCGCCAAACGACCAAGTTCTACTATTCAACTCAAGGTTGAAACTCTTTCCAGGAAAGCTTCGCTCAAGATGGTCAGGACCATTCAGGATTAAAGAAGTTCGCCCCTATGGAGCAGTGGTACTATGGGACCAATGGGAGGAGACTTTACAGTCAATGGACAAAGGTTAAAACCCTTACTAGCTTCCACCACAATACCACAGGAGACCACACTAGCTCTTGGCGATCCACCAGATCCTTAAGGAAGTGCCATACAGTCAAGCTAATGACTTTAAACAAAGCGCTGAATGGGAGGCAACCCATTGAAGGTCATTA
>CACVBM020000343.1:0-14272 GCA_902728155.2 Microthlaspi erraticum | reverse complement strand
GTGAGAGAAGGTGTCAGGAAGCAACCATGAGTCTACGTTGAAGCCTTGCCGATACAACCAAGGATCGACGTTTGTTAACCCCTCGGAAGACGCCATAACCAAAGGGAAGGAAGGAAGAAGAAGAAGAAGATAGTCGCAGTGTAGAGGAAGAGAGTTTCTAGAAGTTAGAGAGAATGATAGAGAGAGAGAGAGAGAGAGAGAGAGGTAGGAAAGAAATGAAATGGGGCCGAGGAAATATATTTAAATAAGGACGGCGTTTAGAGAAAGAAGCCATGAAACCGCGTTGAGCGGAGACAGAAAATGACACGTGTACTCGTACCGAACTTTGTTAAGCTCGTTTTTACGGTCCAAATCCATCTGTGTCAACATAAGTGATAAATTTTGCGATCAAAAGAGTGGAACTATTGATCTTGTTGAGTGTTTACAGGGTCTAAATTGCAAATATTATTAAGATACGTGGAATGAGAGAGAGAGAGAGAGAGAGAGAGAGAGAGAGAGAGAGAGAGAGAGAGAGAGAGAGAAGAGAGAGAGAGAGAGAGAGAGAGAGAGAGAGAGAGAGAGAGAGATCAGCTTGTTCCATTCGTTTCTCTTGAAAATAGTAGAGAAACCATTTATGTTCGAATTTTGTGATTAAATTTCGTGTTTTTTTTTGTATGATAGGGGAAACCTTATTCCATGTATTTTCATTGTAAAATTATGATAATGTGACCGTCCATTTCGATAAAAAACAAGCCATGAAGAATACGTCCGATCTCTTTCTTTTCAACTACTCATGTGATTTTGTTTTCTTGTTTGATTGAACAATTGAGAATCTTTGGAAGACTCCGTATTGATGTCTCAGTTTCGTGGCTGTCCTTTGTACATGTTTGTCAGTAGTTATCTTCTCTATAACAATCTTTCAGTTGGAAAATGGAAACTAATAAAAGTTATAACATTTTCGTGGATACTCCAATTTCTTTTTGTTTATCCAATATTCAGATCAAATATGGTATAAGAATATAAGATCTACCACGATATCCTAACATTGGTGATCCTATGCGAATATATAAGCTTTTACATGTATCCAATCTAATATATTAACCAGGACCCTACGCGGTGAGACATGCATATAAAGCCATAACAAAATAAACAAATAAATTTAATAAGGAGTTTCTAAGGTCAATTTCCAACGGCTGATTCATAATTAAATGGGACCAAACCAAAGATGAGAAAATTAGAATCCGTCGTTCTCAGCTTCGGTCTTTCTTTTGTACACCTTGATATACATCACCAATCTAAATTAGAGTAGTCGCATATTTCTGTCGATTCCTGGCAAAGCACTAAAGCTACAAATGGGAGACCTTCATTTTCTTTACTTCCTTTTTCGAATATACTATATTTTTTAGTAGGAAGAATTTGCAAATGCTAATTAACTATACATGTCGACAACTTCGCATAAATATATACATGTGATATCGATGTTTGGTTATTTTCATCTCCAGTCTAATATAGTAATATTTTGTTACTTTTACGTCCATAGTTGTTGCCTAGTTGTAATTTTGTATTTTGGCCGATGAATTTAAATGATTTTTGACAAGCATATGTCTGCATAAATCCTTGTTGATGATATATAATCTTCGCTATGCGGCCTATTGTTTTGCTAAAGTCAAATCCGACTTCGTTTCGCCTTTAACAAAAAAAAATCAATAAGAATTAGTTATCGTATAATATTCAAACGTATTTATCAGTATCATATTAGTAATACAAAATACTACAACAAACAACTCTATTTACAGCATGTTAGAACTAAGAACTTTCAGTAAGTTTTCCATCCATAAAACAGACTGACCATATTATAATTCTCTATCGGATTTAAGACTCTAAATGTGTGTTAAAAGAGCCCAGAGAGAAAAAGGAGCGTCTAAGTCTAAAGCATGTTTATCCAAATAACCAAACATGGAATTAAAGTAGGCGACTGGAATATATATCAGTTATCCAAACATGGTTGACTTCATTCTGCATTAAATACAAAATATTTAATTTCAAATCAATGTACGGTGGATTCTGGTTGGATCATTGACCTCTTTGTCACAACTAGTTGAATGGTCATTCCATTTCCGCATATCACGTAAAATTTGCTACTCAAACATGAACTACTATTAATCGATATGTCCAATGTCGAACTCTGTGAGACTGTGTTACTTCGAATAATGAAAGACAGATTATCAAACGACTGTAGATTCATTTTGGATCATAATCAGCCAATTTAATAAATATCAAATGAATATAGATTCATCTTAATTAAGTAGAAAACTAACATATCTGTGTTTTTTGCTAAATAAACTAATATTATTTTGAACACAAATATAAAATGTATAATTATGCTCTTAACTTCCTATATGTATCGTGCATGGGAATGAAGGTGGTGTCGTGGTGATGCTACGTCAATACGTCATCGCTTTAAAACGCGTTTTCACTGCCATCATGTTTGTTTTTCTGATCAGATCTATCTCGTACAGTGTCATGTCTCCTGTCCCATCTCTATAATTATTTCCACATATATGGTTTTCTTTTTCTCAATAATCCGTTTGCCTACTCACTTTTTTTTAATGTAATGGCTTGTGCAGTCTGTGAGTATGGGCTATGGCTTCAAAGATCAGTCGACTCGAATCTTTCTTTCTTTGCATTGTATTCGAGTGAACGTTCACTCGAATCAAAGTCACTAATTAACGAATACTAAAACGACTAACGCCACTCCCATGTATGATTTTTTGTTTCGGCATATATGAATCACGTTATGAATATAGTTCATCTTAAATTTCGCTTAGGGTACGGCTAGTTAAATTTATAGAGATAAAATAGTGAAGTGTATACCAGTCTAGCGGAAAGTAAATTCTACCACTTTTTCAGATTTTCAGTGTACTGTAAAACAAGAAACATGCATTGTTTTCTTTTTCCCTCTAAATTTGAGATGAGGAAATTAAAATACACTTTATCATACTCTAACATAACAAAAGACCTGGTGGGCGTATATATATACCACAAGCCTGACCACAAGCAGTCGATAAATATCGTCTAAGATAGTCAACTATTGACTCATTGTATCGACTACAGAATAATTACTACTTGTCCGAGTCGTGTCGTTTACAAATGGAGAAAAGATATATCAATACGGGAAATTATAGTATTATGATATTATCAATATTTCGACTGCATTATTCGGATTGTAAAGAAAACTTTTAAAATAACCGACAACGTAACTATAGTATCATCAAAATTTCGACTGAATTATAGTGTATTCGTCATCGTGATATCAAATTCAGACTATAATACATTTGATAAGACGACCCTAATTAATGAGCTTTAGTGGTTCATTGTTTACATATTCATTTTGTTGGTATACATATCATAATCGCATTTTTATATTTTGTTGGAAATTTCTTAAAGACTCGGATTATAAAAAGAAAAGAAAAACCCCGTAAAATACTAAAACAAAAAGTAAAAAGGTCAATAGACGCCAGCGGTGACGTAAGCGAATTTAGAGGATGTAATGATGATGAAATGATGATGAGGCTGAAGAAAGCATGTGATTGTGAGGAGGCGGTCGTGTCCTTCCTTCTTTTCACCGAAAGATTCGTCAATTATTTTATTCCCCAATAGTACTTTTGTACTCACTGACACTCCTGTCCTGTCTCCTCCCCCTAGTTTACTTCCTACTCGGCTCGGCTTCATTTCATCATAATTCATTAATTCATAAAGATACCTTGATTAATCATTTACACTCCTGTCCTGTAATAAATATCACAACTTGAGTTTTGTCTGTTTATTTTTCAGACTAGAATAGTCTTGTAGAGTATCCCTTTTTGCTAGCACAATCACAAAACATATTGTTTTCTATATGATCCGACTTCCAACATTTAAAACATCAGTGGGCCTTATTAGTAAATGGGCCTAATTGATTATCGGTAAAAAATTTAGCTAGGGCTCTCGGTCCTTCTCTCTGCGACTCGCAATTCCTGAAATTTGATCTCTAATCGGAATTGAACTTTAGTTACGTTGAAAGCTCGGAAATCGAATCTGTTTCTCGTTTTCTCATCCTCACGCTTAACTGAATAATGGAAGAAGGGTTGCAACAGCAGCAGAAGGGCTCCTCTGTTTATAATCAAGCAACTACGGAATATGGCTATGGAAGTTCGCTAGCCTACGATCAGTCCGAAGACATTGAATCTGCCGCGAGGAATGCTCTTCTCCGAGAACAAGTAAGTACATTACTTTTGTTCATTTCGATTGTAAATTTCGAAACTTTAATTCCCAGATTATGCCCATGTTGATTTGGTGTTGTGAATTTTTTTTTCAGGACATAGAAACGCAGAAGATCATACAAGGTCAAAGGTTCTGTCTTTCTCTTGGTTTGTCTTTTGTATCTTGCTGCTCTTCTTATTCTTAGGCAATTTCACTTGTCTTAATGTAGTTTTGCCTGAACTTTTTGTGTGTGTGTTTAATTGGAAACTTTTCCCCTATTTCAGAGAGGCTGGGACTTCAGTAGCTGAAGACAGTAACACCGACATTCTTCGCAATCGTGCTGACCCCAATGCGCTAAAGGTTCTTGATTCACTATTATTTTGATCTGTGATTAGTAGTATGGAGTTTTGTTGTGGAAGTAGAACCATTGTTTGATTCATATCCGTTTCTAATCTACACAGGAACATTTGTTAAAGTTCACTGCAAATCACCGGGCAGAAGCAGCGTCGAAGCGTGGGAGTGTGAGTACATGCGGAGAAGGTTAGTCTTAGCTCATGAGCTCAAATTATTTTGAAAAATTCACTAAACTAGTTCAAATAAGTGAATTTTTTTTACTACGACATCAGGTAATGTGGATGTTGGAAATGGTTATGGTATACCGGGTGGAGTTGCTTACGCTGGCCACTCCGAGAAGCCTGAACCCACTGATGCTTCAAACAATTTGCCTGAATATCTCAAACATAAATTAAAAGCCAGGGGAATTCTCAGAGAGGCTGCTACATCCAACACGCAACATGTAATCATCCATCTCTCACACAACACTGTTATCCTTTGTGACATATGTCTGCTATGACTAGACCAATTCATGTTATTATTGTTGTTAACCTTTTGACGTTTTGTTTGCTTGTGCTTCTTCTTATCCTTTTCAGGAACCAGCGGTTAGTTGGAATAGACAGACAACTTTACCTTTTCCGACAAATGCAAGCACCTTACCATTCGGATGGGTATGAATGAGATACAATTAACGTCTTTTCTTCTTCTTGGTTTTGTCTTTGTTTAACCATCAAGTGCAGAGCCTTTTTTTCTGCTAGCTGGCCACTTATGCTTTTGATGATGTGTTTATTAGTTGTATAGCAGCCGCTTACACGTGTTCTGTTTCATTCAGGTAGATGCGAGAGATCCTTCTACTGGTGCTACATATTACTATAACCAGCAGACCGGAAAAACCCAGTGGGAAAGGCCACTTGAGCCAACTCCCACCGCTTCAATTGCGCCACCTTTGGCTCCTAGAGAAGAGTGGATTGAAACACTTGATGAAACATCTGGTATGTGATTCTTACATTTACTCATCATTATGACTAGCTCACATGCAATGTTTGCTGAAAATTTGGATCTGTTTTTGGTTGCAATCCTGAGCTCTGAACCTTTTGATTCCTTATGCACACAGGCCATAAGTATTACTACAATACAAAGACACATGTATCGCAATGGGAAGCTCCACGCTCTTTACAGAAGCCCGCTACCACAAACATCGCTAACAACGCGGTCACTCAAGACACTGCTAGTGTGAAGAGCGAGCATACGCCCTCTCAGCTTCCTAGATGCAGCGGATGTGGTGGCTGGGGAGTGGACCTTGTCCAGAGCTGGGGTTATTGTGTCCACTGTACCAGGTCCATTCCACTGTCTTGCTATACTCTTTCTAGTCATATTGCTTGCATAATAGAGACTGCTCTTACATATTTTGAGGTTTATGCCTCTGCCATTAGTAAAGAGGACTGATACTTTATGAAAATGCAGAGTTTTCAATCTCCCAGAACGACAGTACTTGCCAGCAAGCTTAAACAACTTCACAAATGCAGGAGAATCTGGGCCAAAGGATCCAAATCAGAGGTATGATGCAAAAATGATCCTTCTAATCAGTCATCATCATTTGACTTCAGTCTTTACAAATGATATAAACATGTCAATGATTGAAACAGGTCCAGTTCAAAACCTCCCTTGAAAAAAGGATCAGGCAAGAAACGAGCTCATGCGGAGGATGATGATTTGGACCCAATGGACCCAAGCTCTTACTCAGATGCGCCACGTGGTGGCTGGTAATGTCCATAACTCTCACTTTTAACCACTTGATGTGAAACCAAAGCTTATTATGCTCTTAGGTTTGATTTGATCTGATTCCTTTTCGTCTTGTAGGGTTGTTGGACTGAAAGGAGTACAACCGCGAGCCGCTGATACAACTGCCACAGTAATGCCACTTGTTTTTTTTTTATATAGTTCATGTATAGTTGCTGCAGCTTCACACAGCTTCCTAACTTCAATGAGATTTATTAAATCTTGTTTTTGCAGGGACCTTTGTTTCAACAGAGACCGTATCCATCACCTGGAGCTGTGCTGAGGAGGAACGCTGAGGTGGCATCATCGCAGAAGAAGAAACCAGGCTCTCATTTCACGGAGATCACAAAGAGAGGCGATGGAAGTGATGGTCTTGGTGATGCTGATTGAGAGAGAGCTCCACATTCATCTTATAAAGATTGATATCGTCTCCTTCTTCTTCTGTCTGTCTGTTGCTTTCTCCATATATTATGTTGAGGAGAAGACTAGGTTTGTTGACTGGATAGTGAACACAAAACAAATTATAATCAATGTGAATTTTAGATTCGGTTTATGTATACACAGAATATTTATCTTCTAACCATCGACATTTGTTCGTATTTCAAGATGATGGCTTTGAAATAGCAAAGGCTTTCATTTTGTTGCTCTGCAAGTCCCCAAGTGAATTGCCACTCTTATTTTCTGGAAGCTGCAATACCAAAATCACACAAAAGCTCCGTTTCCATGCAGCTAATATAGACTGCTTGCCGTTTTAGAAAGAAGCATGTCTGTTATTTTGTAGTGTTGTTGTGAAAAGCAAAGTGTGCCGTTTTTTTGAGAAATACAAATAAAAATGTTTAACAAAAAAGTATTTCCGCTGCCGGGCTTCGAACCCGGACTCTCGGTTTCAACATCGAGAGTTAACCTTAGTGCTACAGCGGAGCTTCTGATATGGTGTGAAATTTAATTTATATATATCATTCAAAAAATACAAAATTATAACAAAAAGTTTTTTCCGCTGCCGGGCTTCGAACCCGGGATTCAAAGTGATGTCAGTTCATCATCTAGCCAGAGTGCTACAGCGGAGCTTTTGATATGTCATGCAATATTACTGTATATATAAAGACATGAAATACAAAATTATAGTAAAAATATATTCCGCTGCCGGGCTTCGAACCAGGGATTCAAAGTAATGTCTGTATAACATCTAGCCAGAGTGCTACAGCGAAGCTTTTGATATTTCATGAAATATTACCGTATATATATATCATGAAATACAAAATTATAGTAAAAAGATAATCCGCTGCCGGGCTTCGAACCCGGGATTCATAAATGAATATATTCAAATATGGAAGTCTCTCTAAACGGCAGCTAATAGGCATGCCATACATGTACTGTTTTCTGTTTGTAGTGTGAGTGCGTCTTCAATTTGTTGTTTTAAAGAAAAAGAACAAAACTGTAACAAAAAAACATTTGCTCTTTCGACCAAAAAAAACATTCGTTCGAACCTGGAATCTCAATTGATTCTAACAAAGAAATTTAACCAGAGGATTCTTCTTCTATCTTCTACGCTTAGATTCATGGGAAATCAGGGTTTTGATTAAAAAGTATTGCTTTGGCACTATAGTCTACAGACTATAACTATATTTATCATGTGTTATCTATACTGTTCTTTTTAAAAAAGGTTTTTAGTTGAGTTTAGTTAGTTTGACCGCAATGAGAAGATATGATGTGTAACTAAAGGAACCAATCAGATTCTGTGTACCCAATTTAATCGATAATTCATAAATTTACAGGAGAATGAATTAGTGAACGAGAAGTGTGTGTCATCTTTAATTACGCCATTGTTAAAAACATAAAAACTAACATAACCAAAATTCGGACAACACACTTTTTTTGCTTTCAGATCTTGTTACAGATTACACAAAAATCTGCTCTTTTTACTCTTTGTTCTCAGCTTTCATAATTCGTATAAAATTGGGCCAAAGCATCTCTCTCTGCTCGTTGACTCTCTGCTCTAACGGCGATGGCCGCGCTAACAGCTTCTTCTTCTTCTTCGTCTATTACTCTGCTCAACAAGCCTTCTTTACCTAAACGCTCTTCCTTCTTCTCCTCTAATTCACACTCTCGTCTTCTCCGATTCTCTGCTTCTGCTCATCCTCGTTCTCAATCCGCCGCCATACGCGCCGTTGCTCTCGAACCGGTGCGTTATGATTTTGCTGTTCCTTTCTTGAATTGGTTCACAAGTTTGTAAAATTAGCATTCAGACAGACAAGAGCTCATTTATCTCTTCAATGGTATATTCAGGACTTAAACAAAACTCCACCTGTCCAAATTGAGGAAACTCAGGTTTTCGCTTGTCCTGTTTGCTACGAACCACTTCTGAGGAAAGGACCTTCAGGTATCAACCTGTAAGTACCTCCTCAGATTATAAAGTTTGTTTCTTTTCATTTCCTTTTTTGTCTTCTCTTAAAAAAAGCTTCTTACTTTCTTTGTTTAAATCTGCAGGCAAGCAATCTACAGGTCAGGATTCAAGTGTGGGCAATGTAAGAAGACATACTCTAGCAAAGATGAATACTTGGATCTTACCGTCACTGCTGGTTTGGAGACTTTCAGTGAAGCCAAACCCATCACCACCGAGCTCTTTCGGTATGTACAACTTCAAATTCACAAACTTTATCATCTGATTATCTACTTTCAACCCTCTTAGCTAAAGTCTTGTGTTTGTGTAGGAGTCCATTAGTTTCATTTTTGTATGAAAGAGGTTGGCGAGACAACTTCAAGCGAAGCGGCTTTCCTGGTGCAGAGGAAGAGGTACATACATACACAACAACAACACCTTTGTTTTGTCTGATCTTTGTTGCTTGTCCTTATGGTCTCTGAAAATGCAGTTTAGAATGGCTGAGGAATACTTCAAAGAAGCACAAGGAGGAGTTCTTGTGGATGTTAGTTGCGGAAGCGGTTTGTTCTCAAGGAAATTCGCAAAGTCTGGCAAGTACTCTTGCGTGGTTGCTCTCGACTATTCCGAAAACATGCTTCGTCAGTGCAATGAGTTCATCAAGAACGATGATACTTTCGGCAGCTCGACTAATATAGCCGTTGTGAGAGCAGACGTCTCTCGCCTCCCTTTCCCTTCTGGCTCTGTTGATGCAGTTCATGCTGGTGCTGCCTTGCACTGTTGGCCTTCTCCTACAAACGCTGTAAGTTCTGATATAACTTCATAAGTGTTTTGAAAATATGTTGCAATGTTGTTCATTTGTGTTTTTTTTTTTTTTGTGTGTTTTCAAGATTGCTGAGATATGTCGTGTTCTGAGAAGTGGGGGTGTGTTTGTTGGGACGACGTTTTTAAGATACAGTCCTTCGACTCCATGGATTATAAGGCCTTTCCAATCGGTAAAAGAGAATGATGAGAATCAAAGTGGCTAAAATTCTGTTCAACTTCTTGGATTTTGATCTTTTATAGTTTTGGATTTTTTTTGGTTGCAGAGGATTCTGCAGAGCTACAATTACTTGATGCAGGATGAGATCAAGGATGTGTGTACGTCATGTGGTCTCACAGGTTATGTAGACATTGTTGATGATTCTTTTATCATGTTTACTGCTCGCAAGGCGTAGAGAGATTATGCTCTTTGCTCTCTATTCATGTAACTACAAGTCTCATATAGTACTTTTATAATTCACAGTACAAAAGAATTGTAACAAAATAGTTGATTTGAGTGAGTGATATTAATATTGTTGAGCAAACTCTTGAGTGAGAAATGTCAAAACCTTTGGTTGCAATGGATCTCTGAAGCTCTTGTAGAAGAAAACAGAACAAGATAACGGAAGCCATAGTTGATATGTAAGAACAGAATCCAAACCAATAACATCTTCTATTATTAAGACTCAAAACCCACAAAAGTAGTTTCATCAGCACAAAATTTAACTCAATCTTCAAGTTATAAAGAAAAGAAGAAATGAATAGAATGAGATGAATCTTGCTCTGGTCAGATCAGATCAAAACTGTATCTGTTCGAGTAGCCAAGCCTTAGACAGCTTCTGCTGTCTCATGCTTCTTCACGTCAGAATCTTTGTCTTTGCGACAGCGGAAATGGAAAAACTGAAGGAGAATCTGAAACAAAGTATAAAAAGAAGTTAGAACTCAGTGAACAAGAAAGGAATCAGAGACCATGAAGGTGATGAGAGAGAGAGAGAGAGAGAGATTGTATACAAGAAAATCAAGCACAACACATCCTCCTGCATCAACAAGCCATGGTAGATTCGGTGCAAGTTTTATCCATTCGACGCTGTTTACAAGTATGCTGCAACCAATAAACAAGAAGGCTCAAAATGAGTTTTAGAGGTTCCACTAGAGGTTCTTTAGATTCAAAGCAAGTAAAAGGTATCCATCTTCTTTACCTTCCTACATAAGTCATATTACCAACTAATGCAAAGAAGAACATCAATGGATTCAATCCCTCAACATGTCCTCTCCTCATATTGAGACATATTTGAGGAA
This sequence comes from Microthlaspi erraticum, assembly GCA_902728155.2. Lineage (NCBI taxonomy): Eukaryota > Viridiplantae > Streptophyta > Magnoliopsida > Brassicales > Brassicaceae > Microthlaspi > Microthlaspi erraticum. The sequence continues at coordinate 3,462 of CACVBM020000343.1, read as the reverse complement.
GCCTCCCGCCCATGTAAATGGCTGCCATTGCCCAACCTAACAACATTCCTATTTTGCTGCTTTCTCCACCACCGCTATGTTCTGTTAAGTTGCCGCTAGTAACCTGACAAAGAACACAAATTTACACTAACATTTAGTTGTTTTATACATTTAAGAATCTGTGACTGATAAATTTCAGTTCGCTGAAGATCATAGACTTAAGGGTACCTGTAAAAGCTTTCTTGCTGCACGAACCACAAATACTCTGTCACTCTCTCCCATAGCCATAGTTCTTGGTTCATTTAGCAAATTAGGAACGTTGAACGTTCCAAGAAACAAGAATACCGAGACCTATAAGAGAGAAATCAAAATGTACAAAGATAATGTTCAATAATGAAACCACTTAGAATGGAGAAATCAAAACCATGGCACTGTGAACAAATCTAACCACGCATAGCAATGATTTGGTGGAAGGAGGTAATGAAGTAGGCGACGCATCCTCCTCGGGAAGCAAGGGCTCTTCAAGAGTTGGTTCGCTTTGACCACGAGTCATTCTCTGAGCTAAGACAGATCCTGCTGGTGGTGTATGACTACTCGACAGAGATCTTGCAGACCTAACAAAACCAAAACACAGAAAAACTTTTAACAAATTTCTTGCTTAAAGATATAAAATTTCACAATTGCTAGAGAATCTAAATGGCATTATTACGTGTAAAACAGTTCTCTTCCGGTAAAACTAGTCCGATGACTCCCAGGAAGCATACTGATAGGTGTGGTTTGACCTCCACCATGAGTAGCATCAGCGCAGCTATTCCTCCATCTTGCTGGAATTTTCGCATCGGTGCTTATGTTTGATAAACGTTCCGCCTCAAGCTACACCAAACCATACATAGCCAAGCTGTTTTAGTATTTACACATAAATAAACAACCTTGAGAATACTAATGAAATAGTGTATACCAACTGATTTCTTCTGTTCTTCAACCGAGGATAGATATGGCCATAATATATAGATTGAACAAAGAGAACCGATGTAGTCACTGTATACAACTGCAATAACAAATCGAAAACATATCATCAAGCAAAGAAACATTGTACAAAGATACAGCTGCTTCTACTCATTTTGTAAATTTACCAGTGCCATGTAGAATTGTGTTGGAAGCTGCAAAAGGGATTTGGAAATTCAGAGTTAGCTAAAGCTACTCAAGGTGAAAGAAATAAAAACAAGATTCTGAAAGATTTACTCACAGTAGCTGGTTCCATTAAGCAGCCAAGGAGATTGAAGATATCACTACACAACAAAACCAATCCTCATTAAACTAAAGTTCAGTAGAGGAAGAACATGAAAGAAGGTGATGTGTTTGATCATCTTACCCGATGATCCATGTGGTTAAGAAGGCGATAGAGAGACCTTCAGTTGATTTCTCACTGTAATTAGTCATAATCTGTGGTATCTCCGCAACACCCCAACTGATAACACTGATGACACCAAGAGATAGTGACAATTCATCTCTCACACTGCTATGGAGGAACATCGTTCTTTCACAGCAGCCACCAACAAAACTTCCTGTTAAACCCAAAACAAAATTAGTCCTCTGACTGTGCAAAGTTAACGTTTTTATTCGATTGAAAACTAGAAAGAAGATGAATAGGAAATGGTTTGTAGAACAGCGAATCTAATTCAGTGAATAATGTATTTAATACAGATACAGACCCCACAAAACTGAATATTCCCCCAAAAACCCAAATCATCCCAGGATTCAGATACGATGGAATTAATGTTCTTTCCAAATTTAAAGCAACAGAATCGAGAAACGTTACACACAATCTGGTTTTCGACATTCACCTACCCACACCACCATTGTTTACATTTCTATTTGTAAGCTGAAATATTCGGTTTTTCATTCAAAAAACAAGAGAAAACGATTCACTGATAACTTTACATTTACGAGACACGAATCAATACGAGAGAAAGTTCTTACCTTTTCCAGAAGAAAAGAGGAAACCCGTGATTTTCGACGGGCTCTGCTTTTGTTTTTCTTCGAGGAATAATCAGGGAGATTCCAAAGGAGAGGCCTTTATGCGTTTAGAAGGCTGGTTTCGTTTGTCTTTTTGTTTATTATGGCGATATCATCTTCTTCTGGAAAACACAAATCACCACCCCAAGAGTTTTCTTCTGGCAAATTCCAAAAACTGAAAAACCAAAAAAAATATACAGAGAATATTTGTTTTCTGTGGTGTTATTTTATTTCATTTGTTCGCATTATTGTCGCTAAGCTAGTGCATTTGGTTTCGATATTTCCTCTTGGAAAGTGTTTTACTTTTTTTATTGGAAACAATAAATTAATATCGTAATTGGAAACCAATCGAAAAGCACCCAAAATGAATATCATATCATCTACTGCTAATAGTGGAAAAATGACATACAAAAAGTAATCAGTACAAGAAAAAATGTTGAGCAAAAATGTTCTCCAGCCCATTCATAATCTAGTAAACTTTTTTTTTATCTATAAGCTTAGTGTAATTAGTAGCATTATAACAAATCTCATAAAGTTTTAGAGTGGATACTTTTAGAAAAGAAACAATAGAAAACAAATTGAAGACAACCAATCAAAAAGTGCCGGTTGGGCGGCACCAAACCACCAATTGGCAATTGCCCTCCAAGTTGGCCAGTATCCTCCACTCTGAGCAATCACTGCCTTTATTGGTTCAAGAATTTTTAAAACCTGGCTAAGCTAATCGGTCCGGCTCAGGGGTCATACATTTCAAGTAATAAATCGATTTCAGATGAACCAAAAGTCAAATGCACATATGGGCCCCAAATAAGTCCATAGATGTGATAAGTAAATCGAAGGCCCAATTTGACAAATACTGCATTTTTTTGTTTCTTTCTCATAAGACGAGATTAATGCGCGACTTCACACGTAAGCTTTCATTCAATTCAAGCCGCGTCGCAGTGTTTGTAATTAAAAGAGGAAAAATCAATTTCAGAGAAGAAGAAGCAGCAATTGCAAAACCCTAGACTCCATAGGACTCTCTTCGATCAACCTTTGAAACCAACGATTCCGTCATGGCGATTAAGAGAAAGCTCGAATCTGAATCCAACGAGTCGTCAGAGCCTCCGCAGAAGCAGCAGCAGCAGCAGCAGCAATGTAAAGAAGAGGATCCGGGAATCAGAAATGACGATAATCAGAAACCCGGCGATGTAAAAATTGAACGCGACGGGGTAGAGGAGGTTAAAGGAGATGTCGAGGTTGATACGTCTGGTGATCAGACGGAGGCGGCGACGTCGTCAGGATCTGGGAATCGGGGAGGTGAGGAGGAGGACGACAATGAGCCAATCGGAGATCTATTGGAACCGTTTACAAAGGATCAGCTGTTGGTTCTTCTCAAGGAAGCGGCGGAGAGGCATCGCGATGTGGCTGATCGAATCCGGATTGTGGCCGATGAGGATTCCGTTCACCGTAAGATCTTCGTCCACGGAT
>CACVBM020000342.1:0-14287 GCA_902728155.2 Microthlaspi erraticum | reverse complement strand
CTATACATGACTATGAGGAGAAACATGATGAAACGGTCTCAATCCAAGGGAGGAACATCAAATGGACCAAATTTGGGAACCGGAAGAGGTAAGGAGTCCGAAATGTAGCTCTGTGCCTCCACATTGTGGAACTTACTTGTAGTGTATATGATGAACTAGACGGACCCATACTTACCCAAACATGGATTAATAGGTTCTATACATGACTATGAGGAGAAACATGAGTGAAACGGTCTCAATCCAAGGGAGGAACATCAAATGGACCAAATTTGGGAACCGGAAGAGGTAAGGAGTCCGAAATGTACTCTGTGCCTCCACATTGTGGAACTTACTTGTAGTGTATATGATGAACTAGACGGACCCATACTTACCCAAACATGGATTAATAGGTTCTATACATGACTATGAGGAGAAACATGAGTGAAACGGTCTCAATCCAAGGGAGGAACATCAAATGGACCAAATTTGGGAACCGGAAGAGGTAAGGAGTCCGAAATGTAGCTTGTGCCTCCACATTGTGGGAACTTACTTGTAGTGTATATGATGAACTAGACGGACCCATACTTACCCAAACATGGATTAATAGGTTCTATACATGACTATGAGGAGAAACATGAGTGAAACGGTCTCAATCCAAGGGAGGAACATCAAATGGACCAAATTTGGGAACCGGAAGAGGTAAGGAGTCCGAAATGTAGCTTGTGCCTCCACATTGTGGGAACTTACTTGTAGTGTATATGATGAACTAGACGGACCCATACTTACCCAAACATGGATTAATAGGTTCTATACATGACTATGAGGAGAAACATGAGTGAAACGGTCTCAATCCAAGGGAGGAACATCAAATGGACCAAATTTGGGAACCGGAAGAGGTAAGGAGTCCGAAATGTAGCTTGTGCCTCCACATTGTGGGAACTTACTTGTAGTGTATATGATGAACTAGACGGACCCATACTTACCCAAACATGGATTAATAGGTTCTATACATGACTATGAGGAAAACATGATGAAACGGTCTCAATCCAAGGGAGGAACATCAAATGGACCAAATTTGGGAACCGGAAGAGGTAAGGAGTCCGAAATGTAGCTTGTGCCTCCACATTGTGGGAACTTACTTGTAGTGTATATGATGAACTAGACGGACCCATACTTACCCAAACATGGATTAATAGGTTCTATACATGACTATGAGGAGAAACATGAGTGAAACGGTCTCAATCCAAGGGAGGAACATCAAATGGACCAAATTTGGGAACCGGAAGAGGTAAGGAGTCCGAAATGTAGCTATGTGCCTCCACATTGTGGGAACTTACTTGTAGTGTATATGATGAACTAGACGGACCCATACTTACCCAAACATGGATTAATAGGTTCTATACATGACTATGAGGAGAAACATGAGTGAAACGGTCTCAATCCAAGGGAGGAACATCAAATGGACCAAATTTGGGAACCGGAAGAGGTAAGGAGTCCGAAATGTAGCTCTGTGCCTCCACATTGTGGGAACTTACTTGTAGTGTATATGATGAACTAGACGGACCCATACTTACCCAAACATGGATTAATAGGTTCTATACATGACTATGAGGAGAAACATGATGAAACGGTCTCAATCCAAGGGAGGAACATCAAATGGACCAAATTTGGGAACCGGAAGAGGTAAGGAGTCCGAAATGTAGCTTGTGCCTCCACATTGTGGGAACTTACTTGTAGTGTATATGATGAACTAGACGGACCCATACTTACCCAAACATGGATTAATAGGTTCTATACATGACTATGAGGAAAACATGAATGAAACGGTCTCAATCCAAGGGAGGAACATCAAATGGACCAAATTTGGGAACCGGAAGAGGTAAGGAGTCCGAAATGTATCTGTGCCTCCACATTGTGGGAACTTACTTGTAGTGTATATGATGAACTAGACGGACCCATACTTACCCAAACATGGATTAATAGGTTCTATACATGACTATGAGGAGAAACATGAGTGAAACGGTCTCAATCCAAGGGAGGAACATCAAATGGACCAAATTTGGGAACCGGAAGAGGTAAGGAGTCCGAAATGTACTATGTGCCTCCACATTGTGGGAACTTACTTGTAGTGTATATGATGAACTAGACGGACCCATACTTACCCAAACATGGATTAATAGGTTCTATACATGACTATGAGGAGAAACATGATGAAACGGTCTCAATCCAAGGGAGGAACATCAAATGGACCAAATTTGGGAACCGGAAGAGGTAAGGAGTCCGAAATGTAGCTTGTGCCTCCACATTGTGGGAACTTACTTGTAGTGTATATGATGAACTAGACGGACCCATACTTACCCAAACATGGATTAATAGGTTCTATACATGACTATGAGGAGAAACATGAGTGAAACGGTCTCAATCCAAGGGAGGAACATCAAATGGACCAAATTTGGGAACCGGAAGAGGTAAGGAGTCCGAAATGTAGCTTGTGCCTCCACATTGTGGGAACTTACTTGTAGTGTATATGATGAACTAGACGGACCCATACTTACCCAAACATGGATTAATAGGTTCTATACATGACTATGAGGAGAAACATGATGAAACGGTCTCAATCCAAGGGAGGAACATCAAATGGACCAAATTTGGGAACCGGAAGAGGTAAGGAGTCCGAAATGTAGCTCTGTGCCTCCACATTGTGGGAACTTACTTGTAGTGTATATGATGAACTAGACGGACCCATACTTACCCAAACATGGATTAATAGGTTCTATACATGACTATGAGGAGAAACATGAGTGAAACGGTCTCAATCCAAGGGAGGAACATCAAATGGACCAAATTTGGGAACCGGAAGAGGTAAGGAGTCCGAAATGTAGCTATGTGCCTCCACATTGTGGGAACTTACTTGTAGTGTATATGATGAACTAGACGGACCCATACTTACCCAAACATGGATTAATAGGTTCTATACATGACTATGAGGAGAAACATGAGTGAAACGGTCTCAATCCAAGGGAGGAACATCAAATGGACCAAATTTGGGAACCGGAAGAGGTAAGGAGTCCGAAATGTAGCTCTGTGCCTCCACATTGTGGGAACTTACTTGTAGTGTATATGATGAACTAGACGGACCCATACTTACCCAAACATGGATTAATAGGTTCTATACATGACTATGAGGAGAAACATGATGAAACGGTCTCAATCCAAGGGAGGAACATCAAATGGACCAAATTTGGGAACCGGAAGAGGTAAGGAGTCCGAAATGTAGCTTGTGCCTCCACATTGTGGGAACTTACTTGTAGTGTATATGATGAACTAGACGGACCCATACTTACCCAAACATGGATTAATAGGTTCTATACATGACTATGAGGAGAAACATGAGTGAAACGGTCTCAATCCAAGGGAGGAACATCAAATGGACCAAATTTGGGAACCGGAAGAGGTAAGGAGTCCGAAATGTAGCTGTGCCTCCACATTGTGGGAACTTACTTGTAGTGTATATGATGAACTAGACGGACCCATACTTACCCAAACATGGATTAATAGGTTCTATACATGACTATGAGGAGAAACATGAGTGAAACGGTCTCAATCCAAGGGAGGAACATCAAATGGACCAAATTTGGGAACCGGAAGAGGTAAGGAGTCCGAAATGTAGCTTGTGCCTCCACATTGTGGGAACTTACTTGTAGTGTATATGATGAACTAGACGGACCCATACTTACCCAAACATGGATTAATAGGTTCTATACATGACTATGAGGAGAAACATGAGTGAAACGGTCTCAATCCAAGGGAGGAACATCAAATGGACCAAATTTGGGAACCGGAAGAGGTAAGGAGTCCGAAATGTAGCTATGTGCCTCCACATTGTGGGAACTTACTTGTAGTGTATATGATGAACTAGACGGACCCATACTTACCCAAACATGGATTAATAGGTTCTATACATGACTATGAGGAGAAACATGATGAAACGGTCTCAATCCAAGGGAGGAACATCAAATGGACCAAATTTGGGAACCGGAAGAGGTAAGGAGTCCGAAATGTAGCTTGTGCCTCCACATTGTGGGAACTTACTTGTAGTGTATATGATGAACTAGACGGACCCATACTTACCCAAACATGGATTAATAGGTTCTATACATGACTATGAGGAGAAACATGATGAAACGGTCTCAATCCAAGGGAGGAACATCAAATGGACCAAATTTGGGAACCGGAAGAGGTAAGGAGTCCGAAATGTAGCTCTGTGCCTCCACATTGTGGGAACTTACTTGTAGTGTATATGATGAACTAGACGGACCCATACTTACCCAAACATGGATTAATAGGTTCTATACATGACTATGAGGAGAAACATGAGTGAAACGGTCTCAATCCAAGGGAGGAACATCAAATGGACCAAATTTGGGAACCGGAAGAGGTAAGGAGTCCGAAATGTAGCTCTGTGCCTCCACATTGTGGGAACTTACTTGTAGTGTATATGATGAACTAGACGGACCCATACTTACCCAAACATGGATTAATAGGTTCTATACATGACTATGAGGAGAAACATGAGTGAAACGGTCTCAATCCAAGGGAGGAACATCAAATGGACCAAATTTGGGAACCGGAAGAGGTAAGGAGTCCGAAATGTAGCTTGTGCCTCCACATTGTGGGAACTTACTTGTAGTGTATATGATGAACTAGACGGACCCATACTTACCCAAACATGGATTAATAGGTTCTATACATGACTATGAGGAGAAACATGAGTGAAACGGTCTCAATCCAAGGGAGGAACATCAAATGGACCAAATTTGGGAACCGGAAGAGGTAAGGAGTCCGAAATGTAGCTTGTGCCTCCACATTGTGGGAACTTACTTGTAGTGTATATGATGAACTAGACGGACCCATACTTACCCAAACATGGATTAATAGGTTCTATACATGACTATGAGGAGAAACATGAATGAAACGGTCTCAATCCAAGGGAGGAACATCAAATGGACCAAATTTGGGAACCGGAAGAGGTAAGGAGTCCGAAATGTAGCTCTGTGCCTCCACATTGTGGGAACTTACTTGTAGTGTATATGATGAACTAGACGGACCCATACTTACCCAAACATGGATTAATAGGTTCTATACATGACTATGAGGAGAAACATGAGTGAAACGGTCTCAATCCAAGGGAGGAACATCAAATGGACCAAATTTGGGAACCGGAAGAGGTAAGGAGTCCGAAATGTAGCTCTGTGCCTCCACATTGTGGGAACTTACTTGTAGTGTATATGATGAACTAGACGGACCCATACTTACCCAAACATGGATTAATAGGTTCTATACATGACTATGAGGAGAAACATGAATGAAACGGTCTCAATCCAAGGGAGGAACATCAAATGGACCAAATTTGGGAACCGGAAGAGGTAAGGAGTCCGAAATGTAGCTATGTGCCTCCACATTGTGGGAACTTACTTGTAGTGTATATGATGAACTAGACGGACCCATACTTACCCAAACATGGATTAATAGGTTCTATACATGACTATGAGGAGAAACATGATGAAACGGTCTCAATCCAAGGGAGGAACATCAAATGGACCAAATTTGGGAACCGGAAGAGGTAAGGAGTCCGAAATGTAGCTTGTGCCTCCACATTGTGGGAACTTACTTGTAGTGTATATGATGAACTAGACGGACCCATACTTACCCAAACATGGATTAATAGGTTCTATACATGACTATGAGGAGAAACATGAGTGAAACGGTCTCAATCCAAGGGAGGAACATCAAATGGACCAAATTTGGGAACCGGAAGAGGTAAGGAGTCCGAAATGTAGCTTGTGCCTCCACATTGTGGGAACTTACTTGTAGTGTATATGATGAACTAGACGGACCCATACTTACCCAAACATGGATTAATAGGTTCTATACATGACTATGAGGAGAAACATGAGTGAAACGGTCTCAATCCAAGGGAGGAACATCAAATGGACCAAATTTGGGAACCGGAAGAGGTAAGGAGTCCGAAATGTAGCTCTGTGCCTCCACATTGTGGGAACTTACTTGTAGTGTATATGATGAACTAGACGGACCCATACTTACCCAAACATGGATTAATAGGTTCTATACATGACTATGAGGAGAAACATGATGAAACGGTCTCAATCCAAGGGAGGAACATCAAATGGACCAAATTTGGGAACCGGAAGAGGTAAGGAGTCCGAAATGTAGCTCTGTGCCTCCACATTGTGGGAACTTACTTGTAGTGTATATGATGAACTAGACGGACCCATACTTACCCAAACATGGATTAATAGGTTCTATACATGACTATGAGGAGAAACATGATGAAACGGTCTCAATCCAAGGGAGGAACATCAAATGGACCAAATTTGGGAACCGGAAGAGGTAAGGAGTCCGAAATGTAGCTATGTGCCTCCACATTGTGGGAACTTACTTGTAGTGTATATGATGAACTAGACGGACCCATACTTACCCAAACATGGATTAATAGGTTCTATACATGACTATGAGGAGAAACATGATGAAACGGTCTCAATCCAAGGGAGGAACATCAAATGGACCAAATTTGGGAACCGGAAGAGGTAAGGAGTCCGAAATGTAGCTATGTGCCTCCACATTGTGGGAACTTACTTGTAGTGTATATGATGAACTAGACGGACCCATACTTACCCAAACATGGATTAATAGGTTCTATACATGACTATGAGGAGAAACATGAATGAAACGGTCTCAATCCAAGGGAGGAACATCAAATGGACCAAATTTGGGAACCGGAAGAGGTAAGGAGTCCGAAATGTAGCTTGTGCCTCCACATTGTGGGAACTTACTTGTAGTGTATATGATGAACTAGACGGACCCATACTTACCCAAACATGGATTAATAGGTTCTATACATGACTATGAGGAGAAACATGATGAAACGGTCTCAATCCAAGGGAGGAACATCAAATGGACCAAATTTGGGAACCGGAAGAGGTAAGGAGTCCGAAATGTAGCTCTGTGCCTCCACATTGTGGGAACTTACTTGTAGTGTATATGATGAACTAGACGGACCCATACTTACCCAAACATGGATTAATAGGTTCTATACATGACTATGAGGAGAAACATGAATGAAACGGTCTCAATCCAAGGGAGGAACATCAAATGGACCAAATTTGGGAACCGGAAGAGGTAAGGAGTCCGAAATGTAGCTATGTGCCTCCACATTGTGGGAACTTACTTGTAGTGTATATGATGAACTAGACGGACCCATACTTACCCAAACATGGATTAATAGGTTCTATACATGACTATGAGGAGAAACATGATGAAACGGTCTCAATCCAAGGGAGGAACATCAAATGGACCAAATTTGGGAACCGGAAGAGGTAAGGAGTCCGAAATGTAGCTTGTGCCTCCACATTGTGGGAACTTACTTGTAGTGTATATGATGAACTAGACGGACCCATACTTACCCAAACATGGATTAATAGGTTCTATACATGACTATGAGGAGAAACATGATGAAACGGTCTCAATCCAAGGGAGGAACATCAAATGGACCAAATTTGGGAACCGGAAGAGGTAAGGAGTCCGAAATGTAGCTATGTGCCTCCACATTGTGGGAACTTACTTGTAGTGTATATGATGAACTAGACGGACCCATACTTACCCAAACATGGATTAATAGGTTCTATACATGACTATGAGGAGAAACATGAATGAAACGGTCTCAATCCAAGGGAGGAACATCAAATGGACCAAATTTGGGAACCGGAAGAGGTAAGGAGTCCGAAATGTAGCTATGTGCCTCCACATTGTGGGAACTTACTTGTAGTGTATATGATGAACTAGACGGACCCATACTTACCCAAACATGGATTAATAGGTTCTATACATGACTATGAGGAGAAACATGATGAAACGGTCTCAATCCAAGGGAGGAACATCAAATGGACCAAATTTGGGAACCGGAAGAGGTAAGGAGTCCGAAATGTAGCTTGTGCCTCCACATTGTGGGAACTTACTTGTAGTGTATATGATGAACTAGACGGACCCATACTTACCCAAACATGGATTAATAGGTTCTATACATGACTATGAGGAGAAACATGATGAAACGGTCTCAATCCAAGGGAGGAACATCAAATGGACCAAATTTGGGAACCGGAAGAGGTAAGGAGTCCGAAATGTAGCTCTGTGCCTCCACATTGTGGGAACTTACTTGTAGTGTATATGATGAACTAGACGGACCCATACTTACCCAAACATGGATTAATAGGTTCTATACATGACTATGAGGAGAAACATGATGAAACGGTCTCAATCCAAGGGAGGAACATCAAATGGACCAAATTTGGGAACCGGAAGAGGTAAGGAGTCCGAAATGTAGCTTGTGCCTCCACATTGTGGGAACTTACTTGTAGTGTATATGATGAACTAGACGGACCCATACTTACCCAAACATGGATTAATAGGTTCTATACATGACTATGAGGAGAAACATGATGAAACGGTCTCAATCCAAGGGAGGAACATCAAATGGACCAAATTTGGGAACCGGAAGAGGTAAGGAGTCCGAAATGTAGCTATGTGCCTCCACATTGTGGGAACTTACTTGTAGTGTATATGATGAACTAGACGGACCCATACTTACCCAAACATGGATTAATAGGTTCTATACATGACTATGAGGAGAAACATGATGAAACGGTCTCAATCCAAGGGAGGAACATCAAATGGACCAAATTTGGGAACCGGAAGAGGTAAGGAGTCCGAAATGTAGCTCTGTGCCTCCACATTGTGGGAACTTACTTGTAGTGTATATGATGAACTAGACGGACCCATACTTACCCAAACATGGATTAATAGGTTCTATACATGACTATGAGGAGAAACATGAATGAAACGGTCTCAATCCAAGGGAGGAACATCAAATGGACCAAATTTGGGAACCGGAAGAGGTAAGGAGTCCGAAATGTAGCTATGTGCCTCCACATTGTGGGAACTTACTTGTAGTGTATATGATGAACTAGACGGACCCATACTTACCCAAACATGGATTAATAGGTTCTATACATGACTATGAGGAGAAACATGAGTGAAACGGTCTCAATCCAAGGGAGGAACATCAAATGGACCAAATTTGGGAACCGGAAGAGGTAAGGAGTCCGAAATGTAGCTATGTGCCTCCACATTGTGGGAACTTACTTGTAGTGTATATGATGAACTAGACGGACCCATACTTACCCAAACATGGATTAATAGGTTCTATACATGACTATGAGGAGAAACATGAGTGAAACGGTCTCAATCCAAGGGAGGAACATCAAATGGACCAAATTTGGGAACCGGAAGAGGTAAGGAGTCCGAAATGTAGCTCTGTGCCTCCACATTGTGGGAACTTACTTGTAGTGTATATGATGAACTAGACGGACCCATACTTACCCAAACATGGATTAATAGGTTCTATACATGACTATGAGGAGAAACATGATGAAACGGTCTCAATCCAAGGGAGGAACATCAAATGGACCAAATTTGGGAACCGGAAGAGGTAAGGAGTCCGAAATGTAGCTTGTGCCTCCACATTGTGGGAACTTACTTGTAGTGTATATGATGAACTAGACGGACCCATACTTACCCAAACATGGATTAATAGGTTCTATACATGACTATGAGGAGAAACATGAGTGAAACGGTCTCAATCCAAGGGAGGAACATCAAATGGACCAAATTTGGGAACCGGAAGAGGTAAGGAGTCCGAAATGTAGCTCTGTGCCTCCACATTGTGGGAACTTACTTGTAGTGTATATGATGAACTAGACGGACCCATACTTACCCAAACATGGATTAATAGGTTCTATACATGACTATGAGGAGAAACATGAATGAAACGGTCTCAATCCAAGGGAGGAACATCAAATGGACCAAATTTGGGAACCGGAAGAGGTAAGGAGTCCGAAATGTAGCTCTGTGCCTCCACATTGTGGGAACTTACTTGTAGTGTATATGATGAACTAGACGGACCCATACTTACCCAAACATGGATTAATAGGTTCTATACATGACTATGAGGAGAAACATGATGAAACGGTCTCAATCCAAGGGAGGAACATCAAATGGACCAAATTTGGGAACCGGAAGAGGTAAGGAGTCCGAAATGTAGCTATGTGCCTCCACATTGTGGGAACTTACTTGTAGTGTATATGATGAACTAGACGGACCCATACTTACCCAAACATGGATTAATAGGTTCTATACATGACTATGAGGAGAAACATGATGAAACGGTCTCAATCCAAGGGAGGAACATCAAATGGACCAAATTTGGGAACCGGAAGAGGTAAGGAGTCCGAAATGTAGCTTGTGCCTCCACATTGTGGGAACTTACTTGTAGTGTATATGATGAACTAGACGGACCCATACTTACCCAAACATGGATTAATAGGTTCTATACATGACTATGAGGAGAAACATGAGTGAAACGGTCTCAATCCAAGGGAGGAACATCAAATGGACCAAATTTGGGAACCGGAAGAGGTAAGGAGTCCGAAATGTAGCTTGTGCCTCCACATTGTGGGAACTTACTTGTAGTGTATATGATGAACTAGACGGACCCATACTTACCCAAACATGGATTAATAGGTTCTATACATGACTATGAGGAGAAACATGAATGAAACGGTCTCAATCCAAGGGAGGAACATCAAATGGACCAAATTTGGGAACCGGAAGAGGTAAGGAGTCCGAAATGTAGCTTGTGCCTCCACATTGTGGGAACTTACTTGTAGTGTATATGATGAACTAGACGGACCCATACTTACCCAAACATGGATTAATAGGTTCTATACATGACTATGAGGAGAAACATGATGAAACGGTCTCAATCCAAGGGAGGAACATCAAATGGACCAAATTTGGGAACCGGAAGAGGTAAGGAGTCCGAAATGTAGCTCTGTGCCTCCACATTGTGGGAACTTACTTGTAGTGTATATGATGAACTAGACGGACCCATACTTACCCAAACATGGATTAATAGGTTCTATACATGACTATGAGGAGAAACATGATGAAACGGTCTCAATCCAAGGGAGGAACATCAAATGGACCAAATTTGGGAACCGGAAGAGGTAAGGAGTCCGAAATGTAGCTTGTGCCTCCACATTGTGGGAACTTACTTGTAGTGTATATGATGAACTAGACGGACCCATACTTACCCAAACATGGATTAATAGGTTCTATACATGACTATGAGGAGAAACATGAGTGAAACGGTCTCAATCCAAGGGAGGAACATCAAATGGACCAAATTTGGGAACCGGAAGAGGTAAGGAGTCCGAAATGTAGCTATGTGCCTCCACATTGTGGGAACTTACTTGTAGTGTATATGATGAACTAGACGGACCCATACTTACCCAAACATGGATTAATAGGTTCTATACATGACTATGAGGAGAAACATGATGAAACGGTCTCAATCCAAGGGAGGAACATCAAATGGACCAAATTTGGGAACCGGAAGAGGTAAGGAGTCCGAAATGTAGCTTGTGCCTCCACATTGTGGGAACTTACTTGTAGTGTATATGATGAACTAGACGGACCCATACTTACCCAAACATGGATTAATAGGTTCTATACATGACTATGAGGAGAAACATGAGTGAAACGGTCTCAATCCAAGGGAGGAACATCAAATGGACCAAATTTGGGAACCGGAAGAGGTAAGGAGTCCGAAATGTAGCTTGTGCCTCCACATTGTGGGAACTTACTTGTAGTGTATATGATGAACTAGACGGACCCATACTTACCCAAACATGGATTAATAGGTTCTATACATGACTATGAGGAGAAACATGAGTGAAACGGTCTCAATCCAAGGGAGGAACATCAAATGGACCAAATTTGGGAACCGGAAGAGGTAAGGAGTCCGAAATGTAGCTTGTGCCTCCACATTGTGGGAACTTACTTGTAGTGTATATGATGAACTAGACGGACCCATACTTACCCAAACATGGATTAATAGGTTCTATACATGACTATGAGGAGAAACATGAGTGAAACGGTCTCAATCCAAGGGAGGAACATCAAATGGACCAAATTTGGGAACCGGAAGAGGTAAGGAGTCCGAAATGTAGCTATGTGCCTCCACATTGTGGGAACTTACTTGTAGTGTATATGATGAACTAGACGGACCCATACTTACCCAAACATGGATTAATAGGTTCTATACATGACTATGAGGAGAAACATGATGAAACGGTCTCAATCCAAGGGAGGAACATCAAATGGACCAAATTTGGGAACCGGAAGAGGTAAGGAGTCCGAAATGTAGCTTGTGCCTCCACATTGTGGGAACTTACTTGTAGTGTATATGATGAACTAGACGGACCCATACTTACCCAAACATGGATTAATAGGTTCTATACATGACTATGAGGAGAAACATGATGAAACGGTCTCAATCCAAGGGAGGAACATCAAATGGACCAAATTTGGGAACCGGAAGAGGTAAGGAGTCCGAAATGTAGCTTGTGCCTCCACATTGTGGGAACTTACTTGTAGTGTATATGATGAACTAGACGGACCCATACTTACCCAAACATGGATTAATAGGTTCTATACATGACTATGAGGAGAAACATGAATGAAACGGTCTCAATCCAAGGGAGGAACATCAAATGGACCAAATTTGGGAACCGGAAGAGGTAAGGAGTCCGAAATGTAGCTTGTGCCTCCACATTGTGGGAACTTACTTGTAGTGTATATGATGAACTAGACGGACCCATACTTACCCAAACATGGATTAATAGGTTCTATACATGACTATGAGGAGAAACATGATGAAACGGTCTCAATCCAAGGGAGGAACATCAAATGGACCAAATTTGGGAACCGGAAGAGGTAAGGAGTCCGAAATGTAGCTTGTGCCTCCACATTGTGGGAACTTACTTGTAGTGTATATGATGAACTAGACGGACCCATACTTACCCAAACATGGATTAATAGGTTCTATACATGACTATGAGGAGAAACATGAGTGAAACGGTCTCAATCCAAGGGAGGAACATCAAATGGACCAAATTTGGGAACCGGAAGAGGTAAGGAGTCCGAAATGTAGCTTGTGCCTCCACATTGTGGGAACTTACTTGTAGTGTATATGATGAACTAGACGGACCCATACTTACCCAAACATGGATTAATAGGTTCTATACATGACTATGAGGAGAAACATGAGTGAAACGGTCTCAATCCAAGGGAGGAACATCAAATGGACCAAATTTGGGAACCGGAAGAGGTAAGGAGTCCGAAATGTAGCTTGTGCCTCCACATTGTGGGAACTTACTTGTAGTGTATATGATGAACTAGACGGACCCATACTTACCCAAACATGGATTAATAGGTTCTATACATGACTATGAGGAGAAACATGATGAAACGGTCTCAATCCAAGGGAGGAACATCAAATGGACCAAATTTGGGAACCGGAAGAGGTAAGGAGTCCGAAATGTAGCTTGTGCCTCCACATTGTGGGAACTTACTTGTAGTGTATATGATGAACTAGACGGACCCATACTTACCCAAACATGGATTAATAGGTTCTATACATGACTATGAGGAGAAACATGATGAAACGGTCTCAATCCAAGGGAGGAACATCAAATGGACCAAATTTGGGAACCGGAAGAGGTAAGGAGTCCGAAATGTAGCTTGTGCCTCCACATTGTGGGAACTTACTTGTAGTGTATATGATGAACTAGACGGACCCATACTTACCCAAACATGGATTAATAGGTTCTATACATGACTATGAGGAGAAACATGAATGAAACGGTCTCAATCCAAGGGAGGAACATCAAATGGACCAAATTTGGGAACCGGAAGAGGTAAGGAGTCCGAAATGTAGCTCTGTGCCTCCACATTGTGGGAACTTACTTGTAGTGTATATGATGAACTAGACGGACCCATACTTACCCAAACATGGATTAATAGGTTCTATACATGACTATGAGGAGAAACATGATGAAACGGTCTCAATCCAAGGGAGGAACATCAAATGGACCAAATTTGGGAACCGGAAGAGGTAAGGAGTCCGAAATGTAGCTTGTGCCTCCACATTGTGGGAACTTACTTGTAGTGTATATGATGAACTAGACGGACCCATACTTACCCAAACATGGATTAATAGGTTCTATACATGACTATGAGGAGAAACATGAATGAAACGGTCTCAATCCAAGGGAGTAACATCAAATGGACCAAATTTGGGAACCGGAAGAGGTAAGGAGTCCGAAATGTA
>CACVBM020000341.1:0-14293 GCA_902728155.2 Microthlaspi erraticum | reverse complement strand
ATCGCGGAACGATAGTTCCTCGGTCGGCCGGTACGCGCGGTTCGAACGCTGTTTCTCGATAGAGCCGTCTGGACCAGTCTTCACTATTTTGCTATAACTTTTCTACTCATCCAAATGAGGCCTCCATTGCATTGGAAAGTTAACTCAATCAGAGCACGCAGGGAACTGGTCTTGATGAAATCCATTGAGTAGATCTTTTTTTAGCTCCTCCAAAGTTGATGCAGTGGCAGAACTGGTTTGAAGTCCAAATCCTCTGTTTTGCTCCATAATGCACCTTTTACCTAAAATGACTCTTTGCAGTATAAATCCATAAAAACTACCTTTTAACACAAGAATCCACTAGAAAACCATTAGAAAACCATAGTAAAATAGCATAAAAAGCATGTAAAATAGAGGTATTGTTGGGATCGGAATTCTCCCTCCGAGCTCAACGTCCGCAAACCATGAAAAGTTGTGAGTACGGTGCAACGAGCTACGACAAAGCTGCAGTTCTCCTTTCAAACTATGAACCAAGATCAACTGTTGGGGTCAGAATACTCATTACGAGCTCAACATACGCGAACCATGGAGAGCTGCAAGTGCGGAACAGTGAGCTTCGATGAGCTGCAGTTCGTCGTGCAAATTACGAGGCAAGAGTGACATCTGCGGCAAGGAGAACCTTGACGAGCCACAGTTCGGCGAGCTATTAAGGATTGCGTCAAGATGAGCTAACTTGCGTTGAGCTGCGTGCATTCTGATGGGTTTCGTGACAAGAACATATTGCTTGATGGAAGGCTGCACTCCACGTGAAGACGAGCCGAGAACGACGTGATAAAGAGTATGGGCCGAACTATAGATATTCGTGGGCTGAACCAACATCCTACTAAGACGATTCGAGCTAAATTCCACGAACGAAGCTCTGAGGTTCACCCTAAAAGTTAACAAGCGTCAAACCAGCGGCGCCGCAAGAGATAACTACAAATCTTAAGAATATCTTTAGAGAATCTCGGAAAAAGTCGGTTCTCTACCTTGTATAAATATAGATCGAACCAAATGAGTTCGGGGATCAATTTTTTCCCTGCTACACATCACACAACGCTTTACACTTTACATCAATAAAACAACCATCTTTCGATCTTGGTTTGTTTTATACTTAGAATTTCTAGGCCCTCTCTTAAAAACATCTCTTGAATCTATTGTGCAGATTCCAGCTCCCACAATTTGGCGCTAGAAGGAGGGGGTTTAGAAGATTTCTTACTCAAAAAACATTAGTGATCTGAAGATATGACTGGATCAGCAGCGAACGCAACGGGAATCATCCCGCCGGGAGGCGATCCAACCGCGGAGCAACGAACGCCAACAGAAAGAGCCGATCAACAAGCCGCTCCAGACGCAACGATCGATCCGGCGAGGATGCAAGAGATGATAGCCGCCCTGCAGAAGAAAGCCGACGAGCAAGATGCACTAAACCGTACACTGACAAGAAAGTTGGAGACCCTTCGAGCCACCCAACGACAGGAAGGCGGAGCAAGAGGAGTCGCGGGAATGAACGGCATCGATCATGTGGCGCTCACCTTCACGACTCCTGTCACAGCAGCGGGAGGACGAGCAGAAACAGGAAGCGGAGCCGCCGATCTGCCTCCTCTTAACAGATCAAACACGTACGACGAAACCGGAGCGAGTGGAGATGCACCAAACGGAGGTTCAACACCAACGAACGGAATGGAAGTGATAGACCCCTTGTTGAGGATCGGCACTTTGAAGCAAGTAGAGGTTGAATGATGATGATGGAATGAAAGGAACCAGAGAACTTGGCGGAATGGATTGAGATGATGAAGTGATGAATGGATCGATGGAAAGGATAGATGGGAATGGATTGAATGGCTATACCAGAGATCCAATGGAAAGGAATCTCCAACACCACCTCTAAGATAGTTGATACAACTCACAACTATACTAAAGGGATTTCTCGGATTCAACACACCAAGAGAAAGGGTTCTTAGAATCACACTAAGAGATCTTTGAGTAAACAAAGGAAAAGGTTTTTCATTCAAGGTTGCATAAACTGAAAGGGAAATTCGTCCAGTACAAATAAAGGAGAGAGGAAGAGAGAGAGAGAGAGAATGATTGGAACAAGCTCCATCATCTCGAAAATAACAAAACATAAAGCAAGTTTGAAAAAAAAGAGACCTCATGGCGGCAAGACTTAATGAAGAGGATGGGCCGGACCCAAACAACATGAGACAAAGAAGGGATGGGAAGTGGACTTTAGGCCTCGTTAAAAACCTGCCAAGGAAAACCCAAAGGGACAAAACCTTGGCAGGGAAAAAGAGCACACTAAAATCCACTTGCTTCTTTATCCCAAGTGTTGGGCTCTCAAACAAACCAAAGTGGAATGTTTAAGCTCCTGATCATGCCGACTCAAACGGCTAAGTACTCTTCCAATGTCTTGGTTGAGCATCTTAGTCTGGGACCTTGTGATGGGACCAGTTGGTAAGGTCAAGGCTTCCAAGCTTCCTCAGGTTCAAGCTGCTCCTCCTCTGCTACAAGCTCTCCAGCTGCTTCCTGGTCCAAGTTCCCAGCAACCTCCTCCATGATCATATCATCCCCTCCCTCTTGAAAAGGATTTGTCCTCAAATCTGGTTCATCTTGGAAGATCAATTTGGTAGGAGTTGTTGTTGATTCTTCTGGTGATCTCAAATGGTCCATCTATCCTTGGCATAAGTTTGGATTTGCGCTCGGCCGGAATCTCTCTTTGCGCAGATGGATCCAAACCTTGTCTCCCACTTCAAAGACCATTCTTTGCGGCCCTTGTTGGCATGTTGCATACTGCTTGGTTTTGGCCTCAATGTTCCTTCTGGCTTGCTCATGGATCTTCTTGACTGTCTCTGCCTTTGTGCTTTCCATCTGTGCTTAATCTTTCACTCAAAGGCAAAGGCATCAAATCCAAAGGAGAGATGGGCTTAAACCCATAAACAATTTCAAAGGAGAAAACTTAGAAGCAGAATGCACAGCATGGTTATATGCAAACTCAATATGTGGCAAACATTCATCCCAACTTTTAAGATTCTTTTTAATCAAGGCGCGCAACAAAGTTCCAAGAGTTCTATTAACAACTTCAGTTTGGCCATCAGTTTGAGGGTGACAAGTAGTAGAAAATAAAAGCTTAGTACCCAACTTAGACCACAAAGTTTTCCAAAAATAACTCAGGAACTTTGTATCACGATCAGAAACAATGGTGCGCGGCATGCCATGCAATCTAACAATCTCTTTAAAGAACAGAGCAGCTACATGAGATGCATCATCAGTTTATGACATGCTACAAAATGAGCCATTTTTGAGAACCTATCAACTATCACAAAGATAGAATCTTTTCCAGTTCTAGTCCTAGGCAATCCAAGCACAAAATCCATAGATATATCAGTCCAGGGATGAGATGGAATAGGGAGAGGAGTGTACAAACCGTGAGGTTGAACCTTAGATTTGGATTGTTTACAAGTTGCACATCTAGAACAAATCCTCTCCACATCTCTGATCATGTGCGGCCAATGAAATGATCACTCATGACTTGAAGTGTTTTGGCCACACCAAAGTGTCCCATCAAGCCTCCTCCATGTGCTTCCCTGACAAACAAATCCCTCAAAGAACAATTAGGCACACAGAGACGGTTCTCATAGAAGAGAAACCCATCTTGTTGTAGTATCGGCCAAAAGCAAACTTAGAACAAGACTTATAGATCTCAGCAAAATCAGAATCAGAAGCATACAAGTCTTTTATCTGTTCAAAGCCCAAGAGTTTAGCATCAAGAGTTGAGAGAAGAGTGTACCTCCTGGACAATGCGTCGGCTACAACATTGTCCTTACCTTTTTTGTACTTGATGACATATGGGAATGTCTCAATGAACTCAACCCACCTGGCATGCCTCTTGTTGAGCTTCTGTTGGCCCTTGAGATGTTTGAGAGATTCATGGTCTGTGTGGATGACAAACTCCTTTGGCCAGAGGATAGTGTTGCCAAGTTTGTAGGCGCGGACCAAGGCATAGAGTTCTTTGTCATAGGTTGGATAGTTGAGAGTGGCTCCTCCAAGCTTTTCACTAAAGAAAGCAATTGGCTTCTTGTCCTGCATCAAGACAGCTCCAATGCCTATACCTGAAGCATCACATTCAATCTCAAAAGTTTTCAAGAAGTCAGGTAAAATAAGAACAGGGGCATTAGTCAAGCGATCCTTGAGAGCTGGAAAGCATCCTCCTGTGCTTTCTCCCACTTGAATCCAACTTCTTTCTTGATGACTTCAGTTAAAGGTGCGGCCAAGGTACTAAAATCACGGACAAACCGCCTATAGAACCCAGCTAGGCCATGGAAGCTTCTGACTTCACTCACTGTCTTAGGACTTGGCCATTCTCTGATTGCTGCAACTTTCTCTTCATCCACCTTGACTCCATCTGCACTCACAACAAAGCCTAGAAAAACCACATTATCTGTGCAAAAAGTACATTTCTTAAGATTGGCAAACAATTTTCTTTTCTTAGCACAGACAGGACAGATGCAAGGTGATCTAGATGCTCTTCAAGGTTCTTGCTGTAAATCAAGATGTCATCAAAGTAAACCACAACAAAATGACCAATGAAGTTTCTCAGGATATGGTTCATTAAGCGCATGAATGTACTAGGTGCATTAGTGAGACCAAATGGCATGACAAGCCATTCATAAAGACCATGTTTAGTTTTAAATGCAGTTTTCCATTCATCACCTTCTTTCATCCTAATCTGATGATAACCACTTTTTAAATCAATTTTAGAGAAAATGCTAGAACCATGCAACTCATCAAGCATATCATCAAGTCTAGGGATAGGATGTCGATACTTTACAGTGATATTGTTGATGGCTCTGCAGTCCACACACATGCGCCAACTCCCATCTTTCTTGGGCACAAGAAGAACAGGAACAGCACAAGGACTCATGCTTTCCCGGATGTGACCCTTATCCATAAGCTCATCTATTTGGCGCTGGAGTTCTTTGGTTTCAACAGGATTGGTTCTGTATGCTGGACGGTTTGGAAGTGTGGATCCAGGAACAAAATCTATTTGATGCTCAATGCCTCTGACTGGTGGCAATCCCTTGGGCAATCATCTGGAAACACATCCTGGAAATCCTGTAAAAGTTTGGACATCTCACTCGGAATCTCCGGTGCATTATCAATCAAGAAGGTTAAGTGATCCTTTAAAAATAAATAAGAGAAAAGGCTTATCAGAAGACATAGAACTTTTAACCTGTTTGGACTTGACCAGATAGTTCAAGGATTTGATTTGGTTGGTTCCTTCTTGGCTTGAGGTTTAGTCTTTGGCCACTCAACTGACTTGATCTTCATACCTCTTGAGGGGTTAAGGGAATAGAGTGGTCTTGCGCCCCTTGTGAAAAGTATACTTGTTTGTGAAACCATCATGCATCACTCGCCTATCAGATTGCCAAGGCCTTCCCAAATGATGTGTCCAGCATCCATAGGCAGGACATCACACAAAATCTCATCTTCATAGCTTCCAATAGATAGTGGCACAAGCACCTGTTCCTTCACGCTCATATCTCCAGTCTCATTGATCCACTGTACTGATATGGCTTAGGATGTTTCTGAGTCACAAGACCAAGTTTTTCTCAACCATGGCCTCACTAGCCACATTAGTACAACTGCCTCCATCAATAATAAGCTGCACACCTTCTCCTGGACAAGACAGCGTGAATGGAAGAGATTCTCTCTCTGGGCTTCCTTTGGGTTTGGACTTGAGCACTTAAGATCCTTCTGGCTACTAGGAGCTTTCCCTGACAGGAACGGCCTCATACTCTTTGGGAACCGGAAGAGGTAAGGAGTCCGAAATGTACCTCTGTGACTCCACATTGTGGAAACTCACTTGTAGTGTATAAGATGAACTAGATGGACCCATACTTATCCAAACATGGATTAATAGGTTCTACACATGACTATGAGGACAAACATGAGTGAAACGGTCTCAATCCAAGGGAGGAACATCAAATGGACCTAATTTGGGAACCGGAAGAGGTAAGGAGTCCGAAATGTACCTCTGTGACTCCACATTGTGGAAACTCACTTGTAGTGTATAAGATGAACTAGATGGACCCATACTTACCCAAACATGGATTAATAGGTTCTACACATGACTATGAGGACAAACATGAGTGAAACGGTCTCAATCCAAGGGAGGAACATCAAATGGACCTAATTTGGGAACCGGAAGAGGTAAGGAGTCCGAAATGTACCTCTGTGACTCCAGATTGTGGAAACTCACTTGTAGTGTATAAGATGAACTAGATGGACCCATACTTACCCAAACATGGATTAATAGGTTCTACACATGACTATGAGGACAAACATGAGTGAAACGGTCTCAATCCAAGGGAGGAACATCAAATGGACCTAATTTGGGAACCGGAAGAGGTAAGGAGTCCGAAATGTACCTCTGTGACTCCACATTGTGGAAACTCACTTGTAGTGTATAAGATGAACTAGATGGACCCATACTTACCCAAACATGGATTAATAGGTTCTACACATGACTATGAGGACAAACATGAGTGAAACGGTCTCAATCCAAGGGAGGAACATCAAATGGACCTAATTTGGGAACCGGAAGAGGTAAGGAGTCCGAAATGTACCTCTGTGACTCCACATTGTGGAAACTCACTTGTAGTGTATAAGATGAACTAGATGGACCCATACTTACCCAAACATGGATTAATAGGTTCTACACATGACTATGAGGACAAACATGAGTGAAACGGTCTCAATCCAAGGGAGGAACATCAAATGGACCTAATTTGGGAACCGGAAGAGGTAAGGAGTCCGAAATGTACCTCTGTGACTCCACATTGTGGAAACTCACTTGTAGTGTATAAGATGAACTAGATGGACCCATACTTACCCAAACATGGATTAATAGGTTCTACACATGACTATGAGGACAAACATGAGTGAAACGGTCTCAATCCAAGGGAGGAACATCAAATGGACCTAATTTGGGAACCGGAAGAGGTAAGGAGTCCGAAATGTACCTCTGTGACTCCACATTGTGGAAACTCACTTGTAGTGTATAAGATGAACTAGATGGACCCATACTTACCCAAACATGGATTAATAGGTTCTACACATGACTATGAGGACAAACATGAGTGAAACGGTCTCAATCCAAGGGAGGAACATCAAATGGACCTAATTTGGGAACCGGAAGAGGTAAGGAGTCCGAAATGTACCTCTGTGACTCCACATTGTGGAAACTCACTTGTAGTGTATAAGATGAACTAGATGGACCCATACTTACCCAAACATGGATTAATAGGTTCTACACATGACTATGAGGACAAACATGAGTGAAACGGTCTCAATCCAAGGGAGGAACATCAAATGGACCTAATTTGGGAACCGGAAGAGGTAAGGAGTCCGAAATGTACCTCTGTGACTCCACATTGTGGAAACTCACTTGTAGTGTATAAGATGAACTAGATGGACCCATACTTACCCAAACATGGATTAATAGGTTCTACACATGACTATGAGGACAAACATGAGTGAAACGGTCTCAATCCAAGGGAGGAACATCAAATGGACCTAATTTGGGAACCGGAAGAGGTAAGGAGTCCGAAATGTACCTCTGTGACTCCACATTGTGGAAACTCACTTGTAGTGTATAAGATGAACTAGATGGACCCATACTTACCCAAACATGGATTAATAGGTTCTACACATGACTATGAGGACAAACATGAGTGAAACGGTCTCAATCCAAGGGAGGAACATCAAATGGACCTAATTTGGGAACCGGAAGAGGTAAGGAGTCCGAAATGTACCTCTGTGACTCCACATTGTGGAAACTCACTTGTAGTGTATAAGATGAACTAGATGGACCCATACTTACCCAAACATGGATTAATAGGTTCTACACATGACTATGAGGACAAACATGAGTGAAACGGTCTCAATCCAAGGGAGGAACATCAAATGGACCTAATTTGGGAACCGGAAGAGGTAAGGAGTCCGAAATGTACCTCTGTGACTCCACATTGTGGAAACTCACTTGTAGTGTATAAGATGAACTAGATGGACCCATACTTACCCAAACATGGATTAATAGGTTCTACACATGACTATGAGGACAAACATGAGTGAAACGGTCTCAATCCAAGGGAGGAACATCAAATGGACCTAATTTGGGAACCGGAAGAGGTAAGGAGTCCGAAATGTACCTCTGTGACTCCACATTGTGGAAACTCACTTGTAGTGTATAAGATGAACTAGATGGACCCATACTTACCCAAACATGGATTAATAGGTTCTACACATGACTATGAGGACAAACATGAGTGAAACGGTCTCAATCCAAGGGAGGAACATCAAATGGACCTAATTTGGGAACCGGAAGAGGTAAGGAGTCCGAAATGTACCTCTGTGACTCCACATTGTGGAAACTCACTTGTAGTGTATAAGATGAACTAGATGGACCCATACTTACCCAAACATGGATTAATAGGTTCTACACATGACTATGAGGACAAACATGAGTGAAACGGTCTCAATCCAAGGGAGGAACATCAAATGGACCTAATTTGGGAACCGGAAGAGGTAAGGAGTCCGAAATGTACCTCTGTGACTCCACATTGTGGAAACTCACTTGTAGTGTATAAGATGAACTAGATGGACCCATACTTACCCAAACATGGATTAATAGGTTCTACACATGACTATGAGGACAAACATGAGTGAAACGGTCTCAATCCAAGGGAGGAACATCAAATGGACCTAATTTGGGAACCGGAAGAGGTAAGGAGTCCGAAATGTACCTCTGTGACTCCACATTGTGGAAACTCACTTGTAGTGTATAAGATGAACTAGATGGACCCATACTTACCCAAACATGGATTAATAGGTTCTACACATGACTATGAGGACAAACATGAGTGAAACGGTCTCAATCCAAGGGAGGAACATCAAATGGACCTAATTTGGGAACCGGAAGAGGTAAGGAGTCCGAAATGTACCTCTGTGACTCCACATTGTGGAAACTCACTTGTAGTGTATAAGATGAACTAGATGGACCCATACTTACCCAAACATGGATTAATAGGTTCTACACATGACTATGAGGACAAACATGAGTGAAACGGTCTCAATCCAAGGGAGGAACATCAAATGGACCTAATTTGGGAACCGGAAGAGGTAAGGAGTCCGAAATGTACCTCTGTGACTCCACATTGTGGAAACTCACTTGTAGTGTATAAGATGAACTAGATGGACCCATACTTACCCAAACATGGATTAATAGGTTCTACACATGACTATGAGGACAAACATGAGTGAAACGGTCTCAATCCAAGGGAGGAACATCAAATGGACCTAATTTGGGAACCGGAAGAGGTAAGGAGTCCGAAATGTACCTCTGTGACTCCACATTGTGGAAACTCACTTGTAGTGTATAAGATGAACTAGATGGACCCATACTTACCCAAACATGGATTAATAGGTTCTACACATGACTATGAGGACAAACATGAGTGAAACGGTCTCAATCCAAGGGAGGAACATCAAATGGACCTAATTTGGGAACCGGAAGAGGTAAGGAGTCCGAAATGTACCTCTGTGACTCCACATTGTGGAAACTCACTTGTAGTGTATAAGATGAACTAGATGGACCCATACTTACCCAAACATGGATTAATAGGTTCTACACATGACTATGAGGACAAACATGAGTGAAACGGTCTCAATCCAAGGGAGGAACATCAAATGGACCTAATTTGGGAACCGGAAGAGGTAAGGAGTCCGAAATGTACCTCTGTGACTCCACATTGTGGAAACTCACTTGTAGTGTATAAGATGAACTAGATGGACCCATACTTACCCAAACATGGATTAATAGGTTCTACACATGACTATGAGGACAAACATGAGTGAAACGGTCTCAATCCAAGGGAGGAACATCAAATGGACCTAATTTGGGAACCGGAAGAGGTAAGGAGTCCGAAATGTACCTCTGTGACTCCACATTGTGGAAACTCACTTGTAGTGTATAAGATGAACTAGATGGACCCATACTTACCCAAACATGGATTAATAGGTTCTACACATGACTATGAGGACAAACATGAGTGAAACGGTCTCAATCCAAGGGAGGAACATCAAATGGACCTAATTTGGGAACCGGAAGAGGTAAGGAGTCCGAAATGTACCTCTGTGACTCCACATTGTGGAAACTCACTTGTAGTGTATAAGATGAACTAGATGGACCCATACTTACCCAAACATGGATTAATAGGTTCTACACATGACTATGAGGACAAACATGAGTGAAACGGTCTCAATCCAAGGGAGGAACATCAAATGGACCTAATTTGGGAACCGGAAGAGGTAAGGAGTCCGAAATGTACCTCTGTGACTCCACATTGTGGAAACTCACTTGTAGTGTATAAGATGAACTAGATGGACCCATACTTACCCAAACATGGATTAATAGGTTCTACACATGACTATGAGGACAAACATGAGTGAAACGGTCTCAATCCAAGGGAGGAACATCAAATGGACCTAATTTGGGAACCGGAAGAGGTAAGGAGTCCGAAATGTACCTCTGTGACTCCACATTGTGGAAACTCACTTGTAGTGTATAAGATGAACTAGATGGACCCATACTTACCCAAACATGGATTAATAGGTTCTACACATGACTATGAGGACAAACATGAGTGAAACGGTCTCAATCCAAGGGAGGAACATCAAATGGACCTAATTTGGGAACCGGAAGAGGTAAGGAGTCCGAA
Organism: Microthlaspi erraticum; assembly: GCA_902728155.2. Lineage (NCBI taxonomy): Eukaryota > Viridiplantae > Streptophyta > Magnoliopsida > Brassicales > Brassicaceae > Microthlaspi > Microthlaspi erraticum. The sequence goes on along the minus strand of CACVBM020000341.1, from coordinate 3,497 downwards.
ATGTACCTCTGTGACTCCACATTGTGGAAACTCACTTGTAGTGTATAAGATGAACTAGATGGACCCATACTTACCCAAACATGGATTAATAGGTTCTACACATGACTATGAGGACAAACATGAGTGAAACGGTCTCAATCCAAGGGAGGAACATCAAATGGACCTAATTTGGGAACCGGAAGAGGTAAGGAGTCCGAAATGTACCTCTGTGACTCCACATTGTGGAAACTCACTTGTAGTGTATAAGATGAACTAGATGGACCCATACTTACCCAAACATGGATTAATAGGTTCTACACATGACTATGAGGACAAACATGAGTGAAACGGTCTCAATCCAAGGGAGGAACATCAAATGGACCTAATTTGGGAACCGGAAGAGGTAAGGAGTCCGAAATGTACCTCTGTGACTCCACATTGTGGAAACTCACTTGTAGTGTATAAGATGAACTAGATGGACCCATACTTACCCAAACATGGATTAATAGGTTCTACACATGACTATGAGGACAAACATGAGTGAAACGGTCTCAATCCAAGGGAGGAACATCAAATGGACCTAATTTGGGAACCGGAAGAGGTAAGGAGTCCGAAATGTACCTCTGTGACTCCACATTGTGGAAACTCACTTGTAGTGTATAAGATGAACTAGATGGACCCATACTTACCCAAACATGGATTAATAGGTTCTACACATGACTATGAGGACAAACATGAGTGAAACGGTCTCAATCCAAGGGAGGAACATCAAATGGACCTAATTTGGGAACCGGAAGAGGTAAGGAGTCCGAAATGTACCTCTGTGACTCCACATTGTGGAAACTCACTTGTAGTGTATAAGATGAACTAGATGGACCCATACTTACCCAAACATGGATTAATAGGTTCTACACATGACTATGAGGACAAACATGAGTGAAACGGTCTCAATCCAAGGGAGGAACATCAAATGGACCTAATTTGGGAACCGGAAGAGGTAAGGAGTCCGAAATGTACCTCTGTGACTCCACATTGTGGAAACTCACTTGTAGTGTATAAGATGAACTAGATGGACCCATACTTACCCAAACATGGATTAATAGGTTCTACACATGACTATGAGGACAAACATGAGTGAAACGGTCTCAATCCAAGGGAGGAACATCAAATGGACCTAATTTGGGAACCGGAAGAGGTAAGGAGTCCGAAATGTACCTCTGTGACTCCACATTGTGGAAACTCACTTGTAGTGTATAAGATGAACTAGATGGACCCATACTTACCCAAACATGGATTAATAGGTTCTACACATGACTATGAGGACAAACATGAGTGAAACGGTCTCAATCCAAGGGAGGAACATCAAATGGACCTAATTTGGGAACCGGAAGAGGTAAGGAGTCCGAAATGTACCTCTGTGACTCCACATTGTGGAAACTCACTTGTAGTGTATAAGATGAACTAGATGGACCCATACTTATCCAAACATGGATTAATAGGTTCTACACATGACTATGAGGACAAACATGAGTGAAACGGTCTCAATCCAAGGGAGGAACATCAAATGGACCTAATTTGGGAACCGGAAGAGGTAAGGAGTCCGAAATGTACCTCTGTGACTCCACATTGTGGAAACTCACTTGTAGTGTATAAGATGAACTAGATGGACCCATACTTACCCAAACATGGATTAATAGGTTCTACACATGACTATGAGGACAAACATGAGTGAAACGGTCTCAATCCAAGGGAGGAACATCAAATGGACCTAATTTGGGAACCGGAAGAGGTAAGGAGTCCGAAATGTACCTCTGTGACTCCACATTGTGGAAACTCACTTGTAGTGTATAAGATGAACTAGATGGACCCATACTTACCCAAACATGGATTAATAGGTTCTACACATGACTATGAGGACAAACATGAGTGAAACGGTCTCAATCCAAGGGAGGAACATCAAATGGACCTAATTTGGGAACCGGAAGAGGTAAGGAGTCCGAAATGTACCTCTGTGACTCCACATTGTGGAAACTCACTTGTAGTGTATAAGATGAACTAGATGGACCCATACTTACCCAAACATGGATTAATAGGTTCTACACATGACTATGAGGACAAACATGAGTGAAACGGTCTCAATCCAAGGGAGGAACATCAAATGGACCTAATTTGGGAACCGGAAGAGGTAAGGAGTCCGAAATGTACCTCTGTGACTCCACATTGTGGAAACTCACTTGTAGTGTATAAGATGAACTAGATGGACCCATACTTACCCAAACATGGATTAATAGGTTCTACACATGACTATGAGGACAAACATGAGTGAAACGGTCTCAATCCAAGGGAGGAACATCAAATGGACCTAATTTGGGAACCGGAAGAGGTAAGGAGTCCGAAATGTACCTCTGTGACTCCACATTGTGGAAACTCACTTGTAGTGTATAAGATGAACTAGATGGACCCATACTTACCCAAACATGGATTAATAGGTTCTACACATGACTATGAGGACAAACATGAGTGAAACGGTCTCAATCCAAGGGAGGAACATCAAATGGACCTAATTTGGGAACCGGAAGAGGTAAGGAGTCCGAAATGTACCTCTGTGACTCCACATTGTGGAAACTCACTTGTAGTGTATAAGATGAACTAGATGGACCCATACTTACCCAAACATGGATTAATAGGTTCTACACATGACTATGAGGACAAACATGAGTGAAACGGTCTCAATCCAAGGGAGGAACATCAAATGGACCTAATTTGGGAACCGGAAGAGGTAAGGAGTCCGAAATGTACCTCTGTGACTCCACATTGTGGAAACTCACTTGTAGTGTATAAGATGAACTAGATGGACCCATACTTACCCAAACATGGATTAATAGGTTCTACACATGACTATGAGGACAAACATGAGTGAAACGGTCTCAATCCAAGGGAGGAACATCAAATGGACCTAATTTGGGAACCGGAAGAGGTAAGGAGTCCGAAATGTACCTCTGTGACTCCACATTGTGGAAACTCACTTGTAGTGTATAAGATGAACTAGATGGACCCATACTTACCCAAACATGGATTAATAGGTTCTACACATGACTATGAGGACAAACATGAGTGAAACGGTCTCAATCCAAGGGAGGAACATCAAATGGACCTAATTTGGGAACCGGAAGAGGTAAGGAGTCCGAAATGTACCTCTGTGACTCCACATTGTGGAAACTCACTTGTAGTGTATAAGATGAACTAGATGGACCCATACTTACCCAAACATGGATTAATAGGTTCTACACATGACTATGAGGACAAACATGAGTGAAACGGTCTCAATCCAAGGGAGGAACATCAAATGGACCTAATTTGGGAACCGGAAGAGGTAAGGAGTCCGAAATGTACCTCTGTGACTCCACATTGTGGAAACTCACTTGTAGTGTATAAGATGAACTAGATGGACCCATACTTACCCAAACATGGATTAATAGGTTCTACACATGACTATGAGGACAAACATGACTCTCTCT
>CACVBM020000340.1:0-14297 GCA_902728155.2 Microthlaspi erraticum | reverse complement strand
GCACAAATCTACATTTCGGACTCCTTACCTCTTCCGGTTCCCAAATTTGGTCCATTTGATGTTCCTCCCTTGGATTGAGACCGTTTCACTCATGTTTCTCCTCATAGTCATGTATAGAACCTATTAATCCATGTTTGGGTAAGTATGGGTCCGTCTCGTTCATCATATACACTAAAAGTAAGTTCCCACCATTTGGAGGCACAAAGCTACATTTCGGACTCCTTACCTCTTCCGGTTCCCAAATTTGGTCCATTTGATGTTCCTCCCTTGGATTGAGACCGTTTCACTCATGTTTCTCCTCATAGTCATGTATAGAACCTATTAATCCATGTTTGGGTAAGTATGGGTCCGTCTCGTTCATCATATACACTAAAAGTAAGTTCCCACCATTTGGAGGCGCAAAGCTACATTTCGGACTCCTTACCTCTTCCGGTTCCCAAATTTGGTCCATTTGATGTTCCTCCCTTGGATTGAGACCGTTTCACTCATGTTTCTCCTCATAGTCATGTATAGAACCTATTAATCCATGTTTGGGTAAGTATGGGTCCGTCTCGTTCATCATATACACTAAAAGTAAGTTCCCACCATTTGGAGGCACAAAGCTACATTTCGGACTCCTTACCTCTTCCGGTTCCCAAATTTGGTCCATTTGATGTTCCTCCCTTGGATTGAGACCGTTTCACTCATGTTTCTCCTCATAGTCATGTATAGAACCTATTAATCCATGTTTGGGTAAGTATGGGTCCGTCTCGTTCATCATATACACTAAAAGTAAGTTCCCACCATTTGGAGGCACAAAGCTACATTTCGGACTCCTTACCTCTTCCGGTTCCCAAATTTGGTCCATTTGATGTTCCTCCCTTGGATTGAGACCGTTTCACTCATGTTTCTCCTCATAGTCATGTATAGAACCTATTAATCCATGTTTGGGTAAGTATGGGTCCGTCTCGTTCATCATATACACTAAAAGTAAGTTCCCACCATTTGGAGGCACAAAGCTACATTTCGGACTCCTTACCTCTTCCGGTTCCCAAATTTGGTCCATTTGATGTTCCTCCCTTGGATTGAGACCGTTTCACTCATGTTTCTCCTCATAGTCATGTATAGAACCTATTAATCCATGTTTGGGTAAGTATGGGTCCGTCTCGTTCATCATATACACTAAAAGTAAGTTCCCACCATTTGGAGGCACAAAGCTACATTTCGGACTCCTTACCTCTTCCGGTTCCCAAATTTGGTCCATTTGATGTTCCTCCCTTGGATTGAGACCGTTTCACTCATGTTTCTCCTCATAGTCATGTATAGAACCTATTAATCCATGTTTGGGTAAGTATGGGTCCGTCTCGTTCATCATATACACTAAAAGTAAGTTCCCACCATTTGGAGGCACAAAGCTACATTTCGGACTCCTTACCTCTTCCGGTTCCCAAATTTGGTCCATTTGATGTTCCTCCCTTGGATTGAGACCGTTTCACTCATGTTTCTCCTCATAGTCATGTATAGAACCTATTAATCCATGTTTGGGTAAGTATGGGTCCGTCTCGTTCATCATATACACTAAAAGTAAGTTCCCACCATTTGGAGGCACAAAGCTACATTTCGGACTCCTTACCTCTTCCGGTTCCCAAATTTGGTCCATTTGATGTTCCTCCCTTGGATTGAGACCGTTTCACTCATGTTTCTCCTCATAGTCATGTATAGAACCTATTAATCCATGTTTGGGTAAGTATGGGTCCGTCTCGTTCATCATATACACTAAAAGTAAGTTCCCACCATTTGGAGGCACAAAGCTACATTTCGGACTCCTTACCTCTTCCGGTTCCCAAATTTGGTCCATTTGATGTTCCTCCCTTGGATTGAGACCGTTTCACTCATGTTTCTCCTCATAGTCATGTATAGAACCTATTAATCCATGTTTGGGTAAGTATGGGTCCGTCTCGTTCATCATATACACTAAAAGTAAGTTCCCACCATTTGGAGGCACAAAGCTACATTTCGGACTCCTTACCTCTTCCGGTTCCCAAATTTGGTCCATTTGATGTTCCTCCCTTGGATTGAGACCGTTTCACTCATGTTTCTCCTCATAGTCATGTATAGAACCTATTAATCCATGTTTGGGTAAGTATGGGTCCGTCTCGTTCATCATATACACTAAAAGTAAGTTCCCACCATTTGGAGGCACAAAGCTACATTTCGGACTCCTTACCTCTTCCGGTTCCCAAATTTGGTCCATTTGATGTTCCTCCCTTGGATTGAGACCGTTTCACTCATGTTTCTCCTCATAGTCATGTATAGAACCTATTAATCCATGTTTGGGTAAGTATGGGTCCGTCTCGTTCATCATATACACTAAAAGTAAGTTCCCACCATTTGGAGGCACAAAGCTACATTTCGGACTCCTTACCTCTTCCGGTTCCCAAATTTGGTCCATTTGATGTTCCTCCCTTGGATTGAGACCGTTTCACTCATGTTTCTCCTCATAGTCATGTATAGAACCTATTAATCCATGTTTGGGTAAGTATGGGTCCGTCTCGTTCATCATATACACTAAAAGTAAGTTCCCACCATTTGGAGGCACAAAGCTACATTTCGGACTCCTTACCTCTTCCGGTTCCCAAATTTGGTCCATTTGATGTTCCTCCCTTGGATTGAGACCGTTTCACTCATGTTTCTCCTCATAGTCATGTATAGAACCTATTAATCCATGTTTGGGTAAGTATGGGTCCGTCTCGTTCATCATATACACTAAAAGTAAGTTCCCACCATTTGGAGGCACAAAGCTACATTTCGGACTCCTTACCTCTTCTGGTTCCCAAATTTGGTCCATTTGATGTTCCTCCCTTGGATTGAGACCGTTTCACTCATGTTTCTCCTCATAGTCATGTATAGAACCTATTAATCCATGTTTGGGTAAGTATGGGTCCGTCTCGTTCATCATATACACTAAAAGTAAGTTCCCACCATTTGGAGGCACAAAGCTACATTTCGGACTCCTTACCTCTTCCGGTTCCCAAATTTGGTCCATTTGATGTTCCTCCCTTGGATTGAGACCGTTTCACTCATGTTTCTTCATAGTCATGTATAGAACCTATTAATCCATGTTTGGGTAAGTATGGGTCCGTCTCGTTCATCATATACACTAAAAGTAAGTTCCCACCATTTGGAGGCACAAAGCTACATTTCGGACTCCTTACCTCTTCTGGTTCCCAAATTTGGTCCATTTGATGTTCCTCCCTTGGATTGAGACCGTTTCACTCATGTTTCTCCTCATAGTCATGTATAGAACCTATTAATCCATGTTTGGGTAAGTATGGGTCCGTCTCGTTCATCATATACACTAAAAGTAAGTTCCCACCATTTGGAGGCACAAAGCTACATTTCGGACTCCTTACCTCTTCCGGTTCCCAAATTTGGTCCATTTGATGTTCCTCCCTTGGATTGAGACCGTTTCACTCATGTTTCTCCTCATAGTCATGTATAGAACCTATTAATCCATGTTTGGGTAAGTATGGGTCCGTCTCGTTCATCATATACACTAAAAGTAAGTTCCCACCATTTGGAGGCACAAAGCTACATTTCGGACTCCTTACCTCTTCTGGTTCCCAAATTTGGTCCATTTGATGTTCCTCCCTTGGATTGAGACCGTTTCACTCATGTTTCTCCTCATAGTCATGTATAGAACCTATTAATCCATGTTTGGGTAAGTATGGGTCCGTCTCGTTCATCATATACACTAAAAGTAAGTTCCCACCATTTGGAGGCACAAAGCTACATTTCGGACTCCTTACCTCTTCCGGTTCCCAAATTTGGTCCATTTGATGTTCCTCCCTTGGATTGAGACCGTTTCACTCATGTTTCTCCTCATAGTCATGTATAGAACCTATTAATCCATGTTTGGGTAAGTATGGGTCCGTCTCGTTCATCATATACACTAAAAGTAAGTTCCCACCATTTGGAGGCAAAGCTACATTTCGGACTCCTTACCTCTTCCGGTTCCCAAATTTGGTCCATTTGATGTTCCTCCCTTGGATTGAGACCGTTTCACTCATGTTTCTCCTCATAGTCATGTATAGAACCTATTAATCCATGTTTGGGTAAGTATGGGTCCGTCTCGTTCATCATATACACTAAAAGTAAGTTCCCACCATTTGGAGGCACAAAGCTACATTTCGGACTCCTTACCTCTTCCGGTTCCCAAATTTGGTCCATTTGATGTTCCTCCCTTGGATTGAGACCGTTTCACTCATGTTTCTCCTCATAGTCATGTATAGAACCTATTAATCCATGTTTGGGTAAGTATGGGTCCGTCTCGTTCATCATATACACTAAAAGTAAGTTCCCACCATTTGGAGGCACAAAGCTACATTTCGGACTCCTTACCTCTTCCGGTTCCCAAATTTGGTCCATTTGATGTTCCTCCCTTGGATTGAGACCGTTTCACTCATGTTTCTCCTCATAGTCATGTATAGAACCTATTAATCCATGTTTGGGTAAGTATGGGTCCGTCTCGTTCATCATATACACTAAAAGTAAGTTCCCACCATTTGGAGGCACAAAGCTACATTTCGGACTCCTTACCTCTTCCGGTTCCCAAATTTGGTCCATTTGATGTTCCTCCCTTGGATTGAGACCGTTTCACTCATGTTTCTCCTCATAGTCATGTATAGAACCTATTAATCCATGTTTGGGTAAGTATGGGTCCGTCTCGTTCATCATATACACTAAAAGTAAGTTCCCACCATTTGGAGGCACAAAGCTACATTTCGGACTCCTTACCTCTTCCGGTTCCCAAATTTGGTCCATTTGATGTTCCTCCCTTGGATTGAGACCGTTTCACTCATGTTTCTCCTCATAGTCATGTATAGAACCTATTAATCCATGTTTGGGTAAGTATGGGTCCGTCTCGTTCATCATATACACTAAAAGTAAGTTCCCACCATTTGGAGGCACAAAGCTACATTTCGGACTCCTTACCTCTTCCGGTTCCCAAATTTGGTCCATTTGATGTTCCTCCCTTGGATTGAGACCGTTTCACTCATGTTTCTCCTCATAGTCATGTATAGAACCTATTAATCCATGTTTGGGTAAGTATGGGTCCGTCTCGTTCATCATATACACTAAAAGTAAGTTCCCACCATTTGGAGGCACAAAGCTACATTTCGGACTCCTTACCTCTTCCGGTTCCCAAATTTGGTCCATTTGATGTTCCTCCCTTGGATTGAGACCGTTTCACTCATGTTTCTCCTCATAGTCATGTATAGAACCTATTAATCCATGTTTGGGTAAGTATGGGTCCGTCTCGTTCATCATATACACTAAAAGTAAGTTCCCACCATTTGGAGGCACAAAGCTACATTTCGGACTCCTTACCTCTTCCGGTTCCCAAATTTGGTCCATTTGATGTTCCTCCCTTGGATTGAGACCGTTTCACTCATGTTTCTCCTCATAGTCATGTATAGAACCTATTAATCCATGTTTGGGTAAGTATGGGTCCGTCTCGTTCATCATATACACTAAAAGTAAGTTCCCACCATTTGGAGGCACAAAGCTACATTTCGGACTCCTTACCTCTTCCGGTTCCCAAATTTGGTCCATTTGATGTTCCTCCCTTGGATTGAGACCGTTTCACTCATGTTTCTCCTCATAGTCATGTATAGAACCTATTAATCCATGTTTGGGTAAGTATGGGTCCGTCTCGTTCATCATATACACTAAAAGTAAGTTCCCACCATTTGGAGGCACAAAGCTACATTTCGGACTCCTTACCTCTTCCGGTTCCCAAATTTGGTCCATTTGATGTTCCTCCCTTGGATTGAGACCGTTTCACTCATGTTTCTCCTCATAGTCATGTATAGAACCTATTAATCCATGTTTGGGTAAGTATGGGTCCGTCTCGTTCATCATATACACTAAAAGTAAGTTCCCACCATTTGGAGGCACAAAGCTACATTTCGGACTCCTTACCTCTTCCGGTTCCCAAATTTGGTCCATTTGATGTTCCTCCCTTGGATTGAGACCGTTTCACTCATGTTTCTCCTCATAGTCATGTATAGAACCTATTAATCCATGTTTGGGTAAGTATGGGTCCGTCTCGTTCATCATATACACTAAAAGTAAGTTCCCACCATTTGGAGGCACAAAGCTACATTTCGGACTCCTTACCTCTTCCGGTTCCCAAATTTGGTCCATTTGATGTTCCTCCCTTGGATTGAGACCGTTTCACTCATGTTTCTCCTCATAGTCATGTATAGAACCTATTAATCCATGTTTGGGTAAGTATGGGTCCGTCTCGTTCATCATATACACTAAAAGTAAGTTCCCACCATTTGGAGGCACAAAGCTACATTTCGGACTCCTTACCTCTTCCGGTTCCCAAATTTGGTCCATTTGATGTTCCTCCCTTGGATTGAGACCGTTTCACTCATGTTTCTCCTCATAGTCATGTATAGAACCTATTAATCCATGTTTGGGTAAGTATGGGTCCGTCTCGTTCATCATATACACTAAAAGTAAGTTCCCACCATTTGGAGGCACAAAGCTACATTTCGGACTCCTTACCTCTTCCGGTTCCCAAATTTGGTCCATTTGATGTTCCTCCCTTGGATTGAGACCGTTTCACTCATGTTTCTCCTCATAGTCATGTATAGAACCTATTAATCCATGTTTGGGTAAGTATGGGTCCGTCTCGTTCATCATATACACTAAAAGTAAGTTCCCACCATTTGGAGGCACAAAGCTACATTTCGGACTCCTTACCTCTTCCGGTTCCCAAATTTGGTCCATTTGATGTTCCTCCCTTGGATTGAGACCGTTTCACTCATGTTTCTCCTCATAGTCATGTATAGAACCTATTAATCCATGTTTGGGTAAGTATGGGTCCGTCTCGTTCATCATATACACTAAAAGTAAGTTCCCACCATTTGGAGGCACAAAGCTACATTTCGGACTCCTTACCTCTTCCGGTTCCCAAATTTGGTCCATTTGATGTTCCTCCCTTGGATTGAGACCGTTTCACTCATGTTTCTCCTCATAGTCATGTATAGAACCTATTAATCCATGTTTGGGTAAGTATGGGTCCGTCTCGTTCATCATATACACTAAAAGTAAGTTCCCACCATTTGGAGGCACAAAGCTACATTTCGGACTCCTTACCTCTTCCGGTTCCCAAATTTGGTCCATTTGATGTTCCTCCCTTGGATTGAGACCGTTTCACTCATGTTTCTCCTCATAGTCATGTATAGAACCTATTAATCCATGTTTGGGTAAGTATGGGTCCGTCTCGTTCATCATATACACTAAAAGTAAGTTCCCACCATTTGGAGGCACAAAGCTACATTTCGGACTCCTTACCTCTTCCGGTTCCCAAATTTGGTCCATTTGATGTTCCTCCCTTGGATTGAGACCGTTTCACTCATGTTTCTCCTCATAGTCATGTATAGAACCTATTAATCCATGTTTGGGTAAGTATGGGTCCGTCTCGTTCATCATATACACTAAAAGTAAGTTCCCACCATTTGGAGGCACAAAGCTACATTTCGGACTCCTTACCTCTTCCGGTTCCCAAATTTGGTCCATTTGATGTTCCTCCCTTGGATTGAGACCGTTTCACTCATGTTTCTCCTCATAGTCATGTATAGAACCTATTAATCCATGTTTGGGTAAGTATGGGTCCGTCTCGTTCATCATATACACTAAAAGTAAGTTCCCACCATTTGGAGGCACAAAGCTACATTTCGGACTCCTTACCTCTTCCGGTTCCCAAATTTGGTCCATTTGATGTTCCTCCCTTGGATTGAGACCGTTTCACTCATGTTTCTCCTCATAGTCATGTATAGAACCTATTAATCCATGTTTGGGTAAGTATGGGTCCGTCTCGTTCATCATATACACTAAAAGTAAGTTCCCACCATTTGGAGGCACAAAGCTACATTTCGGACTCCTTACCTCTTCCGGTTCCCAAATTTGGTCCATTTGATGTTCCTCCCTTGGATTGAGACCGTTTCACTCATGTTTCTCCTCATAGTCATGTATAGAACCTATTAATCCATGTTTGGGTAAGTATGGGTCCGTCTCGTTCATCATATACACTAAAAGTAAGTTCCCACCATTTGGAGGCACAAAGCTACATTTCGGACTCCTTACCTCTTCCGGTTCCCAAATTTGGTCCATTTGATGTTCCTCCCTTGGATTGAGACCGTTTCACTCATGTTTCTCCTCATAGTCATGTATAGAACCTATTAATCCATGTTTGGGTAAGTATGGGTCCGTCTCGTTCATCATATACACTAAAAGTAAGTTCCCACCATTTGGAGGCACAAAGCTACATTTCGGACTCCTTACCTCTTCCGGTTCCCAAATTTGGTCCATTTGATGTTCCTCCCTTGGATTGAGACCGTTTCACTCATGTTTCTCCTCATAGTCATGTATAGAACCTATTAATCCATGTTTGGGTAAGTATGGGTCCGTCTCGTTCATCATATACACTAAAAGTAAGTTCCCACCATTTGGAGGCACAAAGCTACATTTCGGACTCCTTACCTCTTCCGGTTCCCAAATTTGGTCCATTTGATGTTCCTCCCTTGGATTGAGACCGTTTCACTCATGTTTCTCCTCATAGTCATGTATAGAACCTATTAATCCATGTTTGGGTAAGTATGGGTCCGTCTCGTTCATCATATACACTAAAAGTAAGTTCCCACCATTTGGAGGCACAAAGCTACATTTCGGACTCCTTACCTCTTCCGGTTCCCAAATTTGGTCCATTTGATGTTCCTCCCTTGGATTGAGACCGTTTCACTCATGTTTCTCCTCATAGTCATGTATAGAACCTATTAATCCATGTTTGGGTAAGTATGGGTCCGTCTCGTTCATCATATACACTAAAAGTAAGTTCCCACCATTTGGAGGCACAAAGCTACATTTCGGACTCCTTACCTCTTCCGGTTCCCAAATTTGGTCCATTTGATGTTCCTCCCTTGGATTGAGACCGTTTCACTCATGTTTCTCCTCATAGTCATGTATAGAACCTATTAATCCATGTTTGGGTAAGTATGGGTCCGTCTCGTTCATCATATACACTAAAAGTAAGTTCCCACCATTTGGAGGCACAAAGCTACATTTCGGACTCCTTACCTCTTCCGGTTCCCAAATTTGGTCCATTTGATGTTCCTCCCTTGGATTGAGACCGTTTCACTCATGTTTCTCCTCATAGTCATGTATAGAACCTATTAATCCATGTTTGGGTAAGTATGGGTCCGTCTCGTTCATCATATACACTAAAAGTAAGTTCCCACCATTTGGAGGCACAAAGCTACATTTCGGACTCCTTACCTCTTCCGGTTCCCAAATTTGGTCCATTTGATGTTCCTCCCTTGGATTGAGACCGTTTCACTCATGTTTCTCCTCATAGTCATGTATAGAACCTATTAATCCATGTTTGGGTAAGTATGGGTCCGTCTCGTTCATCATATACACTAAAAGTAAGTTCCCACCATTTGGAGGCACAAAGCTACATTTCGGACTCCTTACCTCTTCCGGTTCCCAAATTTGGTCCATTTGATGTTCCTCCCTTGGATTGAGACCGTTTCACTCATGTTTCTCCTCATAGTCATGTATAGAACCTATTAATCCATGTTTGGGTAAGTATGGGTCCGTCTCGTTCATCATATACACTAAAAGTAAGTTCCCACCATTTGGAGGCACAAAGCTACATTTCGGACTCCTTACCTCTTCCGGTTCCCAAATTTGGTCCATTTGATGTTCCTCCCTTGGATTGAGACCGTTTCACTCATGTTTCTCCTCATAGTCATGTATAGAACCTATTAATCCATGTTTGGGTAAGTATGGGTCCGTCTCGTTCATCATATACACTAAAAGTAAGTTCCCACCATTTGGAGGCACAAAGCTACATTTCGGACTCCTTACCTCTTCCGGTTCCCAAATTTGGTCCATTTGATGTTCCTCCCTTGGATTGAGACCGTTTCACTCATGTTTCTCCTCATAGTCATGTATAGAACCTATTAATCCATGTTTGGGTAAGTATGGGTCCGTCTCGTTCATCATATACACTAAAAGTAAGTTCCCACCATTTGGAGGCACAAAGCTACATTTCGGACTCCTTACCTCTTCCGGTTCCCAAATTTGGTCCATTTGATGTTCCTCCCTTGGATTGAGACCGTTTCACTCATGTTTCTCCTCATAGTCATGTATAGAACCTATTAATCCATGTTTGGGTAAGTATGGGTCCGTCTCGTTCATCATATACACTAAAAGTAAGTTCCCACCATTTGGAGGCACAAAGCTACATTTCGGACTCCTTACCTCTTCCGGTTCCCAAATTTGGTCCATTTGATGTTCCTCCCTTGGATTGAGACCGTTTCACTCATGTTTCTCCTCATAGTCATGTATAGAACCTATTAATCCATGTTTGGGTAAGTATGGGTCCGTCTCGTTCATCATATACACTAAAAGTAAGTTCCCACCATTTGGAGGCACAAAGCTACATTTCGGACTCCTTACCTCTTCCGGTTCCCAAATTTGGTCCATTTGATGTTCCTCCCTTGGATTGAGACCGTTTCACTCATGTTTCTCCTCATAGTCATGTATAGAACCTATTAATCCATGTTTGGGTAAGTATGGGTCCGTCTCGTTCATCATATACACTAAAAGTAAGTTCCCACCATTTGGAGGCACAAAGCTACATTTCGGACTCCTTACCTCTTCCGGTTCCCAAATTTGGTCCATTTGATGTTCCTCCCTTGGATTGAGACCGTTTCACTCATGTTTCTCCTCATAGTCATGTATAGAACCTATTAATCCATGTTTGGGTAAGTATGGGTCCGTCTCGTTCATCATATACACTAAAAGTAAGTTCCCACCATTTGGAGGCACAAAGCTACATTTCGGACTCCTTACCTCTTCCGGTTCCCAAATTTGGTCCATTTGATGTTCCTCCCTTGGATTGAGACCGTTTCACTCATGTTTCTCCTCATAGTCATGTATAGAACCTATTAATCCATGTTTGGGTAAGTATGGGTCCGTCTCGTTCATCATATACACTAAAAGTAAGTTCCCACCATTTGGAGGCACAAAGCTACATTTCGGACTCCTTACCTCTTCCGGTTCCCAAATTTGGTCCATTTGATGTTCCTCCCTTGGATTGAGACCGTTTCACTCATGTTTCTCCTCATAGTCATGTATAGAACCTATTAATCCATGTTTGGGTAAGTATGGGTCCGTCTCGTTCATCATATACACTAAAAGTAAGTTCCCACCATTTGGAGGCACAAAGCTACATTTCGGACTCCTTACCTCTTCCGGTTCCCAAATTTGGTCCATTTGATGTTCCTCCCTTGGATTGAGACCGTTTCACTCATGTTTCTCCTCATAGTCATGTATAGAACCTATTAATCCATGTTTGGGTAAGTATGGGTCCGTCTCGTTCATCATATACACTAAAAGTAAGTTCCCACCATTTGGAGGCACAAAGCTACATTTCGGACTCCTTACCTCTTCCGGTTCCCAAATTTGGTCCATTTGATGTTCCTCCCTTGGATTGAGACCGTTTCACTCATGTTTCTCCTCATAGTCATGTATAGAACCTATTAATCCATGTTTGGGTAAGTATGGGTCCGTCTCGTTCATCATATACACTAAAAGTAAGTTCCCACCATTTGGAGGCACAAAGCTACATTTCGGACTCCTTACCTCTTCCGGTTCCCAAATTTGGTCCATTTGATGTTCCTCCCTTGGATTGAGACCGTTTCACTCATGTTTCTCCTCATAGTCATGTATAGAACCTATTAATCCATGTTTGGGTAAGTATGGGTCCGTCTCGTTCATCATATACACTAAAAGTAAGTTCCCACCATTTGGAGGCACAAAGCTACATTTCGGACTCCTTACCTCTTCCGGTTCCCAAATTTGGTCCATTTGATGTTCCTCCCTTGGATTGAGACCGTTTCACTCATGTTTCTCCTCATAGTCATGTATAGAACCTATTAATCCATGTTTGGGTAAGTATGGGTCCGTCTCGTTCATCATATACACTAAAAGTAAGTTCCCACCATTTGGAGGCACAAAGCTACATTTCGGACTCCTTACCTCTTCCGGTTCCCAAATTTGGTCCATTTGATGTTCCTCCCTTGGATTGAGACCGTTTCACTCATGTTTCTCCTCATAGTCATGTATAGAACCTATTAATCCATGTTTGGGTAAGTATGGGTCCGTCTCGTTCATCATATACACTAAAAGTAAGTTCCCACCATTTGGAGGCACAAAGCTACATTTCGGACTCCTTACCTCTTCCGGTTCCCAAATTTGGTCCATTTGATGTTCCTCCCTTGGATTGAGACCGTTTCACTCATGTTTCTCCTCATAGTCATGTATAGAACCTATTAATCCATGTTTGGGTAAGTATGGGTCCGTCTCGTTCATCATATACACTAAAAGTAAGTTCCCACCATTTGGAGGCACAAAGCTACATTTCGGACTCCTTACCTCTTCCGGTTCCCAAATTTGGTCCATTTGATGTTCCTCCCTTGGATTGAGACCGTTTCACTCATGTTTCTCCTCATAGTCATGTATAGAACCTATTAATCCATGTTTGGGTAAGTATGGGTCCGTCTCGTTCATCATATACACTAAAAGTAAGTTCCCACCATTTGGAGGCACAAAGCTACATTTCGGACTCCTTACCTCTTCCGGTTCCCAAATTTGGTCCATTTGATGTTCCTCCCTTGGATTGAGACCGTTTCACTCATGTTTCTCCTCATAGTCATGTATAGAACCTATTAATCCATGTTTGGGTAAGTATGGGTCCGTCTCGTTCATCATATACACTAAAAGTAAGTTCCCACCATTTGGAGGCACAAAGCTACATTTCGGACTCCTTACCTCTTCCGGTTCCCAAATTTGGTCCATTTGATGTTCCTCCCTTGGATTGAGACCGTTTCACTCATGTTTCTCCTCATAGTCATGTATAGAACCTATTAATCCATGTTTGGGTAAGTATGGGTCCGTCTCGTTCATCATATACACTAAAAGTAAGTTCCCACCATTTGGAGGCACAAAGCTACATTTCGGACTCCTTACCTCTTCCGGTTCCCAAATTTGGTCCATTTGATGTTCCTCCCTTGGATTGAGACCGTTTCACTCATGTTTCTCCTCATAGTCATGTATAGAACCTATTAATCCATGTTTGGGTAAGTATGGGTCCGTCTCGTTCATCATATACACTAAAAGTAAGTTCCCACCATTTGGAGGCACAAAGCTACATTTCGGACTCCTTACCTCTTCCGGTTCCCAAATTTGGTCCATTTGATGTTCCTCCCTTGGATTGAGACCGTTTCACTCATGTTTCTCCTCATAGTCATGTATAGAACCTATTAATCCATGTTTGGGTAAGTATGGGTCCGTCTCGTTCATCATATACACTAAAAGTAAGTTCCCACCATTTGGAGGCACAAAGCTACATTTCGGACTCCTTACCTCTTCCGGTTCCCAAATTTGGTCCATTTGATGTTCCTCCCTTGGATTGAGACCGTTTCACTCATGTTTCTCCTCATAGTCATGTATAGAACCTATTAATCCATGTTTGGGTAAGTATGGGTCCGTCTCGTTCATCATATACACTAAAAGTAAGTTCCCACCATTTGGAGGCACAAAGCTACATTTCGGACTCCTTACCTCTTCCGGTTCCCAAATTTGGTCCATTTGATGTTCCTCCCTTGGATTGAGACCGTTTCACTCATGTTTCTCCTCATAGTCATGTATAGAACCTATTAATCCATGTTTGGGTAAGTATGGGTCCGTCTCGTTCATCATATACACTAAAAGTAAGTTCCCACCATTTGGAGGCACAAAGCTACATTTCGGACTCCTTACCTCTTCCGGTTCCCAAATTTGGTCCATTTGATGTTCCTCCCTTGGATTGAGACCGTTTCACTCATGTTTCTCCTCATAGTCATGTATAGAACCTATTAATCCATGTTTGGGTAAGTATGGGTCCGTCTCGTTCATCATATACACTAAAAGTAAGTTCCCACCATTTGGAGGCACAAAGCTACATTTCGGACTCCTTACCTCTTCCGGTTCCCAAATTTGGTCCATTTGATGTTCCTCCCTTGGATTGAGACCGTTTCACTCATGTTTCTCCTCATAGTCATGTATAGAACCTATTAATCCATGTTTGGGTAAGTATGGGTCCGTCTCGTTCATCATATACACTAAAAGTAAGTTCCCACCATTTGGAGGCACAAAGCTACATTTCGGACTCCTTACCTCTTCCGGTTCCCAAA
>CACVBM020000339.1:0-14317 GCA_902728155.2 Microthlaspi erraticum | reverse complement strand
CTACAAGTGAGTTTCCACAATGTGGAGTCACAGAGGTACATTTCGGACTCCTTACCTCTTCCGGTTCCCAAATTAGGTCCATTTGATGTTCCTCCCTTGGATTGAGACCGTTTCACTCATGTTTGTCCTCATAGTCATGTGTAGAACCTATTAATCCATGTTTGGATAAGTATGGGTCCATCTAGTTCATCTTATACACTACAAGTGAGTTTCCACAATGTGGAGTCACAGAGGTACATTTCGGACTCCTTACCTCTTCCGGTTCCCAAATTAGGTCCATTTGATGTTCCTCCCTTGGATTGAGACCGTTTCACTCATGTTTGTCCTCATAGTCATGTGTAGAACCTATTAATCCATGTTTGGATAAGTATGGGTCCATCTAGTTCATCTTATACACTACAAGTGAGTTTCCACAATGTGGAGTCACAGAGGTACATTTCGGACTCCTTACCTCTTCCGGTTCCCAAATTAGGTCCATTTGATGTTCCTCCCTTGGATTGAGACCGTTTCACTCATGTTTGTCCTCATAGTCATGTGGAGAACCTATTAATCCATGTTTGGATAAGTATGGGTCCATCTAGTTCATCTTATACACTACAAGTGAGTTTCCACAATGTGGAGTCACAGAGGTACATTTCGGACTCCTTACCTCTTCCGGTTCCCAAATTAGGTCCATTTGATGTTCCTCCCTTGGATTGAGACCGTTTCACTCATGTTTGTCCTCATAGTCATGTGTAGAACCTATTAATCCATGTTTGGATAAGTATGGGTCCATCTAGTTCATCTTATACACTACAAGTGAGTTTCCACAATGTGGAGTCACAGAGGTACATTTCGGACTCCTTACCTCTTCCGGTTCCCAAATTAGGTCCATTTGATGTTCCTCCCTTGGATTGAGACCGTTTCACTCATGTTTGTCCTCATAGTCATGTGTAGAACCTATTAATCCATGTTTGGATAAGTATGGGTCCATCTAGTTCATCTTATACACTACAAGTGAGTTTCCACAATGTGGAGTCACAGAGGTACATTTCGGACTCCTTACCTCTTCCGGTTCCCAAATTAGGTCCATTTGATGTTCCTCCCTTGGATTGAGACCGTTTCACTCATGTTTGTCCTCATAGTCATGTGTAGAACCTATTAATCCATGTTTGGATAAGTATGGGTCCATCTAGTTCATCTTATACACTACAAGTGAGTTTCCACAATGTGGAGTCACAGAGGTACATTTCGGACTCCTTACCTCTTCCGGTTCCCAAATTAGGTCCATTTGATGTTCCTCCCTTGGATTGAGACCGTTTCACTCATGTTTGTCCTCATAGTCATGTGTAGAACCTATTAATCCATGTTTGGTAAGTATGGGTCCATCTAGTTCATCTTATACACTACAAGTGAGTTTCCACAATGTGGAGTCACAGAGGTACATTTCGGACTCCTTACCTCTTCCGGTTCCCAAATTAGGTCCATTTGATGTTCCTCCCTTGGATTGAGACCGTTTCACTCATGTTTGTCCTCATAGTCATGTGTAGAACCTATTAATCCATGTTTGGTAAGTATGGGTCCATCTAGTTCATCTTATACACTACAAGTGAGTTTCCACAATGTGGAGTCACAGAGGTACATTTCGGACTCCTTACCTCTTCCGGTTCCCAAATTAGGTCCATTTGATGTTCCTCCCTTGGATTGAGACCGTTTCACTCATGTTTGTCCTCATAGTCATGTGTAGAACCTATTAATCCATGTTTGGATAAGTATGGGTCCATCTAGTTCATCTTATACACTACAAGTGAGTTTCCACAATGTGGAGTCACAGAGGTACATTTCGGACTCCTTACCTCTTCCGGTTCCCAAATTAGGTCCATTTGATGTTCCTCCCTTGGATTGAGACCGTTTCACTCATGTTTGTCCTCATAGTCATGTGTAGAACCTATTAATCCATGTTTGGATAAGTATGGGTCCATCTAGTTCATCTTATACACTACAAGTGAGTTTCCACAATGTGGAGTCACAGAGGTACATTTCGGACTCCTTACCTCTTCCGGTTCCCAAATTAGGTCCATTTGATGTTCCTCCCTTGGATTGAGACCGTTTCACTCATGTTTGTCCTCATAGTCATGTGTAGAACCTATTAATCCATGTTTGGATAAGTATGGGTCCATCTAGTTCATCTTATACACTACAAGTGAGTTTCCACAATGTGGAGTCACAGAGGTACATTTCGGACTCCTTACCTCTTCCGGTTCCCAAATTAGGTCCATTTGATGTTCCTCCCTTGGATTGAGACCGTTTCACTCATGTTTGTCCTCATAGTCATGTGTAGAACCTATTAATCCATGTTTGGATAAGTATGGGTCCATCTAGTTCATCTTATACACTACAAGTGAGTTTCCACAATGTGGAGTCACAGAGGTACATTTCGGACTCCTTACCTCTTCCGGTTCCCAAATTAGGTCCATTTGATGTTCCTCCCTTGGATTGAGACCGTTTCACTCATGTTTGTCCTCATAGTCATGTGTAGAACCTATTAATCCATGTTTGGATAAGTATGGGTCCATCTAGTTCATCTTATACACTACAAGTGAGTTTCCACAATGTGGAGTCACAGAGGTACATTTCGGACTCCTTACCTCTTCCGGTTCCCAAATTAGGTCCATTTGATGTTCCTCCCTTGGATTGAGACCGTTTCACTCATGTTTGTCCTCATAGTCATGTGTAGAACCTATTAATCCATGTTTGGATAAGTATGGGTCCATCTAGTTCATCTTATACACTACAAGTGAGTTTCCACAATGTGGAGTCACAGAGGTACATTTCGGACTCCTTACCTCTTCCGGTTCCCAAATTAGGTCCATTTGATGTTCCTCCCTTGGATTGAGACCGTTTCACTCATGTTTGTCCTCATAGTCATGTGTAGAACCTATTAATCCATGTTTGGATAAGTATGGGTCCATCTAGTTCATCTTATACACTACAAGTGAGTTTCCACAATGTGGAGTCACAGAGGTACATTTCGGACTCCTTACCTCTTCCGGTTCCCAAATTAGGTCCATTTGATGTTCCTCCCTTGGATTGAGACCGTTTCACTCATGTTTGTCCTCATAGTCATGTGTAGAACCTATTAATCCATGTTTGGATAAGTATGGGTCCATCTAGTTCATCTTATACACTACAAGTGAGTTTCCACAATGTGGAGTCACAGAGGTACATTTCGGACTCCTTACCTCTTCCGGTTCCCAAATTAGGTCCATTTGATGTTCCTCCCTTGGATTGAGACCGTTTCACTCATGTTTGTCCTCATAGTCATGTGTAGAACCTATTAATCCATGTTTGGATAAGTATGGGTCCATCTAGTTCATCTTATACACTACAAGTGAGTTTCCACAATGTGGAGTCACAGAGGTACATTTCGGACTCCTTACCTCTTCCGGTTCCCAAATTAGGTCCATTTGATGTTCCTCCCTTGGATTGAGACCGTTTCACTCATGTTTGTCCTCATAGTCATGTGTAGAACCTATTAATCCATGTTTGGATAAGTATGGGTCCATCTAGTTCATCTTATACACTACAAGTGAGTTTCCACAATGTGGAGTCACAGAGGTACATTTCGGACTCCTTACCTCTTCCGGTTCCCAAATTAGGTCCATTTGATGTTCCTCCCTTGGATTGAGACCGTTTCACTCATGTTTGTCCTCATAGTCATGTGTAGAACCTATTAATCCATGTTTGGATAAGTATGGGTCCATCTAGTTCATCTTATACACTACAAGTGAGTTTCCACAATGTGGAGTCACAGAGGTACATTTCGGACTCCTTACCTCTTCCGGTTCCCAAATTAGGTCCATTTGATGTTCCTCCCTTGGATTGAGACCGTTTCACTCATGTTTGTCCTCATAGTCATGTGTAGAACCTATTAATCCATGTTTGGATAAGTATGGGTCCATCTAGTTCATCTTATACACTACAAGTGAGTTTCCACAATGTGGAGTCACAGAGGTACATTTCGGACTCCTTACCTCTTCCGGTTCCCAAATTAGGTCCATTTGATGTTCCTCCCTTGGATTGAGACCGTTTCACTCATGTTTGTCCTCATAGTCATGTGTAGAACCTATTAATCCATGTTTGGATAAGTATGGGTCCATCTAGTTCATCTTATACACTACAAGTGAGTTTCCACAATGTGGAGTCACAGAGGTACATTTCGGACTCCTTACCTCTTCCGGTTCCCAAATTAGGTCCATTTGATGTTCCTCCCTTGGATTGAGACCGTTTCACTCATGTTTGTCCTCATAGTCATGTGTAGAACCTATTAATCCATGTTTGGATAAGTATGGGTCCATCTAGTTCATCTTATACACTACAAGTGAGTTTCCACAATGTGGAGTCACAGAGGTACATTTCGGACTCCTTACCTCTTCCGGTTCCCAAATTAGGTCCATTTGATGTTCCTCCCTTGGATTGAGACCGTTTCACTCATGTTTGTCCTCATAGTCATGTGTAGAACCTATTAATCCATGTTTGGATAAGTATGGGTCCATCTAGTTCATCTTATACACTACAAGTGAGTTTCCACAATGTGGAGTCACAGAGGTACATTTCGGACTCCTTACCTCTTCCGGTTCCCAAATTAGGTCCATTTGATGTTCCTCCCTTGGATTGAGACCGTTTCACTCATGTTTGTCCTCATAGTCATGTGTAGAACCTATTAATCCATGTTTGGATAAGTATGGGTCCATCTAGTTCATCTTATACACTACAAGTGAGTTTCCACAATGTGGAGTCACAGAGGTACATTTCGGACTCCTTACCTCTTCCGGTTCCCAAATTAGGTCCATTTGATGTTCCTCCCTTGGATTGAGACCGTTTCACTCATGTTTGTCCTCATAGTCATGTGTAGAACCTATTAATCCATGTTTGGATAAGTATGGGTCCATCTAGTTCATCTTATACACTACAAGTGAGTTTCCACAATGTGGAGTCACAGAGGTACATTTCGGACTCCTTACCTCTTCCGGTTCCCAAATTAGGTCCATTTGATGTTCCTCCCTTGGATTGAGACCGTTTCACTCATGTTTGTCCTCATAGTCATGTGTAGAACCTATTAATCCATGTTTGGATAAGTATGGGTCCATCTAGTTCATCTTATACACTACAAGTGAGTTTCCACAATGTGGAGTCACAGAGGTACATTTCGGACTCCTTACCTCTTCCGGTTCCCAAATTAGGTCCATTTGATGTTCCTCCCTTGGATTGAGACCGTTTCACTCATGTTTGTCCTCATAGTCATGTGTAGAACCTATTAATCCATGTTTGGATAAGTATGGGTCCATCTAGTTCATCTTATACACTACAAGTGAGTTTCCACAATGTGGAGTCACAGAGGTACATTTCGGACTCCTTACCTCTTCCGGTTCCCAAATTAGGTCCATTTGATGTTCCTCCCTTGGATTGAGACCGTTTCACTCATGTTTGTCCTCATAGTCATGTGTAGAACCTATTAATCCATGTTTGGATAAGTATGGGTCCATCTAGTTCATCTTATACACTACAAGTGAGTTTCCACAATGTGGAGTCACAGAGGTACATTTCGGACTCCTTACCTCTTCCGGTTCCCAAATTAGGTCCATTTGATGTTCCTCCCTTGGATTGAGACCGTTTCACTCATGTTTGTCCTCATAGTCATGTGTAGAACCTATTAATCCATGTTTGGATAAGTATGGGTCCATCTAGTTCATCTTATACACTACAAGTGAGTTTCCACAATGTGGAGTCACAGAGGTACATTTCGGACTCCTTACCTCTTCCGGTTCCCAAATTAGGTCCATTTGATGTTCCTCCCTTGGATTGAGACCGTTTCACTCATGTTTGTCCTCATAGTCATGTGTAGAACCTATTAATCCATGTTTGGATAAGTATGGGTCCATCTAGTTCATCTTATACACTACAAGTGAGTTTCCACAATGTGGAGTCACAGAGGTACATTTCGGACTCCTTACCTCTTCCGGTTCCCAAATTAGGTCCATTTGATGTTCCTCCCTTGGATTGAGACCGTTTCACTCATGTTTGTCCTCATAGTCATGTGTAGAACCTATTAATCCATGTTTGGATAAGTATGGGTCCATCTAGTTCATCTTATACACTACAAGTGAGTTTCCACAATGTGGAGTCACAGAGGTACATTTCGGACTCCTTACCTCTTCCGGTTCCCAAATTAGGTCCATTTGATGTTCCTCCCTTGGATTGAGACCGTTTCACTCATGTTTGTCCTCATAGTCATGTGTAGAACCTATTAATCCATGTTTGGATAAGTATGGGTCCATCTAGTTCATCTTATACACTACAAGTGAGTTTCCACAATGTGGAGTCACAGAGGTACATTTCGGACTCCTTACCTCTTCCGGTTCCCAAATTAGGTCCATTTGATGTTCCTCCCTTGGATTGAGACCGTTTCACTCATGTTTGTCCTCATAGTCATGTGTAGAACCTATTAATCCATGTTTGGATAAGTATGGGTCCATCTAGTTCATCTTATACACTACAAGTGAGTTTCCACAATGTGGAGTCACAGAGGTACATTTCGGACTCCTTACCTCTTCCGGTTCCCAAATTAGGTCCATTTGATGTTCCTCCCTTGGATTGAGACCGTTTCACTCATGTTTGTCCTCATAGTCATGTGTAGAACCTATTAATCCATGTTTGGATAAGTATGGGTCCATCTAGTTCATCTTATACACTACAAGTGAGTTTCCACAATGTGGAGTCACAGAGGTACATTTCGGACTCCTTACCTCTTCCGGTTCCCAAATTAGGTCCATTTGATGTTCCTCCCTTGGATTGAGACCGTTTCACTCATGTTTGTCCTCATAGTCATGTGTAGAACCTATTAATCCATGTTTGGATAAGTATGGGTCCATCTAGTTCATCTTATACACTACAAGTGAGTTTCCACAATGTGGAGTCACAGAGGTACATTTCGGACTCCTTACCTCTTCCGGTTCCCAAATTAGGTCCATTTGATGTTCCTCCCTTGGATTGAGACCGTTTCACTCATGTTTGTCCTCATAGTCATGTGTAGAACCTATTAATCCATGTTTGGATAAGTATGGGTCCATCTAGTTCATCTTATACACTACAAGTGAGTTTCCACAATGTGGAGTCACAGAGGTACATTTCGGACTCCTTACCTCTTCCGGTTCCCAAATTAGGTCCATTTGATGTTCCTCCCTTGGATTGAGACCGTTTCACTCATGTTTGTCCTCATAGTCATGTGTAGAACCTATTAATCCATGTTTGGATAAGTATGGGTCCATCTAGTTCATCTTATACACTACAAGTGAGTTTCCACAATGTGGAGTCACAGAGGTACATTTCGGACTCCTTACCTCTTCCGGTTCCCAAATTAGGTCCATTTGATGTTCCTCCCTTGGATTGAGACCGTTTCACTCATGTTTGTCCTCATAGTCATGTGTAGAACCTATTAATCCATGTTTGGTAAGTATGGGTCCATCTAGTTCATCTTATACACTACAAGTGAGTTTCCACAATGTGGAGTCACAGAGGTACATTTCGGACTCCTTACCTCTTCCGGTTCCCAAATTAGGTCCATTTGATGTTCCTCCCTTGGATTGAGACCGTTTCACTCATGTTTGTCCTCATAGTCATGTGTAGAACCTATTAATCCATGTTTGGATAAGTATGGGTCCATCTAGTTCATCTTATACACTACAAGTGAGTTTCCACAATGTGGAGTCACAGAGGTACATTTCGGACTCCTTACCTCTTCCGGTTCCCAAATTAGGTCCATTTGATGTTCCTCCCTTGGATTGAGACCGTTTCACTCATGTTTGTCCTCATAGTCATGTGTAGAACCTATTAATCCATGTTTGGATAAGTATGGGTCCATCTAGTTCATCTTATACACTACAAGTGAGTTTCCACAATGTGGAGTCACAGAGGTACATTTCGGACTCCTTACCTCTTCCGGTTCCCAAATTAGGTCCATTTGATGTTCCTCCCTTGGATTGAGACCGTTTCACTCATGTTTGTCCTCATAGTCATGTGTAGAACCTATTAATCCATGTTTGGATAAGTATGGGTCCATCTAGTTCATCTTATACACTACAAGTGAGTTTCCACAATGTGGAGTCACAGAGGTACATTTCGGACTCCTTACCTCTTCCGGTTCCCAAATTAGGTCCATTTGATGTTCCTCCCTTGGATTGAGACCGTTTCACTCATGTTTGTCCTCATAGTCATGTGTAGAACCTATTAATCCATGTTTGGATAAGTATGGGTCCATCTAGTTCATCTTATACACTACAAGTGAGTTTCCACAATGTGGAGTCACAGAGGTACATTTCGGACTCCTTACCTCTTCCGGTTCCCAAATTAGGTCCATTTGATGTTCCTCCCTTGGATTGAGACCGTTTCACTCATGTTTGTCCTCATAGTCATGTGTAGAACCTATTAATCCATGTTTGGATAAGTATGGGTCCATCTAGTTCATCTTATACACTACAAGTGAGTTTCCACAATGTGGAGTCACAGAGGTACATTTCGGACTCCTTACCTCTTCCGGTTCCCAAATTAGGTCCATTTGATGTTCCTCCCTTGGATTGAGACCGTTTCACTCATGTTTGTCCTCATAGTCATGTGTAGAACCTATTAATCCATGTTTGGATAAGTATGGGTCCATCTAGTTCATCTTATACACTACAAGTGAGTTTCCACAATGTGGAGTCACAGAGGTACATTTCGGACTCCTTACCTCTTCCGGTTCCCAAATTAGGTCCATTTGATGTTCCTCCCTTGGATTGAGACCGTTTCACTCATGTTTGTCCTCATAGTCATGTGTAGAACCTATTAATCCATGTTTGGATAAGTATGGGTCCATCTAGTTCATCTTATACACTACAAGTGAGTTTCCACAATGTGGAGTCACAGAGGTACATTTCGGACTCCTTACCTCTTCCGGTTCCCAAATTAGGTCCATTTGATGTTCCTCCCTTGGATTGAGACCGTTTCACTCATGTTTGTCCTCATAGTCATGTGTAGAACCTATTAATCCATGTTTGGATAAGTATGGGTCCATCTAGTTCATCTTATACACTACAAGTGAGTTTCCACAATGTGGAGTCACAGAGGTACATTTCGGACTCCTTACCTCTTCCGGTTCCCAAATTAGGTCCATTTGATGTTCCTCCCTTGGATTGAGACCGTTTCACTCATGTTTGTCCTCATAGTCATGTGTAGAACCTATTAATCCATGTTTGGATAAGTATGGGTCCATCTAGTTCATCTTATACACTACAAGTGAGTTTCCACAATGTGGAGTCACAGAGGTACATTTCGGACTCCTTACCTCTTCCGGTTCCCAAATTAGGTCCATTTGATGTTCCTCCCTTGGATTGAGACCGTTTCACTCATGTTTGTCCTCATAGTCATGTGTAGAACCTATTAATCCATGTTTGGATAAGTATGGGTCCATCTAGTTCATCTTATACACTACAAGTGAGTTTCCTCAATGTGGAGTCACAGAGGTACATTTCGGACTCCTTACCTCTTCCGGTTCCCAAATTAGGTCCATTTGATGTTCCTCCCTTGGATTGAGACCGTTTCACTCATGTTTGTCCTCATAGTCATGTGTAGAACCTATTAATCCATGTTTGGATAAGTATGGGTCCATCTAGTTCATCTTATACACTACAAGTGAGTTTCCACAATGTGGAGTCACAGAGGTACATTTCGGACTCCTTACCTCTTCCGGTTCCCAAATTAGGTCCATTTGATGTTCCTCCCTTGGATTGAGACCGTTTCACTCATGTTTGTCCTCATAGTCATGTGTAGAACCTATTAATCCATGTTTGGATAAGTATGGGTCCATCTAGTTCATCTTATACACTACAAGTGAGTTTCCACAATGTGGAGTCACAGAGGTACATTTCGGACTCCTTACCTCTTCCGGTTCCCAAATTAGGTCCATTTGATGTTCCTCCCTTGGATTGAGACCGTTTCACTCATGTTTGTCCTCATAGTCATGTGTAGAACCTATTAATCCATGTTTGGATAAGTATGGGTCCATCTAGTTCATCTTATACACTACAAGTGAGTTTCCACAATGTGGAGTCACAGAGGTACATTTCGGACTCCTTACCTCTTCCGGTTCCCAAATTAGGTCCATTTGATGTTCCTCCCTTGGATTGAGACCGTTTCACTCATGTTTGTCCTCATAGTCATGTGTAGAACCTATTAATCCATGTTTGGATAAGTATGGGTCCATCTAGTTCATCTTATACACTACAAGTGAGTTTCCACAATGTGGAGTCACAGAGGTACATTTCGGACTCCTTACCTCTTCCGGTTCCCAAATTAGGTCCATTTGATGTTCCTCCCTTGGATTGAGACCGTTTCACTCATGTTTGTCCTCATAGTCATGTGTAGAACCTATTAATCCATGTTTGGATAAGTATGGGTCCATCTAGTTCATCTTATACACTACAAGTGAGTTTCCACAATGTGGAGTCACAGAGGTACATTTCGGACTCCTTACCTCTTCCGGTTCCCAAATTAGGTCCATTTGATGTTCCTCCCTTGGATTGAGACCGTTTCACTCATGTTTGTCCTCATAGTCATGTGTAGAACCTATTAATCCATGTTTGGATAAGTATGGGTCCATCTAGTTCATCTTATACACTACAAGTGAGTTTCCACAATGTGGAGTCACAGAGGTACATTTCGGACTCCTTACCTCTTCCGGTTCCCAAATTAGGTCCATTTGATGTTCCTCCCTTGGATTGAGACCGTTTCACTCATGTTTGTCCTCATAGTCATGTGTAGAACCTATTAATCCATGTTTGGATAAGTATGGGTCCATCTAGTTCATCTTATACACTACAAGTGAGTTTCCACAATGTGGAGTCACAGAGGTACATTTCGGACTCCTTACCTCTTCCGGTTCCCAAATTAGGTCCATTTGATGTTCCTCCCTTGGATTGAGACCGTTTCACTCATGTTTGTCCTCATAGTCATGTGTAGAACCTATTAATCCATGTTTGGATAAGTATGGGTCCATCTAGTTCATCTTATACACTACAAGTGAGTTTCCACAATGTGGAGTCACAGAGGTACATTTCGGACTCCTTACCTCTTCCGGTTCCCAAATTAGGTCCATTT
This sequence comes from Microthlaspi erraticum, assembly GCA_902728155.2. Taxonomy (NCBI): domain Eukaryota; kingdom Viridiplantae; phylum Streptophyta; class Magnoliopsida; order Brassicales; family Brassicaceae; genus Microthlaspi; species Microthlaspi erraticum. Next base: position 3,148 of record CACVBM020000339.1, on the reverse strand, counting down.
GATGTTCCTCCCTTGGATTGAGACCGTTTCACTCATGTTTGTCCTCATAGTCATGTGTAGAACCTATTAATCCATGTTTGGATAAGTATGGGTCCATCTAGTTCATCTTATACACTACAAGTGAGTTTCCACAATGTGGAGTCACAGAGGTACATTTCGGACTCCTTACCTCTTCCGGTTCCCAAATTAGGTCCATTTGATGTTCCTCCCTTGGATTGAGACCGTTTCACTCATGTTTGTCCTCATAGTCATGTGTAGAACCTATTAATCCATGTTTGGATAAGTATGGGTCCATCTAGTTCATCTTATACACTACAAGTGAGTTTCCACAATGTGGAGTCACAGAGGTACATTTCGGACTCCTTACCTCTTCCGGTTCCCAAATTAGGTCCATTTGATGTTCCTCCCTTGGATTGAGACCGTTTCACTCATGTTTGTCCTCATAGTCATGTGTAGAACCTATTAATCCATGTTTGGATAAGTATGGGTCCATCTAGTTCATCTTATACACTACAAGTGAGTTTCCACAATGTGGAGTCACAGAGGTACATTTCGGACTCCTTACCTCTTCCGGTTCCCAAATTAGGTCCATTTGATGTTCCTCCCTTGGATTGAGACCGTTTCACTCATGTTTGTCCTCATAGTCATGTGTAGAACCTATTAATCCATGTTTGGATAAGTATGGGTCCATCTAGTTCATCTTATACACTACAAGTGAGTTTCCACAATGTGGAGTCACAGAGGTACATTTCGGACTCCTTACCTCTTCCGGTTCCCAAATTAGGTCCATTTGATGTTCCTCCCTTGGATTGAGACCGTTTCACTCATGTTTGTCCTCATAGTCATGTGTAGAACCTATTAATCCATGTTTGGATAAGTATGGGTCCATCTAGTTCATCTTATACACTACAAGTGAGTTTCCACAATGTGGAGTCACAGAGGTACATTTCGGACTCCTTACCTCTTCCGGTTCCCAAATTAGGTCCATTTGATGTTCCTCCCTTGGATTGAGACCGTTTCACTCATGTTTGTCCTCATAGTCATGTGTAGAACCTATTAATCCATGTTTGGATAAGTATGGGTCCATCTAGTTCATCTTATACACTACAAGTGAGTTTCCACAATGTGGAGTCACAGAGGTACATTTCGGACTCCTTACCTCTTCCGGTTCCCAAATTAGGTCCATTTGATGTTCCTCCCTTGGATTGAGACCGTTTCACTCATGTTTGTCCTCATAGTCATGTGTAGAACCTATTAATCCATGTTTGGATAAGTATGGGTCCATCTAGTTCATCTTATACACTACAAGTGAGTTTCCACAATGTGGAGTCACAGAGGTACATTTCGGACTCCTTACCTCTTCCGGTTCCCAAATTAGGTCCATTTGATGTTCCTCCCTTGGATTGAGACCGTTTCACTCATGTTTGTCCTCATAGTCATGTGTAGAACCTATTAATCCATGTTTGGATAAGTATGGGTCCATCTAGTTCATCTTATACACTACAAGTGAGTTTCCACAATGTGGAGTCACAGAGGTACATTTCGGACTCCTTACCTCTTCCGGTTCCCAAATTAGGTCCATTTGATGTTCCTCCCTTGGATTGAGACCGTTTCACTCATGTTTGTCCTCATAGTCATGTGTAGAACCTATTAATCCATGTTTGGATAAGTATGGGTCCATCTAGTTCATCTTATACACTACAAGTGAGTTTCCACAATGTGGAGTCACAGAGGTACATTTCGGACTCCTTACCTCTTCCGGTTCCCAAATTAGGTCCATTTGATGTTCCTCCCTTGGATTGAGACCGTTTCACTCATGTTTGTCCTCATAGTCATGTGTAGAACCTATTAATCCATGTTTGGATAAGTATGGGTCCATCTAGTTCATCTTATACACTACAAGTGAGTTTCCACAATGTGGAGTCACAGAGGTACATTTCGGACTCCTTACCTCTTCCGGTTCCCAAATTAGGTCCATTTGATGTTCCTCCCTTGGATTGAGACCGTTTCACTCATGTTTGTCCTCATAGTCATGTGTAGAACCTATTAATCCATGTTTGGATAAGTATGGGTCCATCTAGTTCATCTTATACACTACAAGTGAGTTTCCACAATGTGGAGTCACAGAGGTACATTTCGGACTCCTTACCTCTTCCGGTTCCCAAATTAGGTCCATTTGATGTTCCTCCCTTGGATTGAGACCGTTTCACTCATGTTTGTCCTCATAGTCATGTGTAGAACCTATTAATCCATGTTTGGATAAGTATGGGTCCATCTAGTTCATCTTATACACTACAAGTGAGTTTCCACAATGTGGAGTCACAGAGGTACATTTCGGACTCCTTACCTCTTCCGGTTCCCAAATTAGGTCCATTTGATGTTCCTCCCTTGGATTGAGACCGTTTCACTCATGTTTGTCCTCATAGTCATGTGTAGAACCTATTAATCCATGTTTGGATAAGTATGGGTCCATCTAGTTCATCTTATACACTACAAGTGAGTTTCCACAATGTGGAGTCACAGAGGTACATTTCGGACTCCTTACCTCTTCCGGTTCCCAAATTAGGTCCATTTGATGTTCCTCCCTTGGATTGAGACCGTTTCACTCATGTTTGTCCTCATAGTCATGTGTAGAACCTATTAATCCATGTTTGGATAAGTATGGGTCCATCTAGTTCATCTTATACACTACAAGTGAGTTTCCACAATGTGGAGTCACAGAGGTACATTTCGGACTCCTTACCTCTTCCGGTTCCCAAATTAGGTCCATTTGATGTTCCTCCCTTGGATTGAGACCGTTTCACTCATGTTTGTCCTCATAGTCATGTGTAGAACCTATTAATCCATGTTTGGATAAGTATGGGTCCATCTAGTTCATCTTATACACTACAAGTGAGTTTCCACAATGTGGAGTCACAGAGGTACATTTCGGACTCCTTACCTCTTCCGGTTCCCAAATTAGGTCCATTTGATGTTCCTCCCTTGGATTGAGACCGTTTCACTCATGTTTGTCCTCATAGTCATGTGTAGAACCTATTAATCCATGTTTGGTAAGTATGGGTCCATCTAGTTCATCTTATACACTACAAGTGAGTTTCCACAATGTGGAGTCACAGAGGTACATTTCGGACTCCTTACCTCTTCCGGT
>CACVBM020000338.1:0-14322 GCA_902728155.2 Microthlaspi erraticum | reverse complement strand
AATCCATGTTTGGGTAAGTATGGGTCCATCTAGTTCCATTTATACACTACAAGTGAGTTTCCACAATGTGGAGGCACAGAGGTACATTTCGGACTCCTTACCTCTTCCGGTTCCCAAATTTGGTCCATTTGATGTTCCTCCCTTGGATTGAGACCGTTTCACTCATGTTTGTCCTCATAGTAATGTGGAGAACCTATGAATCCATGTTTGGGTAAGTATGGGTCCATCTAGTTCCATTTATACACTACAAGTGAGTTTCCACAATGTGGAGGCACAGAGGTACATTTCGGACTCCTTACCTCTTCCGGTTCCCAAATTTGGTCCATTTGATGTTCCTCCCTTGGATTGAGACCGTTTCACTCATGTTTGTCCTCATAGTAATGTGGAGAACCTATGAATCCATGTTTGGGTAAGTATGGGTCCATCTAGTTCCATTTATACACTACAAGTGAGTTTCCACAATGTGGAGGCACAGAGGTACATTTCGGACTCCTTACCTCTTCCGGTTCCCAAATTTGGTCCATTTGATGTTCCTCCCTTGGATTGAGACCGTTTCACTCATGTTTGTCCTCATAGTAATGTGGAGAACCTATGAATCCATGTTTGGGTAAGTATGGGTCCATCTAGTTCCATTTATACACTACAAGTGAGTTTCCACAATGTGGAGGCACAGAGGTACATTTCGGACTCCTTACCTCTTCCGGTTCCCAAATTTGGTCCATTTGATGTTCCTCCCTTGGATTGAGACCGTTTCACTCATGTTTGTCCTCATAGTAATGTGGAGAACCTATGAATCCATGTTTGGGTAAGTATGGGTCCATCTAGTTCCATTTATACACTACAAGTGAGTTTACAATGTGGAGGCACAGAGGTACATTTCGGACTCCTTACCTCTTCCGGTTCCCAAATTTGGTCCATTTGATGTTCCTCCCTTGGATTGAGACCGTTTCACTCATGTTTGTCCTCATAGTAATGTGGAGAACCTATGAATCCATGTTTGGGTAAGTATGGGTCCATCTAGTTCCATTTATACACTACAAGTGAGTTTCCACAATGTGGAGGCACAGAGGTACATTTCGGACTCCTTACCTCTTCCGGTTCCCAAATTTGGTCCATTTGATGTTCCTCCCTTGGATTGAGACCGTTTCACTCATGTTTGTCCTCATAGTAATGTGGAGAACCTATGAATCCATGTTTGGGTAAGTATGGGTCCATCTAGTTCCATTTATACACTACAAGTGAGTTTCCTACAATGTGGAGGCACAGAGGTACATTTCGGACTCCTTACCTCTTCCGGTTCCCAAATTTGGTCCATTTGATGTTCCTCCCTTGGATTGAGACCGTTTCACTCATGTTTGTCCTCATAGTAATGTGGAGAACCTATGAATCCATGTTTGGGTAAGTATGGGTCCATCTAGTTCCATTTATACACTACAAGTGAGTTTCCTACAATGTGGAGGCACAGAGGTACATTTCGGACTCCTTACCTCTTCCGGTTCCCAAATTTGGTCCATTTGATGTTCCTCCCTTGGATTGAGACCGTTTCACTCATGTTTGTCCTCATAGTAATGTGGAGAACCTATGAATCCATGTTTGGGTAAGTATGGGTCCATCTAGTTCCATTTATACACTACAAGTGAGTTTCCACAATGTGGAGGCACAGAGGTACATTTCGGACTCCTTACCTCTTCCGGTTCCCAAATTTGGTCCATTTGATGTTCCTCCCTTGGATTGAGACCGTTTCACTCATGTTTGTCCTCATAGTAATGTGGAGAACCTATGAATCCATGTTTGGGTAAGTATGGGTCCATCTAGTTCCATTTATACACTACAAGTGAGTTTACAATGTGGAGGCACAGAGGTACATTTCGGACTCCTTACCTCTTCCGGTTCCCAAATTTGGTCCATTTGATGTTCCTCCCTTGGATTGAGACCGTTTCACTCATGTTTGTCCTCATAGTAATGTGGAGAACCTATGAATCCATGTTTGGGTAAGTATGGGTCCATCTAGTTCCATTTATACACTACAAGTGAGTTTCCACAATGTGGAGGCACAGAGGTACATTTCGGACTCCTTACCTCTTCCGGTTCCCAAATTTGGTCCATTTGATGTTCCTCCCTTGGATTGAGACCGTTTCACTCATGTTTGTCCTCATAGTAATGTGGAGAACCTATGAATCCATGTTTGGGTAAGTATGGGTCCATCTAGTTCCATTTATACACTACAAGTGAGTTTCCTACAATGTGGAGGCACAGAGGTACATTTCGGACTCCTTACCTCTTCCGGTTCCCAAATTTGGTCCATTTGATGTTCCTCCCTTGGATTGAGACCGTTTCACTCATGTTTGTCCTCATAGTAATGTGGAGAACCTATGAATCCATGTTTGGGTAAGTATGGGTCCATCTAGTTCATCTTATACACTACAAGTGAGTTTCCACAATGTGGAGGCACAGAGGTACATTTCGGACTCCTTACCTCTTCCGGTTCCCAAATTTGGTCCATTTGATGTTCCTCCCTTGGATTGAGACCGTTTCACTCATGTTTGTCCTCATAGTCATGTGTAGAAGCTATTAATCCATGTTTTGGTAAGTATGGGTCCATCTAGTTCATCTTATACACTACAAGTGAGTTTCCACAATGTGGAGGCACAGAGGTACATTTCGGACTCCTTACCTCTTCCGGTTCCCAAATTTGGTCCATTTGATGTTCCTCCCTTGGATTGAGACCGTTTCACTCATGTTTGTCCTCATAGTCATGTGTAGAAGCTATTAATCCATGTTTTGGTAAGTATGGGTCCATCTAGTTCATCTTATACACTACAAGTGAGTTTCCACAATGTGGAGGCACAGAGGTACATTTCGGACTCCTTACCTCTTCCGGTTCCCAAATTTGGTCCATTTGATGTTCCTCCCTTGGATTGAGACCGTTTCACTCATGTTTGTCCTCATAGTCATGTGTAGAAGCTATTAATCCATGTTTTGGTAAGTATGGGTCCATCTAGTTCATCTTATACACTACAAGTGAGTTTCCACAATGTGGAGGCACAGAGGTACATTTCGGACTCCTTACCTCTTCCGGTTCCCAAATTTGGTCCATTTGATGTTCCTCCCTTGGATTGAGACCGTTTCACTCATGTTTGTCCTCATAGTCATGTGTAGAAGCTATTAATCCATGTTTTGGTAAGTATGGGTCCATCTAGTTCATCTTATACACTACAAGTGAGTTTCCACAATGTGGAGGCACAGAGGTACATTTCGGACTCCTTACCTCTTCCGGTTCCCAAATTTGGTCCATTTGATGTTCCTCCCTTGGATTGAGACCGTTTCACTCATGTTTGTCCTCATAGTCATGTGTAGAAGCTATTAATCCATGTTTTGGTAAGTATGGGTCCATCTAGTTCATCTTATACACTACAAGTGAGTTTCCACAATGTGGAGGCACAGAGGTACATTTCGGACTCCTTACCTCTTCCGGTTCCCAAATTTGGTCCATTTGATGTTCCTCCCTTGGATTGAGACCGTTTCACTCATGTTTGTCCTCATAGTCATGTGTAGAAGCTATTAATCCATGTTTTGGTAAGTATGGGTCCATCTAGTTCATCTTATACACTACAAGTGAGTTTCCACAATGTGGAGGCACAGAGGTACATTTCGGACTCCTTACCTCTTCCGGTTCCCAAATTTGGTCCATTTGATGTTCCTCCCTTGGATTGAGACCGTTTCACTCATGTTTGTCCTCATAGTCATGTGTAGAAGCTATTAATCCATGTTTTGGTAAGTATGGGTCCATCTAGTTCATCTTATACACTACAAGTGAGTTTCCACAATGTGGAGGCACAGAGGTACATTTCGGACTCCTTACCTCTTCCGGTTCCCAAATTTGGTCCATTTGATGTTCCTCCCTTGGATTGAGACCGTTTCACTCATGTTTGTCCTCATAGTCATGTGTAGAAGCTATTAATCCATGTTTTGGTAAGTATGGGTCCATCTAGTTCATCTTATACACTACAAGTGAGTTTCCACAATGTGGAGGCACAGAGGTACATTTCGGACTCCTTACCTCTTCCGGTTCCCAAATTTGGTCCATTTGATGTTCCTCCCTTGGATTGAGACCGTTTCACTCATGTTTGTCCTCATAGTCATGTGTAGAACCTATTAATCCATGTTTGGTAAGTATGGGTCCATCTAGTTCATCTTATACACTACAAGTGAGTTTCCACAATGTGGAGGCACAGAGGTACATTTCGGACTCCTTACCTCTTCCGGTTCCCAAATTTGGTCCATTTGATGTTCCTCCCTTGGATTGAGACCGTTTCACTCATGTTTGTCCTCATAGTCATGTGTAGAACCTATTAATCCATGTTTGGTAAGTATGGGTCCATCTAGTTCATCTTATACACTACAAGTGAGTTTCCACAATGTGGAGGCACAGAGGTACATTTCGGACTCCTTACCTCTTCCGGTTCCCAAATTTGGTCCATTTGATGTTCCTCCCTTGGATTGAGACCGTTTCACTCATGTTTGTCCTCATAGTCATGTGTAGAACCTATTAATCCATGTTTGGTAAGTATGGGTCCATCTAGTTCATCTTATACACTACAAGTGAGTTTCCACAATGTGGAGGCACAGAGGTACATTTCGGACTCCTTACCTCTTCCGGTTCCCAAATTTGGTCCATTTGATGTTCCTCCCTTGGATTGAGACCGTTTCACTCATGTTTGTCCTCATAGTCATGTGTAGAACCTATTAATCCATGTTTGGTAAGTATGGGTCCATCTAGTTCATCTTATACACTACAAGTGAGTTTCCACAATGTGGAGGCACAGAGGTACATTTCGGACTCCTTACCTCTTCCGGTTCCCAAATTTGGTCCATTTGATGTTCCTCCCTTGGATTGAGACCGTTTCACTCATGTTTGTCCTCATAGTCATGTGTAGAACCTATTAATCCATGTTTGGTAAGTATGGGTCCATCTAGTTCATCTTATACACTACAAGTGAGTTTCCACAATGTGGAGTCACAGAGGTACATTTCGGACTCCTTACCTCTTCCGGTTCCCAAATTAGGTCCATTTGATGTTCCTCCCTTGGATTGAGACCGTTTCACTCATGTTTGTCCTCATAGTCATGTGTAGAACCTATTAATCCATGTTTGGTAAGTATGGGTCCATCTAGTTCATCTTATACACTACAAGTGAGTTTCCACAATGTGGAGTCACAGAGGTACATTTCGGACTCCTTACCTCTTCCGGTTCCCAAATTAGGTCCATTTGATGTTCCTCCCTTGGATTGAGACCGTTTCACTCATGTTTGTCCTCATAGTCATGTGTAGAACCTATTAATCCATGTTTGGTAAGTATGGGTCCATCTAGTTCATCTTATACACTACAAGTGAGTTTCCACAATGTGGAGTCACAGAGGTACATTTCGGACTCCTTACCTCTTCCGGTTCCCAAATTAGGTCCATTTGATGTTCCTCCCTTGGATTGAGACCGTTTCACTCATGTTTGTCCTCATAGTCATGTGTAGAACCTATTAATCCATGTTTGGTAAGTATGGGTCCATCTAGTTCATCTTATACACTACAAGTGAGTTTCCACAATGTGGAGTCACAGAGGTACATTTCGGACTCCTTACCTCTTCCGGTTCCCAAATTAGGTCCATTTGATGTTCCTCCCTTGGATTGAGACCGTTTCACTCATGTTTGTCCTCATAGTCATGTGTAGAACCTATTAATCCATGTTTGGATAAGTATGGGTCCATCTAGTTCATCTTATACACTACAAGTGAGTTTCCACAATGTGGAGTCACAGAGGTACATTTCGGACTCCTTACCTCTTCCGGTTCCCAAATTAGGTCCATTTGATGTTCCTCCCTTGGATTGAGACCGTTTCACTCATGTTTGTCCTCATAGTCATGTGTAGAACCTATTAATCCATGTTTGGTAAGTATGGGTCCATCTAGTTCATCTTATACACTACAAGTGAGTTTCCACAATGTGGAGTCACAGAGGTACATTTCGGACTCCTTACCTCTTCCGGTTCCCAAATTAGGTCCATTTGATGTTCCTCCCTTGGATTGAGACCGTTTCACTCATGTTTGTCCTCATAGTCATGTGTAGAACCTATTAATCCATGTTTGGTAAGTATGGGTCCATCTAGTTCATCTTATACACTACAAGTGAGTTTCCACAATGTGGAGTCACAGAGGTACATTTCGGACTCCTTACCTCTTCCGGTTCCCAAATTAGGTCCATTTGATGTTCCTCCCTTGGATTGAGACCGTTTCACTCATGTTTGTCCTCATAGTCATGTGTAGAACCTATTAATCCATGTTTGGTAAGTATGGGTCCATCTAGTTCATCTTATACACTACAAGTGAGTTTCCACAATGTGGAGTCACAGAGGTACATTTCGGACTCCTTACCTCTTCCGGTTCCCAAATTAGGTCCATTTGATGTTCCTCCCTTGGATTGAGACCGTTTCACTCATGTTTGTCCTCATAGTCATGTGTAGAACCTATTAATCCATGTTTGGTAAGTATGGGTCCATCTAGTTCATCTTATACACTACAAGTGAGTTTCCACAATGTGGAGTCACAGAGGTACATTTCGGACTCCTTACCTCTTCCGGTTCCCAAATTAGGTCCATTTGATGTTCCTCCCTTGGATTGAGACCGTTTCACTCATGTTTGTCCTCATAGTCATGTGTAGAACCTATTAATCCATGTTTGGTAAGTATGGGTCCATCTAGTTCATCTTATACACTACAAGTGAGTTTCCACAATGTGGAGTCACAGAGGTACATTTCGGACTCCTTACCTCTTCCGGTTCCCAAATTAGGTCCATTTGATGTTCCTCCCTTGGATTGAGACCGTTTCACTCATGTTTGTCCTCATAGTCATGTGTAGAACCTATTAATCCATGTTTGGTAAGTATGGGTCCATCTAGTTCATCTTATACACTACAAGTGAGTTTCCACAATGTGGAGTCACAGAGGTACATTTCGGACTCCTTACCTCTTCCGGTTCCCAAATTAGGTCCATTTGATGTTCCTCCCTTGGATTGAGACCGTTTCACTCATGTTTGTCCTCATAGTCATGTGTAGAACCTATTAATCCATGTTTGGTAAGTATGGGTCCATCTAGTTCATCTTATACACTACAAGTGAGTTTCCACAATGTGGAGTCACAGAGGTACATTTCGGACTCCTTACCTCTTCCGGTTCCCAAATTAGGTCCATTTGATGTTCCTCCCTTGGATTGAGACCGTTTCACTCATGTTTGTCCTCATAGTCATGTGTAGAACCTATTAATCCATGTTTGGTAAGTATGGGTCCATCTAGTTCATCTTATACACTACAAGTGAGTTTCCACAATGTGGAGTCACAGAGGTACATTTCGGACTCCTTACCTCTTCCGGTTCCCAAATTAGGTCCATTTGATGTTCCTCCCTTGGATTGAGACCGTTTCACTCATGTTTGTCCTCATAGTCATGTGTAGAACCTATTAATCCATGTTTGGTAAGTATGGGTCCATCTAGTTCATCTTATACACTACAAGTGAGTTTCCACAATGTGGAGTCACAGAGGTACATTTCGGACTCCTTACCTCTTCCGGTTCCCAAATTAGGTCCATTTGATGTTCCTCCCTTGGATTGAGACCGTTTCACTCATGTTTGTCCTCATAGTCATGTGTAGAACCTATTAATCCATGTTTGGTAAGTATGGGTCCATCTAGTTCATCTTATACACTACAAGTGAGTTTCCACAATGTGGAGTCACAGAGGTACATTTCGGACTCCTTACCTCTTCCGGTTCCCAAATTAGGTCCATTTGATGTTCCTCCCTTGGATTGAGACCGTTTCACTCATGTTTGTCCTCATAGTCATGTGTAGAACCTATTAATCCATGTTTGGTAAGTATGGGTCCATCTAGTTCATCTTATACACTACAAGTGAGTTTCCACAATGTGGAGTCACAGAGGTACATTTCGGACTCCTTACCTCTTCCGGTTCCCAAATTAGGTCCATTTGATGTTCCTCCCTTGGATTGAGACCGTTTCACTCATGTTTGTCCTCATAGTCATGTGTAGAACCTATTAATCCATGTTTGGTAAGTATGGGTCCATCTAGTTCATCTTATACACTACAAGTGAGTTTCCACAATGTGGAGTCACAGAGGTACATTTCGGACTCCTTACCTCTTCCGGTTCCCAAATTAGGTCCATTTGATGTTCCTCCCTTGGATTGAGACCGTTTCACTCATGTTTGTCCTCATAGTCATGTGTAGAACCTATTAATCCATGTTTGGTAAGTATGGGTCCATCTAGTTCATCTTATACACTACAAGTGAGTTTCCACAATGTGGAGTCACAGAGGTACATTTCGGACTCCTTACCTCTTCCGGTTCCCAAATTAGGTCCATTTGATGTTCCTCCCTTGGATTGAGACCGTTTCACTCATGTTTGTCCTCATAGTCATGTGTAGAACCTATTAATCCATGTTTGGTAAGTATGGGTCCATCTAGTTCATCTTATACACTACAAGTGAGTTTCCACAATGTGGAGTCACAGAGGTACATTTCGGACTCCTTACCTCTTCCGGTTCCCAAATTAGGTCCATTTGATGTTCCTCCCTTGGATTGAGACCGTTTCACTCATGTTTGTCCTCATAGTCATGTGTAGAACCTATTAATCCATGTTTGGATAAGTATGGGTCCATCTAGTTCATCTTATACACTACAAGTGAGTTTCCACAATGTGGAGTCACAGAGGTACATTTCGGACTCCTTACCTCTTCCGGTTCCCAAATTAGGTCCATTTGATGTTCCTCCCTTGGATTGAGACCGTTTCACTCATGTTTGTCCTCATAGTCATGTGTAGAACCTATTAATCCATGTTTGGTAAGTATGGGTCCATCTAGTTCATCTTATACACTACAAGTGAGTTTCCACAATGTGGAGTCACAGAGGTACATTTCGGACTCCTTACCTCTTCCGGTTCCCAAATTAGGTCCATTTGATGTTCCTCCCTTGGATTGAGACCGTTTCACTCATGTTTGTCCTCATAGTCATGTGTAGAACCTATTAATCCATGTTTGGTAAGTATGGGTCCATCTAGTTCATCTTATACACTACAAGTGAGTTTCCACAATGTGGAGTCACAGAGGTACATTTCGGACTCCTTACCTCTTCCGGTTCCCAAATTAGGTCCATTTGATGTTCCTCCCTTGGATTGAGACCGTTTCACTCATGTTTGTCCTCATAGTCATGTGTAGAACCTATTAATCCATGTTTGGTAAGTATGGGTCCATCTAGTTCATCTTATACACTACAAGTGAGTTTCCACAATGTGGAGTCACAGAGGTACATTTCGGACTCCTTACCTCTTCCGGTTCCCAAATTAGGTCCATTTGATGTTCCTCCCTTGGATTGAGACCGTTTCACTCATGTTTGTCCTCATAGTCATGTGTAGAACCTATTAATCCATGTTTGGTAAGTATGGGTCCATCTAGTTCATCTTATACACTACAAGTGAGTTTCCACAATGTGGAGTCACAGAGGTACATTTCGGACTCCTTACCTCTTCCGGTTCCCAAATTAGGTCCATTTGATGTTCCTCCCTTGGATTGAGACCGTTTCACTCATGTTTGTCCTCATAGTCATGTGTAGAACCTATTAATCCATGTTTGGTAAGTATGGGTCCATCTAGTTCATCTTATACACTACAAGTGAGTTTCCACAATGTGGAGTCACAGAGGTACATTTCGGACTCCTTACCTCTTCCGGTTCCCAAATTAGGTCCATTTGATGTTCCTCCCTTGGATTGAGACCGTTTCACTCATGTTTGTCCTCATAGTCATGTGTAGAACCTATTAATCCATGTTTGGTAAGTATGGGTCCATCTAGTTCATCTTATACACTACAAGTGAGTTTCCACAATGTGGAGTCACAGAGGTACATTTCGGACTCCTTACCTCTTCCGGTTCCCAAATTAGGTCCATTTGATGTTCCTCCCTTGGATTGAGACCGTTTCACTCATGTTTGTCCTCATAGTCATGTGTAGAACCTATTAATCCATGTTTGGTAAGTATGGGTCCATCTAGTTCATCTTATACACTACAAGTGAGTTTCCACAATGTGGAGTCACAGAGGTACATTTCGGACTCCTTACCTCTTCCGGTTCCCAAATTAGGTCCATTTGATGTTCCTCCCTTGGATTGAGACCGTTTCACTCATGTTTGTCCTCATAGTCATGTGTAGAACCTATTAATCCATGTTTGGTAAGTATGGGTCCATCTAGTTCATCTTATACACTACAAGTGAGTTTCCACAATGTGGAGTCACAGAGGTACATTTCGGACTCCTTACCTCTTCCGGTTCCCAAATTAGGTCCATTTGATGTTCCTCCCTTGGATTGAGACCGTTTCACTCATGTTTGTCCTCATAGTCATGTGTAGAACCTATTAATCCATGTTTGGTAAGTATGGGTCCATCTAGTTCATCTTATACACTACAAGTGAGTTTCCACAATGTGGAGTCACAGAGGTACATTTCGGACTCCTTACCTCTTCCGGTTCCCAAATTAGGTCCATTTGATGTTCCTCCCTTGGATTGAGACCGTTTCACTCATGTTTGTCCTCATAGTCATGTGTAGAACCTATTAATCCATGTTTGGTAAGTATGGGTCCATCTAGTTCATCTTATACACTACAAGTGAGTTTCCACAATGTGGAGTCACAGAGGTACATTTCGGACTCCTTACCTCTTCCGGTTCCCAAATTAGGTCCATTTGATGTTCCTCCCTTGGATTGAGACCGTTTCACTCATGTTTGTCCTCATAGTCATGTGTAGAACCTATTAATCCATGTTTGGTAAGTATGGGTCCATCTAGTTCATCTTATACACTACAAGTGAGTTTCCACAATGTGGAGTCACAGAGGTACATTTCGGACTCCTTACCTCTTCCGGTTCCCAAATTAGGTCCATTTGATGTTCCTCCCTTGGATTGAGACCGTTTCACTCATGTTTGTCCTCATAGTCATGTGTAGAACCTATTAATCCATGTTTGGTAAGTATGGGTCCATCTAGTTCATCTTATACACTACAAGTGAGTTTCCACAATGTGGAGTCACAGAGGTACATTTCGGACTCCTTACCTCTTCCGGTTCCCAAATTAGGTCCATTTGATGTTCCTCCCTTGGATTGAGACCGTTTCACTCATGTTTGTCCTCATAGTCATGTGTAGAACCTATTAATCCATGTTTGGTAAGTATGGGTCCATCTAGTTCATCTTATACACTACAAGTGAGTTTCCACAATGTGGAGTCACAGAGGTACATTTCGGACTCCTTACCTCTTCCGGTTCCCAAATTAGGTCCATTTGATGTTCCTCCCTTGGATTGAGACCGTTTCACTCATGTTTGTCCTCATAGTCATGTGTAGAACCTATTAATCCATGTTTGGGTAAGTATGGGTCCATCTAGTTCATCTTATACACTACAAGTGAGTTTCCACAATGTGGAGTCACAGAGGTACATTTCGGACTCCTTACCTCTTCCGGTTCCCAAATTAGGTCCATTTGATGTTCCTCCCTTGGATTGAGACCGTTTCACTCATGTTTGTCCTCATAGTCATGTGTAGAACCTATTAATCCATGTTTGGTAAGTATGGGTCCATCTAGTTCATCTTATACACTACAAGTGAGTTTCCACAATGTGGAGTCACAGAGGTACATTTCGGACTCCTTACCTCTTCCGGTTCCCAAATTAGGTCCATTTGATGTTCCTCCCTTGGATTGAGACCGTTTCACTCATGTTTGTCCTCATAGTCATGTGTAGAACCTATTAATCCATGTTTGGTAAGTATGGGTCCATCTAGTTCATCTTATACACTACAAGTGAGTTTCCACAATGTGGAGTCACAGAGGTACATTTCGGACTCCTTACCTCTTCCGGTTCCCAAATTAGGTCCATTTGATGTTCCTCCCTTGGATTGAGACCGTTTCACTCATGTTTGTCCTCATAGTCATGTGTAGAACCTATTAATCCATGTTTGGTAAGTATGGGTCCATCTAGTTCATCTTATACACTACAAGTGAGTTTCCACAATGTGGAGTCACAGAGGTACATTTCGGACTCCTTACCTCTTCCGGTTCCCAAATTAGGTCCATTTGATGTTCCTCCCTTGGATTGAGACCGTTTCACTCATGTTTGTCCTCATAGTCATGTGTAGAACCTATTAATCCATGTTTGGGTAAGTATGGGTCCATCTAGTTCATCTTATACACTACAAGTGAGTTTCCACAATGTGGAGTCACAGAGGTACATTTCGGACTCCTTACCTCTTCCGGTTCCCAAATTAGGTCCATTTGATGTTCCTCCCTTGGATTGAGACCGTTTCACTCATGTTTGTCCTCATAGTCATGTGTAGAACCTATTAATCCATGTTTGGGTAAGTATGGGTCCATCTAGTTCATCTTATACACTACAAGTGAGTTTCCACAATGTGGAGTCACAGAGGTACATTTCGGACTCCTTACCTCTTCCGGTTCCCAAATTAGGTCCATTTGATGTTCCTCCCTTGGATTGAGACCGTTTCACTCATGTTTGTCCTCATAGTCATGTGTAGAACCTATTAATCCATGTTTGGTAAGTATGGGTCCATCTAGTTCATCTTATACACTACAAGTGAGTTTCCACAATGTGGAGTCACAGAGGTACATTTCGGACTCCTTACCTCTTCCGGTTCCCAAATTAGGTCCATTTGATGTTCCTCCCTTGGATTGAGACCGTTTCACTCATGTTTGTCCTCATAGTCATGTGTAGAACCTATTAATCCATGTTTGGGTAAGTATGGGTCCATCTAGTTCATCTTATACACTACAAGTGAGTTTCCACAATGTGGAGTCACAGAGGTACATTTCGGACTCCTTACCTCTTCCGGTTCCCAAATTAGGTCCATTTGATGTTCCTCCCTTGGATTGAGACCGTTTCACTCATGTTTGTCCTCATAGTCATGTGTAGAACCTATTAATCCATGTTTGGTAAGTATGGGTCCATCTAGTTCATCTTATACACTACAAGTGAGTTTCCACAATGTGGAGTCACAGAGGTACATTTCGGACTCCTTACCTCTTCCGGTTCCCAAATTAGGTCCATTTGATGTTCCTCCCTTGGATTGAGACCGTTTCACTCATGTTTGTCCTCATAGTCATGTGTAGAACCTATTAATCCATGTTTGGTAAGTATGGGTCCATCTAGTTCATCTTATACACTACAAGTGAGTTTCCACAATGTGGAGTCACAGAGGTACATTTCGGACTCCTTACCTCTTCCGGTTCCCAAATTAGGTCCATTTGATGTTCCTCCCTTGGATTGAGACCGTTTCACTCATGTTTGTCCTCATAGTCATGTGTAGAACCTATTAATCCATGTTTGGTAAGTATGGGTCCATCTAGTTCATCTTATACACTACAAGTGAGTTTCCACAATGTGGAGTCACAGAGGTACATTTCGGACTCCTTACCTCTTCCGGTTCCCAAATTAGGTCCATTTGATGTTCCTCCCTTGGATTGAGACCGTTTCACTCATGTTTGTCCTCATAGTCATGTGTAGAACCTATTAATCCATGTTTGGGTAAGTATGGGTCCATCTAGTTCATCTTATACACTACAAGTGAGTTTCCACAATGTGGAGTCACAGAGGTACATTTCGGACTCCTTACCTCTTCCGGTTCCCAAATTAGGTCCATTTGATGTTCCTCCCTTGGATTGAGACCGTTTCACTCATGTTTGTCCTCATAGTCATGTGTAGAACCTATTAATCCATGTTTGGTAAGTATGGGTCCATCTAGTTCATCTTATACACTACAAGTGAGTTTCCACAATGTGGAGTCACAGAGGTACATTTCGGACTCCTTACCTCTTCCGGTTCCCAAATTAGGTCCATTTGATGTTCCTCCCTTGGATTGAGACCGTTTCACTCATGTTTGTCCTCATAGTCATGTGTAGAACCTATTAATCCATGTTTGGTAAGTATGGGTCCATCTAGTTCATCTTATACACTACAAGTGAGTTTCCACAATGTGGAGTCACAGAGGTACATTTCGGACTCCTTACCTCTTCCGGTTCCCAAATTAGGTCCATTTGATGTTCCTCCCTTGGATTGAGACCGTTTCACTCATGTTTGTCCTCATAGTCATGTGTAGAACCTATTAATCCATGTTTGGTAAGTATGGGTCCATCTAGTTCATCTTATACACTACAAGTGAGTTTCCACAATGTGGAGTCACAGAGGTACATTTCGGACTCCTTACCTCTTCCGGTT
>CACVBM020000337.1:0-14326 GCA_902728155.2 Microthlaspi erraticum | reverse complement strand
GGCGCTAATGATGGTCAAACACTAACAGCGTAATTCAAGCCTAAAAGCAAAGTCCCTCAAGCCAAAAAATAACTTTACAGAACTAGTGGAAATAAAAGACTACGAAACTACGGGTGTGCCATTGTTGGGTTTTGTTTTTCTAGGCCCGTAATAAGATTTATCCCATAATCGCAATAACAAGTGTAAATAAATAGCTCTCAAATTTCAAACACATCTGAAACTTAACAAAATTTCATAAGGACATAAGGGAGCTAGCCGACACGATGGGTTTCGAGGAACCAATGTGTGAATAGCTTGAGATTCCTATGAATTGTCACTCTCTAAGTTCGAAAATGAATCAAGTAGACCAAGTGTTTAAAGATGAATGCATTGAGAAATGATTTTTTTTACCGAGATGTAGAATTAAAAAAGAAATAAAGGAATCAGTAATATCTGCTGTAAAAAAAACAAGCATTAACTATTGATGACCCCCTCGAGAATGTAAAACACCGGAACAACACCAATGACCGACCGGTCAAGATCTCTCCCTTTGACGTAGATATTATCACGATCTCTATCACTATCAATCCAACTACCTTCTAAATTTTTTTTTAAGACCATCTCCAACCTCATGCCATATGTTATTGCAAATGGCAAAAATATAGCAATAGCATTGGGTTTCTCTCCAACCCCTCATGCCATATATCATGCTATAATTTTTTTCCAACTTATTATTAATTGTTAAAACTACTTGATTTCTTCAAATTTTACAAAGTGAATCATTTGTTTTTCTTTTTTGCAAAAACAACCAGAATTATATTTATTTATTTTATTATATATTAAAACAAAATACATCATATTACATAAAAATTATAGAAAACAAAGATTTTAACCTATTGTTTTATGTTTTTTGAATTTCAGTATTTTTAAAAATAAAATTTAAGTTTATTATGGTTATGTTTTTATATTTCTATGAAATAAATATTATTTATATTTTGAAAAAGTTATGAGTATTGTTTATTTATTTAAATAAATCATAATCAATATAATTAAACTGTTAAATTAAAAGTAATTACAAATTGAAGGACTATTTTATAAATAAAAAAGTTCAATGGCAAAATAGCATATTGCATAATCTCATGCCAAATATAGAAGCAAAAATAGCATGATGCTATTTTGCAATAGCATATGCAATTGGGTTGGAGCAAAAATTATGGCAAAATAGCATATATGTCATATTTAGCATGATGGGGTTGGAGATGCTCTAACAACATGATTAATCAATGGGCTCACACTTAATGCCACACTGCTTTGGCGACACGTTAGGTTGTGAACCTTATGGTCACTAAAATTAAATTATGATGACAGCACAATGTAACCGACAATGGAGAAAAATAATGGTCCAACAACATATGTCAATATAAATAAATGAAAACGTATAATGTACTTCCCATTGAAATTGTCTGTAGTACTAACCTATTAATTTATGCCAATATTTATCAATGAAACTAACGTCTAATCAGTAATAAGTATTACAATCATTGTCATGATACAACAGGAAACAACACCACGTATGTGTGAAAATGAAAAAGAAAGCATTCACTATTCGGTTGGAAGTTTTGGTTTAGAAACTATAATTAATTTATTGAAGAACAATGTGTACATGACTAGTTTTCTTATAAGAGAGCATTCACAACGATGCTATGAGGAATGTTCGATTTGTTTTTGGTCAAAATGCTACGAGGAATTAAATCTCACTACCAATAAATTTATTTAATTTTGGCTGGGGAAAATCTAATTAATTTATGTGATCAAAATGGCACAAAAACCGAATTTGGATCCTTGTAATTTAGCGCAATAAATAGACGCCAGATTGTAGGCACCTACCATCTTCTACGTTCGCATCATTTGTTTCACATGCACATTTCAGCTATTTTACATAAACAGTGGTCAATAGATTATAGATAAGATATAGTGAAAAAAAATAAACTAGTAGTAATTTGATACGTGGCGTAGGATTATATTTCTATTTTTTTGTTAACGTCAGTAACTTTTAATCACCGATCAAGGTTTCCTTTGAACAAAGTCTTAATCACCGATCAAGGTTAAGTAAAGTTAACTACACTTAAGCATAGTTTTTTTTTGGTTTTAACTTTTAAGCATAGTTTGTTCGCTAACGTCTGTAAATAAGTTTACTGACACAAGTTTATTGTTCGCTAACATCTTGGTGTATTCATCCGCCACTCATCGTCTTAATTATGTAGTTCCCAAACCCATACATAAAAATTTAGTATCATTATATGTATACTTTTGAAATTGTATTGACCAGTAAGTAAATCGTTATTTAGCTTGATGTGTTTTCTAAAAGAAATTACCACAATCAGAACCCCCGAGAAAAACATATTTCATCAAATATTTTTTATTCATTTAATTTGTTACAAATTTGAACATGCATCATTGTACATACGGCTTCTATGAAAATTTAGTCGCCGGATTTCGTAGCTGCGACAGCCGACATGTTGCGAGTGTTTCCATGAGAGGTGGATGTGATATTTAATGGCTAACTAAAAATCTCTCCACATCCAACTGCATTTAACCACCTCTCCAATCTCCATGCCTCATCTACTTCATTTTTCTATTTACTTTTTTTACAACTTATCTAATATATCTGCCCATATGACTATATTAATGAAGTATTCAGGTAAATTGTGTTATTGCCTATAATGGAACGCTAGGTCCGACCCTAAGTACAGTGCATTGGTACTTTTCAACATATACTATTGAATAATGAAATTGCTTGTGGCTTATTGGCTTGGATGATATCTAACAAAAATAATTTAGATAGTATTCGTAATCAACAATCTAGTGGTGTTGGCTGTGTTTTGGAATTTCAGGATAAGACGACTGGTCTGAGAGGTTCAGAATGCAGTAGTTGTCAAGAACACAAAGACTAATTTGCTTAGCCAAAAAAGTGCAATCTCGGAAAACAATATTACTATCTTATGCTCTTTATTGGTTCAATAATACAGAAAATATAATTATTTAAACCACACTGCACAACAATTAAAAACTTTACCCTTATTATTTAAAAACTCTGGATCTTATCTCTCGAAATTCGTAAAATTAAATACACATATTAAATTGAAAAAATAAAATACACCATTTGCATACAAATTTTTTTTGTTTCTTTCTCTCCACACTAGACATATATATACCACAACGACCCCATGAAAGCTTTGATTCAAATCTCAACCTCCTTTCACAATGCCTTCCTCCATCTCTCTTATCATCGCAGCCGCCGTCTCCGGCGCGATCATCCTCTTCTCCACCATATCCTCGGCGGCGCCAGTTTCCGGTGTCCGCCGTCCATTCAGCAAAATCTACGCCTTCGGCGACTCTTTCACCGACACCGGAAACTCACGCTCCGGCGAAGGTCCCGCCGGATTCGGACACTTGTCAAGCCCTCCATACGGCATGACTTACTTCAAGCGACCCACAAACCGTTATTCCGACGGACGTCTCACCATCGACTTCGTGGCACAGTCGTTGAACTTGCCGTTTCTGCCACCGTATCTCCACCTCAGATCAACTAAAGGTAGTAACGGCACCGCTACGGACTCTTACGGCGTTAACTTCGCCGTCTCTGGAGCAACGGTGATCAAACACGCTTTCTTCAGGAAGAACAACCTGACGTTTGATATGACTCCACAGTCTATCGAGACGCAGCTTGGCTGGTTCGACAAGTATTTAGAGACACTTGGAGAGAAACAGAAGGTTTCTTTGTTTAAAGATTCTCTGTTTTGGATCGGAGAGATCGGAGTGAACGACTACGCGTACACACTTGGATCTACTGTTTCAAGCGACACCATTAGAGAACGTAGTATTTCCATATTTACAAGGTTTTTGGAGGTAATATTTCTATTAAATTAATTTATTCCATAGTTAACGTACAGTTTATCATTGATCTGAAGATTTTATTTATGCATATATTGCAAGTCATGCTAAAAAGAAGTGCTCCAACCGATTAGTCATGCTTAAGGTAGTGGCTTGAGATATTTCGATAAAACAAGAACTCCGTGAATGTGGAAAATTATGCTAGGTTTTTTAACCGACCGGTTTGGTTGGTTTGGTTCTATTATGTTTGGATTATGAACGTTCCTAGCTGTAAATTGCAGACAATGCTGAACAAAGGTGTGAAATATATGTTGGTACAAGGACATCCCGCGACTGGATGCTTGACGTTAGCAATGTCGCTGGCCCCAGAAGACGACCGGGACAAACTAGGATGTGTGCAAAGTGTCAATAACCAGAGTTACACTCACAATCTTGCTTTACAATCCACACTTAAACAACTTAGGTCAGTTTTTTTTTATACTAATACTCTGGCTCTGGGTTGATTACAAAATTAGTGAGGCACGTTTTACTAAACTTAACTCGAAACTAAAACCAAACCTAGGTAATTAAACAACATGAACCGAATAGAACCTAGCTATGGGGATTTATTTTAAAATTTGCGTGTATATATAATTTATTTAAAAGTTTTTTTAATAATATGATGTCATTTTTAGAACGTTAGTAAAACATATTGGAACTCATCATAGTTCGAGGAAAAAAACAAACAAAAACCCATCAACGTACTATACTATTATTCAATTGATATTTTCATATATTAGCATAAAAATTTGGTATGATCGACTTGATAAAAGATCATACTTTTTAGGATATCATAAGTATTTAGAGGTGATTTGATAGGTACGTAAACAGATGTCTTAAGTCCTATACTTGATAATTGAAAAGTTTGATTTCTTTTTTTTTCTCCATTACAATCTTTCCACAAACATTCGTAGTCTTTTAAAATCATTTTAACTTGAATTAAACTAGTTAATCTAAAAACAAGGCAAACAGAGAACCAAAAACAAAATGTCTAGCTGTTCTATTAACGTGCTTTTAATATTTTATATACATTGCAGGATCAAGTATCCGAACGCCACAATAGTGTACGCAGATTACTGGAACGCGTACCGTACGGTGATACAAAACCCTAGCAAGTACGGCATCACCGAGAAGTTCAAGGCGTGCTGCGGAGTCGGAGAGCCGTACAACTTCCAAGTGTTCGAGACGTGTGGGGCGGCTTCAGCGACAGCGTGTAAGAACCCGAGCCAATACATTAACTGGGACGGAGTCCACTTGACTGAGGGCATGTATAAGGTTATGGCCGATATGTTCCTCGGCGGTAGTTTCACTCGTCCTAAGTTTAGTTACTTGTTGGGCAAGAGACTACATCGATTATGATAGAAGATTATTGTTTCTTGATTTTGAATGATTTTGGAGTTTTTGATTTTGTTTATTTGAGTTATGATGACACGAATATTTTATATACTTATCTTGAAGCAAATCAGATGTCACAGAATGAAACAAAGATTAAAAAATTATCTAGTTACAGTACTTGGTGGCTGATGCCATATAACTTTTCAATTAGTAAATTTTAGTTGATTATAAAAAGGGACCATCAACTTTTTGTTATTTAACTAAGCAGTCTCGGACCAGGTCCACAATCTTAAATAAACGAATGGCGACATCAACATGAATAGTAAATCACTAGATTACATGCCCCGGATTGATCTAATTTTGTCTTATTTTAACAGTGTTTTTCTAGAAAAGCATATGAGGTTTATTAGTAAAATCAATACCATATTAGATTGGAAATGTTGAAAGAGGTCCACAATGATTCGAAAGTAGATACGTTGGGCCTATAAGCATTTAAAAATCATTCTGTTTGGTGGCAGTGATATTTCACATTCGTTCGTTGTCAATACTTGATTACCAGTAGTATTACTTTGTAGAAATTACTTTCCCGGTTACATGACTTTTTTTTTTTTTTTTCAACCATTTCATTATAGAAGCCCAATGGGCAAGAACAGTGATACACAAAATTCAGATGAGGCCCAACAATAGCCCAAACATATCACGAAACCTAAATAGTCTGCTTTATAAGCTAGACACGTCGTTGACACGTGTAGGCTAAAGAAACACGCTTCAGAAACGTGGCATCACACGAAGCGTCACCGTCGTTGACCAGTTCCTCGGTACATCCGCCGGCGAAGCTCTCCGACCACCACCATCTTGAAGCTTGTTTTGTGTATCTCTGCTTTTTCCGTCTGCACTAATCACCGAAGGAAGCTTGATGGATCTTCACAAATACATCGGAGTAGAAAACCCGAGATCTTCAATTAGATCTGAAAACAGGACATTTGTCGGACCGTTTTCCGACTGCTAAGAAAACGCCAACTCTGCTTATCCTTCTCAAATCCAACGAACTGATCCCCAAAACTTAATTCTTCAATCAAAAAGAGAAACTTCACAACATAATCCAACATCGGATTTGTGAAGAAATTACTCTCCTTTGAAAGAACAATCAAGCATGCACCAATGAAACGGAATCCACTCTAAACACCTTCGGATTTTGGCTTCACCTTCCATGAGAAAAGCTTAAAAACATGCATAAGGAAGACTAGAAACTAATCCGTTAAACGGAAATTTATTGCAGCCTAAAGAAAAGAAATCGGTTAACACCGAAAGAGAATCCGATTAAAACGGAATACAGATTGAGATCGGAAGACAAAAAGATAATTTGATATTACTATCTCTCTCAAAGGTTTTGGAGAGAGAAGAGAGAGAGCTATTCTTTTTGGTTATAAAAGTTCCCGGTTACATGATTTCTCAGTAGAGTTTAACTTTTCCCGGTTATGTCTGATTAAATTCTTTTGTTTCCAAAACGTTGTCGTATTGGTAGCTCTTTTTAAAAAAAATCAAACCGCAGCGTTTTACTGTTCTTCTCAAATGTTGAGGCGACGGAAGAATTTTTAATTTGACACTCCCCGGACTTTCTCCATGGCCGAAGCGACTCAGCAAGAGAGAACTCTTGAGAAAATTTTGCTCGACAAGGTCGGAGAAGCCATTTCTTCGATTGGTGATGCGAAGCACGTCGACCAGGTGTTATCCGCTATTCATTCCATCGCCGTTCTTCTCTTCCCGGTTGAGCCATCGATTTTTTCCGGTAATCGAAATCACTCTTTCCTCTACTATAACTTCACATAAGTCCATTCTCTAGTCAAAAATTTTAGACTTGTCGTTAATTTATACTTCTAGTTTGTGGGTTTGTTTCGTTGTAATGAAACTTATTGATTCTGTTCTCCATTAAATTGCAGGGTGTATTGGTGAGAATTACAGAGAAAGGGTTTGTATTTATCGGTGTTTTGTATAATTTGAATTTGCCCACA
Source organism: Microthlaspi erraticum (assembly GCA_902728155.2). Classification (NCBI taxonomy): domain Eukaryota; kingdom Viridiplantae; phylum Streptophyta; class Magnoliopsida; order Brassicales; family Brassicaceae; genus Microthlaspi; species Microthlaspi erraticum. The sequence goes on along the minus strand of CACVBM020000337.1, from coordinate 7,067 downwards.
TCGTTCTTGGTTTCGGGACTCTATAGCTTACTTATGAGTTATGACTCTGTATTTGGTTGCCACTCAGGTCTGTAGCTCCGTTGTTCCTTCTGCAGATGGGAGAAACGATTGGTTCCAGACGTTTTACCGAGGGGTTGCGTTTCCAACGTTTGCTCGCGTTTTATTGCTTGGTATGTTTTATCAAAATCCACACTTTTTGGTTGTGTTAGTGTGAGGAAAGTGTGCTGATTTTGTTGGATTTACGTCTTACTTCATTGTAATTTGCTAATGTTTTCTGTTTTAGAAACTGGTTTTGTTACAGCCTTGATCTAATCTGGAAGTTATGTTTATATGTGTTCACACTAATTCTTGTTATTTTTATGCAGATGTTGCCTCGGATTGGCTTTCTTGTTTCTCAATTTCAGTGCAGAAACATTTGTATGATGTGTTCTTCTTAGATGGGCCTGTTATCGAGGTTATTCAGGCCTTGGTTCCATTTCTACATCATGTGGAAAAAAATGGTGGCGTTGATGCCAATACTGTCCAGACCAATGTAGAAAGGTGCACAAAAACACTCTTCTGTTTTGGCCTTTTCTAAATGGCCCAAGCGGCAATCTTCCCTATTAACAGTTTATCTGTGTATAAGTCTATGTCCAGTGATAGGTTTAGACTGTAGCTGATGTAAATGCTAGCATCAGTATGTTCTTAGCCTGTTAGTGATGTGATTTTGCTTTTATGACAGGTTGCTTATATTGTGCTTGCTTGAAAATGCTGGAGTGCTCAAGTTAACTAAAGAAATTGATGATAGTTATGAAGGAGAGAATTCTAGGAATGGAAGTGTCAAGCCTTTGTTATCCAGGATATCACAGATCCTGACCTCCATTCCTGATAAAGCTCGGTTGAAAGCCCCGCCTTTACTTTCTCCTCAGTATCCTTTTTCTCTACGCACACAGACTCTAGTGCCTTCAGTGATATGTGTTTTAGCTTCCGTAAAGTAATTAGATACCTTTTTATGTTACTTATCAAATGCTTTGAGGCTAGTGTTTGACTTTAACTTGAGTTCCATAGCTTGTACTTCAAGCACATCACCAAGCAGCTTCTACAAATATTGGACGACAGAGCTTCTTGCACTGAGGCCGATAGCACAGTCATGGTCTTATCATTTGTTGGGGAAATTTTTTCCCGCATCTGTCGACGTGGATTATCAGGTACATATGCTCCGAGCATTACAATGTGGTTTGTGAAATATCATGGGTTTGCTCGTATTCATTATCTGTCCCCTTCAATGTGGGAGTTGGGAGAGTGTAGATTTGATTCTCGTTACGGAGAGAAGAAAGGATGTGCCATAATATCTTTATCTTGGTACTGATGATAAGCTATGGATTGTGCGAGATGTGTTTTTGATTGAAGTCATTTTCATGAAACAAAATCATTGATGTTCTTCAGGTTGTGTTTTTGATCTGCAGATTTGCTGTTTAGTGAAGTAACACCTCATGTCCTAGCCCATGTTAGGAGGTTGCTAAACTCAAAGAATGGTTCAGTTGAAATTGAAACATTTCAGTTGGACCCGACACCTCAGATTTGGTCGAAAACTATGGAGGCAGTGACAGATCCGTATGCTGTTGAGAAAATGGCTGAACAACTGTTGCATCAGCTATATGCTAAGCATGCAAGTGATGTTGAAGCTTTCTGGACTATTTGGACTTTGTTTCATCGCAATGTAAAACAGCAGGCATCTGTGAGGCAAGCAAACTCTTTTCTTTGCCAGCTTGTTTCATTGTTTTATATTCCCCGTTGCGTTTATTTTGCAAATAATTTTGTAGACTTTATTTCTCAGGTCCATATTTGTTGACAAATTTTTGCTGTGGAAAGTGTTCCCTATCCGTTGTTTGCGATGGATCTTACAGTTTTCGGTTCTTGACTGTCCACCAATTACTAATGCACTTGCTAAAGGCGACAACACTAGTGGACTGCTCGAAACAACGCAGCGAATAGCTTCAGTTTGGTCAAAAAGAGAGTTTCTGCAGTCCGTCCCATTGGAACAGCAAGCATGTATCCTCTTCTGGCTTTTAAACTTGGGTTTATGCAGATGAATTAATCACATATTCTAGGTTTTAGTAGGCGTACTGTTTAAGCAATGTTTCCCTTAATATATTTTCCAGATATAACTACAGCTCTTGGGCTTTGCCTGGAGAACATGTCAAGAGAGGAGCTAGATAGAACGAAGGATGTAATGCACAATATTCTTCAAGGAGTTAGCTGTATACACTCATCTCTCTCTCTCTCTCTGTATCTAGACAGAAGAACTTAAACTCTTCTGTGGTGTTGTTTAATCTTGTGCTTATTATTGCCAACAGGTAGATTGGAGAACCCAGGAGATTTGATACGGAAAATGGCCAACTCTATTGCCTTTGTGTTCTCTAAAGTAATTGACCCGAAGAATCTTCTGTACCTTGATGATTCATTTACTGGGAATGCAATTGACTGGGAATCTGAGTTTCAAACGGCTGTGGGAGGGGTCCGGTCAATAAAAAACTCGACAGAAAATGAAGACGGTGAAACCAAAGCATTAGCCTCCTTAACTGAAGTAAATGACTCTTGCCGCAGAAACAAGGAAAAGAAAAATCGCAAGAGCAAGAACATATCCGATTTTGTATTGGCTGATCCAGATGAAATAGTTGATTTGGCTGCTTTAAACTGTGAAACAGAGAGTGATAAAGACGATGGTGATGATAGTGCAAGTGTCAGCTCTGATGGTTCAAGTGTCACTTCCTTGGAGCCATATGATCTATTAGATGATGACAAAGATTTAGGGAAACAATATATCCATTTGGTGGATGTTGTTGCAGCTCTGCGGAAAACTGATGATGCTGATGGGGTACGTCACTGGAGATAATTGTCTGTTACGTTAAAAACTTCTTTCATTAAGAAGAAACACAAAAGACTAATCTATATGAATAATACTTGGTTGCAGGTGGAGAAAGCTCTGTCTGTAGCAGAGAAACTTGTGCGAGCATCACCTGACGAACTGACTCATATAGCTAGCGAACTTGCTCGAACTCTTGTGCAGGTTCGCTGTTCTGATATAACAATTGAAGGTGAAGAAGATTCAGCAGAAGAGAAGCGACAAAGAGCTCTCATCGCGTTGCTAGTGACCCGTCCATTTGAGTCCCTTGACACACTCAACAATATTTTGTATTCGCCTAATGTAGACGTAAGCCAGCGGATAATGATACTTGATGTCATGGCTGAAGCAGCTCGAGAGCTTGCTAATACCAGGACCTTGAAACCTAAACACGAAGCACGAGGACCCCTGATATCGAATATCTCAGATCCTCAACCCTGGTATTTGCCTAGGAATGAGAGTTCCCCATGGAAAAAGGTTGCAGAGACAGGATCTTTTCATCAGAACTGGGCAAACCGATTCGAGAGGGAGCTACAGCCAAAGCCTGGACAGACTAAGAAAGGAAAAACTCGAAGGTGGAGCCTGAGATCAGGAGGCAGAGATCAAAACAGTACTGACTGGTCTCAGAATAGGTTCCCACTATATGCAGCAGCGTTTATGCTTCCAGCCATGAAAGAGTTTGACAAGAGACGACATGGCGTAGACTTACTTGGTAGGGACTTTGTTGTCCTCGGGAAACTTGTTCACATGCTCGGAGTCTGTATGCAATGTGCATCGATGCATCCAGAAGCATCTGCATTAGCTGTCTCTCTCCTAGATATGTTACAACGCAGGTACGACATACTTTTTACAGTATAGACCTTTTATATAGACTTTTGCTCCTATAACGAACACTTATATGCTTGAAAAACTCAATACAGGGAAGTGTGCAATCACCCAGAAGCCTATGTGCGAAGAGCTGTTCTTTTTGCAGCCTCTTCAGTTTTGGTTGCTCTTCACCCTTCTTACGTAGTCTCATCCTTAGCTGAAGGAAATCTTGAAATTGCTAGAGCTCTTGAATGGATCAGAACGTGGGCTCTTCAAATAGCTGACTCAGACATCGACCGAGACTGTTACACGGTAAGCCATACAGTCGTAATGTCTTCCTTACACAGTGAAATAAAGAGTCTTGAGTTTTTGATTAGCTTAAGCATGATTGAACAACAGTTACAGTTTAGCTTAGCCTATGTGTTTTGTTATGTGTTAGATGGCTTTGTCATGTCTCCAACTCCATGCTGAGATGGTTCTCCAAACTTCCCGAGCTTTAGAATCAACCGGTGGGAGTAGCAGCAGCAGCATTGGACCGATGAACATAAGTTTACCTTCTGCTATCTCTAAGCTTACATCAATCCAACTTCCTTCTTCTAATGTTCATCTCTAGAAACTTCATTCCCATTAATTTGGCTATGAACTCATGTATAGCAAAGTTTCTTTAACTAAAAATATCTTATTGTATGTTGGTTCGATTTTTGTTATCTAATAAAAGTTTTGAACTTTGATAAGCCTTGTTCCTGATTACGGAGCCAAATAACAAATTGATTTCTCTCTTAGCCTTAAGTGACGTATGCAAACCATTTCAGTAGCTGACGACTACAACACAACTTCAGATACGATTATAGGGATGCTAAAAAGAGAGCCACTTTTCTTCTTCCATTCACATACAAAATCATTTGGGTGCTGCTACAAAACATAAATAATAACAGGCAGCCAAAGATTCCTCCTGATGAAGTTTGAGATTCCATACTAACTAGTAACTTCTTTAACTTCATCATCTCATATTCCAAGATGGAACTAATCTTCTGCGCTATGCTAATGAGTTAAAACCGTTAAAAGGTTAAGACTTCGAACAACGAATGGTTCCCAAAGAATCAAGCTTGTTGCAGAACTCATCCAAGTCTTCATGGCTAAACCAGTCCTCGTTCATCTGCAAATATATACCAAACCGCACAAGCATTTTAAGATTCCCCGAAAAATAAAACCCGCTTATTCGATAACAAGGAGAAAATGTTTTATTGAATTGATAAAACTTACAAAAGATGAGTAATCTTCGGCGATACAGTTCTCAGGGGCATCTTCCATGAACCGCTGAATGTAGTAGAGGACAAAGCTTCCACATTCCACATCATTTGTCTGCTGTGGAACCTGAGATCATGATGATAAGTCGATCCAAGTATGAGATATAAGCATCGATAAATCCGAAATGACTTGGTAGATGCACTCATTCAATACCTTTGGCACAATGAGCTCGATTTCATCAACCAAGCTTTTATCTTCAGTCCTCCCTTCAATTCTGTATAAGTCCAACACAAACCTGTAATAAAAGAAGAAGCACAAACATGTTATTTGGACGAGGTTCTACACAAATGTATCATTCTTCTTTGCTCAAGATGAAAAAAGAAAGAAAGAAAGAGAGTTCTCGCCTTCTTATATCTGCCTCAAGCTCCTTGCAAGATTTGGTTGTTTCTAGTGAATCAAGAAACAACATGCATGTGTTTCCAGTTTCTGAATCAAGTTTCTCCCCAAAATTGCAAAAGATCAACAAAGTCCAATGGCTCCTGATGAAAATTTTCAAAAAGAAAACAACAGGCATAAACATTTGCATTTGAATACGTTTCAAGAACATACAGTATATAGGTGAAATAAACATACCAGTAAACGATAGGAAGAAACACATATTTCTTTGAGAAGATCTGCTTCTTCTTAATCGATTTGAAAACACTGCTTCTCACTCTCGGGTCGCTTTTGTACATAGTGAACCATAGACAATCTAAGAACACAAAAGAGTTCTTTTTCTCATCCGAGAGACCTCTCCACAATTCCCTATTCACATCATTCAACAATATTAGTAAAAACTAATTAAGAGAAAACCATATATAAAAGCACAATTCCTTATATTGCTTACTCTAGGTAGACTATAAAGGTATTGGAACTTAGTTTCTTCCGTAGCTTGGAGACTAAATACTTGCACTTGAATCTTCTTGATGACCTTTCACGGCGTTTGAAATCCTCATAGAAACAAGGTGCAATCGATTTATAAACCTCCAACTCCTCCTCGGTTAGTTTCGGTTTAGAACCACGAGCATTCAAAGCAGCAATATGCTTCCAACACGTCCTGTGGTTTAGAAACTCATCTTCCTCACAATCTGTATACAAAGTATGCATTTTGATCAAACATGAGATTAGCTATGAAAACCCAAATTCTCTAAAAACTTCAAAAATCAAAACTTTGTTTCAAGTGATCACCAAAAATCCCAAAACTTGAACAAACAAAAGGCCAATGCCTGAAACAGATTCCAGCATAGTTTATACGATTCACATTGTCAAAGAAAGTATCTTTCTAAGCTAAATTAAAAGAAACACTCTTCTAAGATAAAACCGCATCGCCAAAACCCTAAGTCCCAAAATTGTTGATACCAAAAACATCAAAAATCATTAAGAAAAAAACCGCAGAAAACAAAAAGTGGGTAGAAAGGAATTACCATCAATTATAGTGACAGGAGCAGGAGCAGGAGCAGTGACGGCTTTAGAATTTCTAACACGATTACTTCGTCTTCTCGACATTGAAATCTAAAAATAGCTCAGTGTAACTCTTTAATTATTTCTTCTCTGCTTTTTCATTCTCTGTTTCTAGGGACAAAAAAAGGGATTTTGTTTCTTTGACCGACCAGACCGAATACGAAAAGACTCCGCCGTTGGTTTTGGTTGTCTAGTCAACGATTCAACGGTCACGATGACTTGACGCGTCGCTTCTTTGGTCTTCAGTGACGAGATTTTTATTGAACTCTTTTTTTGTTAAGGTTTGTCCTTTTCTAGGAAAATATTTCTGGTGGGATACTTAAATACTGACATAAGTTTGTTTGTTTATTTCCAAATGATATACCTGACTTGTTTATTTATCAATATAAACTAGGGAATGATCCGCGCTTCGCGCCAAATTTTATAACGGTATTATTAATGTATTTAACGAAAATTTAAAGATATCAAATTTTGTAATTTAGTTTTATATTTCAAAAATATCATATGTATATTAATTAAATAAAGATTATGGGAATAAGTTATGTTATGTTACTTTCCATTTGTTTTGTTTAGTCCTGTCCTATCCCGTCTTATCCTATTCTTTCCCATTTTGTTTTATTCCTTCTCG
>CACVBM020000336.1:0-14335 GCA_902728155.2 Microthlaspi erraticum | reverse complement strand
TGGGTCCATCTAGTTCATCTTATACACTACAAGTGAGTTTCCACAATGTGGAGTCACAGAGGTACATTTCGGACTCCTTACCTCTTCCGGTTCCCAAATTAGGTCCATTTGATGTTCCTCCCTTGGATTGAGACCGTTTCACTCATGTTTGTCCTCATAGTCATGTGTAGAACCTATTAATCCATGTTTGGATAAGTATGGGTCCATCTAGTTCATCTTATACACTACAAGTGAGTTTCCACAATGTGGAGTCACAGAGGTACATTTCGGACTCCTTACCTCTTCCGGTTCCCAAATTAGGTCCATTTGATGTTCCTCCCTTGGATTGAGACCGTTTCACTCATGTTTGTCCTCATAGTCATGTGTAGAACCTATTAATCCATGTTTGGATAAGTATGGGTCCATCTAGTTCATCTTATACACTACAAGTGAGTTTCCACAATGTGGAGTCACAGAGGTACATTTCGGACTCCTTACCTCTTCCGGTTCCCAAATTAGGTCCATTTGATGTTCCTCCCTTGGATTGAGACCGTTTCACTCATGTTTGTCCTCATAGTCATGTGTAGAACCTATTAATCCATGTTTGGATAAGTATGGGTCCATCTAGTTCATCTTATACACTACAAGTGAGTTTCCACAATGTGGAGTCACAGAGGTACATTTCGGACTCCTTACCTCTTCCGGTTCCCAAATTAGGTCCATTTGATGTTCCTCCCTTGGATTGAGACCGTTTCACTCATGTTTGTCCTCATAGTCATGTGTAGAACCTATTAATCCATGTTTGGATAAGTATGGGTCCATCTAGTTCATCTTATACACTACAAGTGAGTTTCCACAATGTGGAGTCACAGAGGTACATTTCGGACTCCTTACCTCTTCCGGTTCCCAAATTAGGTCCATTTGATGTTCCTCCCTTGGATTGAGACCGTTTCACTCATGTTTGTCCTCATAGTCATGTGTAGAACCTATTAATCCATGTTTGGATAAGTATGGGTCCATCTAGTTCATCTTATACACTACAAGTGAGTTTCCACAATGTGGAGTCACAGAGGTACATTTCGGACTCCTTACCTCTTCCGGTTCCCAAATTAGGTCCATTTGATGTTCCTCCCTTGGATTGAGACCGTTTCACTCATGTTTGTCCTCATAGTCATGTGTAGAACCTATTAATCCATGTTTGGATAAGTATGGGTCCATCTAGTTCATCTTATACACTACAAGTGAGTTTCCACAATGTGGAGTCACAGAGGTACATTTCGGACTCCTTACCTCTTCCGGTTCCCAAATTAGGTCCATTTGATGTTCCTCCCTTGGATTGAGACCGTTTCACTCATGTTTGTCCTCATAGTCATGTGTAGAACCTATTAATCCATGTTTGGATAAGTATGGGTCCATCTAGTTCATCTTATACACTACAAGTGAGTTTCCACAATGTGGAGTCACAGAGGTACATTTCGGACTCCTTACCTCTTCCGGTTCCCAAATTAGGTCCATTTGATGTTCCTCCCTTGGATTGAGACCGTTTCACTCATGTTTGTCCTCATAGTCATGTGTAGAACCTATTAATCCATGTTTGGATAAGTATGGGTCCATCTAGTTCATCTTATACACTACAAGTGAGTTTCCACAATGTGGAGTCACAGAGGTACATTTCGGACTCCTTACCTCTTCCGGTTCCCAAATTAGGTCCATTTGATGTTCCTCCCTTGGATTGAGACCGTTTCACTCATGTTTGTCCTCATAGTCATGTGTAGAACCTATTAATCCATGTTTGGATAAGTATGGGTCCATCTAGTTCATCTTATACACTACAAGTGAGTTTCCACAATGTGGAGTCACAGAGGTACATTTCGGACTCCTTACCTCTTCCGGTTCCCAAATTAGGTCCATTTGATGTTCCTCCCTTGGATTGAGACCGTTTCACTCATGTTTGTCCTCATAGTCATGTGTAGAACCTATTAATCCATGTTTGGATAAGTATGGGTCCATCTAGTTCATCTTATACACTACAAGTGAGTTTCCACAATGTGGAGTCACAGAGGTACATTTCGGACTCCTTACCTCTTCCGGTTCCCAAATTAGGTCCATTTGATGTTCCTCCCTTGGATTGAGACCGTTTCACTCATGTTTGTCCTCATAGTCATGTGTAGAACCTATTAATCCATGTTTGGATAAGTATGGGTCCATCTAGTTCATCTTATACACTACAAGTGAGTTTCCACAATGTGGAGTCACAGAGGTACATTTCGGACTCCTTACCTCTTCCGGTTCCCAAATTAGGTCCATTTGATGTTCCTCCCTTGGATTGAGACCGTTTCACTCATGTTTGTCCTCATAGTCATGTGTAGAACCTATTAATCCATGTTTGGATAAGTATGGGTCCATCTAGTTCATCTTATACACTACAAGTGAGTTTCCACAATGTGGAGTCACAGAGGTACATTTCGGACTCCTTACCTCTTCCGGTTCCCAAATTAGGTCCATTTGATGTTCCTCCCTTGGATTGAGACCGTTTCACTCATGTTTGTCCTCATAGTCATGTGTAGAACCTATTAATCCATGTTTGGATAAGTATGGGTCCATCTAGTTCATCTTATACACTACAAGTGAGTTTCCACAATGTGGAGTCACAGAGGTACATTTCGGACTCCTTACCTCTTCCGGTTCCCAAATTAGGTCCATTTGATGTTCCTCCCTTGGATTGAGACCGTTTCACTCATGTTTGTCCTCATAGTCATGTGTAGAACCTATTAATCCATGTTTGGATAAGTATGGGTCCATCTAGTTCATCTTATACACTACAAGTGAGTTTCCACAATGTGGAGTCACAGAGGTACATTTCGGACTCCTTACCTCTTCCGGTTCCCAAATTAGGTCCATTTGATGTTCCTCCCTTGGATTGAGACCGTTTCACTCATGTTTGTCCTCATAGTCATGTGTAGAACCTATTAATCCATGTTTGGATAAGTATGGGTCCATCTAGTTCATCTTATACACTACAAGTGAGTTTCCACAATGTGGAGTCACAGAGGTACATTTCGGACTCCTTACCTCTTCCGGTTCCCAAATTAGGTCCATTTGATGTTCCTCCCTTGGATTGAGACCGTTTCACTCATGTTTGTCCTCATAGTCATGTGTAGAACCTATTAATCCATGTTTGGATAAGTATGGGTCCATCTAGTTCATCTTATACACTACAAGTGAGTTTCCACAATGTGGAGTCACAGAGGTACATTTCGGACTCCTTACCTCTTCCGGTTCCCAAATTAGGTCCATTTGATGTTCCTCCCTTGGATTGAGACCGTTTCACTCATGTTTGTCCTCATAGTCATGTGTAGAACCTATTAATCCATGTTTGGATAAGTATGGGTCCATCTAGTTCATCTTATACACTACAAGTGAGTTTCCACAATGTGGAGTCACAGAGGTACATTTCGGACTCCTTACCTCTTCCGGTTCCCAAATTAGGTCCATTTGATGTTCCTCCCTTGGATTGAGACCGTTTCACTCATGTTTGTCCTCATAGTCATGTGTAGAACCTATTAATCCATGTTTGGATAAGTATGGGTCCATCTAGTTCATCTTATACACTACAAGTGAGTTTCCACAATGTGGAGTCACAGAGGTACATTTCGGACTCCTTACCTCTTCCGGTTCCCAAATTAGGTCCATTTGATGTTCCTCCCTTGGATTGAGACCGTTTCACTCATGTTTGTCCTCATAGTCATGTGTAGAACCTATTAATCCATGTTTGGATAAGTATGGGTCCATCTAGTTCATCTTATACACTACAAGTGAGTTTCCACAATGTGGAGTCACAGAGGTACATTTCGGACTCCTTACCTCTTCCGGTTCCCAAATTAGGTCCATTTGATGTTCCTCCCTTGGATTGAGACCGTTTCACTCATGTTTGTCCTCATAGTCATGTGTAGAACCTATTAATCCATGTTTGGATAAGTATGGGTCCATCTAGTTCATCTTATACACTACAAGTGAGTTTCCACAATGTGGAGTCACAGAGGTACATTTCGGACTCCTTACCTCTTCCGGTTCCCAAATTAGGTCCATTTGATGTTCCTCCCTTGGATTGAGACCGTTTCACTCATGTTTGTCCTCATAGTCATGTGTAGAACCTATTAATCCATGTTTGGATAAGTATGGGTCCATCTAGTTCATCTTATACACTACAAGTGAGTTTCCACAATGTGGAGTCACAGAGGTACATTTCGGACTCCTTACCTCTTCCGGTTCCCAAATTAGGTCCATTTGATGTTCCTCCCTTGGATTGAGACCGTTTCACTCATGTTTGTCCTCATAGTCATGTGTAGAACCTATTAATCCATGTTTGGATAAGTATGGGTCCATCTAGTTCATCTTATACACTACAAGTGAGTTTCCACAATGTGGAGTCACAGAGGTACATTTCGGACTCCTTACCTCTTCCGGTTCCCAAATTAGGTCCATTTGATGTTCCTCCCTTGGATTGAGACCGTTTCACTCATGTTTGTCCTCATAGTCATGTGTAGAACCTATTAATCCATGTTTGGGATAAGTATGGGTCCATCTAGTTCATCTTATACACTACAAGTGAGTTTCCACAATGTGGAGTCACAGAGGTACATTTCGGACTCCTTACCTCTTCCGGTTCCCAAATTAGGTCCATTTGATGTTCCTCCCTTGGATTGAGACCGTTTCACTCATGTTTGTCCTCATAGTCATGTGTAGAACCTATTAATCCATGTTTGGGTAAGTATGGGTCCATCTAGTTCATCTTATACACTACAAGTGAGTTTCCACAATGTGGAGTCACAGAGGTACATTTCGGACTCCTTACCTCTTCCGGTTCCCAAATTAGGTCCATTTGATGTTCCTCCCTTGGATTGAGACCGTTTCACTCATGTTTGTCCTCATAGTCATGTGTAGAACCTATTAATCCATGTTTGGATAAGTATGGGTCCATCTAGTTCATCTTATACACTACAAGTGAGTTTCCACAATGTGGAGTCACAGAGGTACATTTCGGACTCCTTACCTCTTCCGGTTCCCAAATTAGGTCCATTTGATGTTCCTCCCTTGGATTGAGACCGTTTCACTCATGTTTGTCCTCATAGTCATGTGTAGAACCTATTAATCCATGTTTGGTAAGTATGGGTCCATCTAGTTCATCTTATACACTACAAGTGAGTTTCCACAATGTGGAGTCACAGAGGTACATTTCGGACTCCTTACCTCTTCCGGTTCCCAAATTAGGTCCATTTGATGTTCCTCCCTTGGATTGAGACCGTTTCACTCATGTTTGTCCTCATAGTCATGTGTAGAACCTATTAATCCATGTTTGGATAAGTATGGGTCCATCTAGTTCATCTTATACACTACAAGTGAGTTTCCACAATGTGGAGTCACAGAGGTACATTTCGGACTCCTTACCTCTTCCGGTTCCCAAATTAGGTCCATTTGATGTTCCTCCCTTGGATTGAGACCGTTTCACTCATGTTTGTCCTCATAGTCATGTGTAGAACCTATTAATCCATGTTTGGATAAGTATGGGTCCATCTAGTTCATCTTATACACTACAAGTGAGTTTCCACAATGTGGAGTCACAGAGGTACATTTCGGACTCCTTACCTCTTCCGGTTCCCAAATTAGGTCCATTTGATGTTCCTCCCTTGGATTGAGACCGTTTCACTCATGTTTGTCCTCATAGTCATGTGTAGAACCTATTAATCCATGTTTGGATAAGTATGGGTCCATCTAGTTCATCTTATACACTACAAGTGAGTTTCCACAATGTGGAGTCACAGAGGTACATTTCGGACTCCTTACCTCTTCCGGTTCCCAAATTAGGTCCATTTGATGTTCCTCCCTTGGATTGAGACCGTTTCACTCATGTTTGTCCTCATAGTCATGTGTAGAACCTATTAATCCATGTTTGGATAAGTATGGGTCCATCTAGTTCATCTTATACACTACAAGTGAGTTTCCACAATGTGGAGTCACAGAGGTACATTTCGGACTCCTTACCTCTTCCGGTTCCCAAATTAGGTCCATTTGATGTTCCTCCCTTGGATTGAGACCGTTTCACTCATGTTTGTCCTCATAGTCATGTGTAGAACCTATTAATCCATGTTTGGATAAGTATGGGTCCATCTAGTTCATCTTATACACTACAAGTGAGTTTCCACAATGTGGAGTCACAGAGGTACATTTCGGACTCCTTACCTCTTCCGGTTCCCAAATTAGGTCCATTTGATGTTCCTCCCTTGGATTGAGACCGTTTCACTCATGTTTGTCCTCATAGTCATGTGTAGAACCTATTAATCCATGTTTGGATAAGTATGGGTCCATCTAGTTCATCTTATACACTACAAGTGAGTTTCCACAATGTGGAGTCACAGAGGTACATTTCGGACTCCTTACCTCTTCCGGTTCCCAAATTAGGTCCATTTGATGTTCCTCCCTTGGATTGAGACCGTTTCACTCATGTTTGTCCTCATAGTCATGTGTAGAACCTATTAATCCATGTTTGGATAAGTATGGGTCCATCTAGTTCATCTTATACACTACAAGTGAGTTTCCACAATGTGGAGTCACAGAGGTACATTTCGGACTCCTTACCTCTTCCGGTTCCCAAATTAGGTCCATTTGATGTTCCTCCCTTGGATTGAGACCGTTTCACTCATGTTTGTCCTCATAGTCATGTGTAGAACCTATTAATCCATGTTTGGATAAGTATGGGTCCATCTAGTTCATCTTATACACTACAAGTGAGTTTCCACAATGTGGAGTCACAGAGGTACATTTCGGACTCCTTACCTCTTCCGGTTCCCAAATTAGGTCCATTTGATGTTCCTCCCTTGGATTGAGACCGTTTCACTCATGTTTGTCCTCATAGTCATGTGTAGAACCTATTAATCCATGTTTGGATAAGTATGGGTCCATCTAGTTCATCTTATACACTACAAGTGAGTTTCCACAATGTGGAGTCACAGAGGTACATTTCGGACTCCTTACCTCTTCCGGTTCCCAAATTAGGTCCATTTGATGTTCCTCCCTTGGATTGAGACCGTTTCACTCATGTTTGTCCTCATAGTCATGTGTAGAACCTATTAATCCATGTTTGGATAAGTATGGGTCCATCTAGTTCATCTTATACACTACAAGTGAGTTTCCACAATGTGGAGTCACAGAGGTACATTTCGGACTCCTTACCTCTTCCGGTTCCCAAATTAGGTCCATTTGATGTTCCTCCCTTGGATTGAGACCGTTTCACTCATGTTTGTCCTCATAGTCATGTGTAGAACCTATTAATCCATGTTTGGGATAAGTATGGGTCCATCTAGTTCATCTTATACACTACAAGTGAGTTTCCACAATGTGGAGTCACAGAGGTACATTTCGGACTCCTTACCTCTTCCGGTTCCCAAATTAGGTCCATTTGATGTTCCTCCCTTGGATTGAGACCGTTTCACTCATGTTTGTCCTCATAGTCATGTGTAGAACCTATTAATCCATGTTTGGATAAGTATGGGTCCATCTAGTTCATCTTATACACTACAAGTGAGTTTCCACAATGTGGAGTCACAGAGGTACATTTCGGACTCCTTACCTCTTCCGGTTCCCAAATTAGGTCCATTTGATGTTCCTCCCTTGGATTGAGACCGTTTCACTCATGTTTGTCCTCATAGTCATGTGTAGAACCTATTAATCCATGTTTGGATAAGTATGGGTCCATCTAGTTCATCTTATACACTACAAGTGAGTTTCCACAATGTGGAGTCACAGAGGTACATTTCGGACTCCTTACCTCTTCCGGTTCCCAAATTAGGTCCATTTGATGTTCCTCCCTTGGATTGAGACCGTTTCACTCATGTTTGTCCTCATAGTCATGTGTAGAACCTATTAATCCATGTTTGGATAAGTATGGGTCCATCTAGTTCATCTTATACACTACAAGTGAGTTTCCACAATGTGGAGTCACAGAGGTACATTTCGGACTCCTTACCTCTTCCGGTTCCCAAATTAGGTCCATTTGATGTTCCTCCCTTGGATTGAGACCGTTTCACTCATGTTTGTCCTCATAGTCATGTGTAGAACCTATTAATCCATGTTTGGATAAGTATGGGTCCATCTAGTTCATCTTATACACTACAAGTGAGTTTCCACAATGTGGAGTCACAGAGGTACATTTCGGACTCCTTACCTCTTCCGGTTCCCAAATTAGGTCCATTTGATGTTCCTCCCTTGGATTGAGACCGTTTCACTCATGTTTGTCCTCATAGTCATGTGTAGAACCTATTAATCCATGTTTGGTAAGTATGGGTCCATCTAGTTCATCTTATACACTACAAGTGAGTTTCCACAATGTGGAGTCACAGAGGTACATTTCGGACTCCTTACCTCTTCCGGTTCCCAAATTAGGTCCATTTGATGTTCCTCCCTTGGATTGAGACCGTTTCACTCATGTTTGTCCTCATAGTCATGTGTAGAACCTATTAATCCATGTTTGGATAAGTATGGGTCCATCTAGTTCATCTTATACACTACAAGTGAGTTTCCACAATGTGGAGTCACAGAGGTACATTTCGGACTCCTTACCTCTTCCGGTTCCCAAATTAGGTCCATTTGATGTTCCTCCCTTGGATTGAGACCGTTTCACTCATGTTTGTCCTCATAGTCATGTGTAGAACCTATTAATCCATGTTTGGATAAGTATGGGTCCATCTAGTTCATCTTATACACTACAAGTGAGTTTCCACAATGTGGAGTCACAGAGGTACATTTCGGACTCCTTACCTCTTCCGGTTCCCAAATTAGGTCCATTTGATGTTCCTCCCTTGGATTGAGACCGTTTCACTCATGTTTGTCCTCATAGTCATGTGTAGAACCTATTAATCCATGTTTGGATAAGTATGGGTCCATCTAGTTCATCTTATACACTACAAGTGAGTTTCCACAATGTGGAGTCACAGAGGTACATTTCGGACTCCTTACCTCTTCCGGTTCCCAAATTAGGTCCATTTGATGTTCCTCCCTTGGATTGAGACCGTTTCACTCATGTTTGTCCTCATAGTCATGTGTAGAACCTATTAATCCATGTTTGGATAAGTATGGGTCCATCTAGTTCATCTTATACACTACAAGTGAGTTTCCACAATGTGGAGTCACAGAGGTACATTTCGGACTCCTTACCTCTTCCGGTTCCCAAATTAGGTCCATTTGATGTTCCTCCCTTGGATTGAGACCGTTTCACTCATGTTTGTCCTCATAGTCATGTGTAGAACCTATTAATCCATGTTTGGATAAGTATGGGTCCATCTAGTTCATCTTATACACTACAAGTGAGTTTCCACAATGTGGAGTCACAGAGGTACATTTCGGACTCCTTACCTCTTCCGGTTCCCAAATTAGGTCCATTTGATGTTCCTCCCTTGGATTGAGACCGTTTCACTCATGTTTGTCCTCATAGTCATGTGTAGAACCTATTAATCCATGTTTGGATAAGTATGGGTCCATCTAGTTCATCTTATACACTACAAGTGAGTTTCCACAATGTGGAGTCACAGAGGTACATTTCGGACTCCTTACCTCTTCCGGTTCCCAAATTAGGTCCATTTGATGTTCCTCCCTTGGATTGAGACCGTTTCACTCATGTTTGTCCTCATAGTCATGTGTAGAACCTATTAATCCATGTTTGGATAAGTATGGGTCCATCTAGTTCATCTTATACACTACAAGTGAGTTTCCACAATGTGGAGTCACAGAGGTACATTTCGGACTCCTTACCTCTTCCGGTTCCCAAATTAGGTCCATTTGATGTTCCTCCCTTGGATTGAGACCGTTTCACTCATGTTTGTCCTCATAGTCATGTGTAGAACCTATTAATCCATGTTTGGATAAGTATGGGTCCATCTAGTTCATCTTATACACTACAAGTGAGTTTCCACAATGTGGAGTCACAGAGGTACATTTCGGACTCCTTACCTCTTCCGGTTCCCAAATTAGGTCCATTTGATGTTCCTCCCTTGGATTGAGACCGTTTCACTCATGTTTGTCCTCATAGTCATGTGTAGAACCTATTAATCCATGTTTGGATAAGTATGGGTCCATCTAGTTCATCTTATACACTACAAGTGAGTTTCCACAATGTGGAGTCACAGAGGTACATTTCGGACTCCTTACCTCTTCCGGTTCCCAAATTAGGTCCATTTGATGTTCCTCCCTTGGATTGAGACCGTTTCACTCATGTTTGTCCTCATAGTCATGTGTAGAACCTATTAATCCATGTTTGGATAAGTATGGGTCCATCTAGTTCATCTTATACACTACAAGTGAGTTTCCACAATGTGGAGTCACAGAGGTACATTTCGGACTCCTTACCTCTTCCGGTTCCCAAATTAGGTCCATTTGATGTTCCTCCCTTGGATTGAGACCGTTTCACTCATGTTTGTCCTCATAGTCATGTGTAGAACCTATTAATCCATGTTTGGATAAGTATGGGTCCATCTAGTTCATCTTATACACTACAAGTGAGTTTCCACAATGTGGAGTCACAGAGGTACATTTCGGACTCCTTACCTCTTCCGGTTCCCAAATTAGGTCCATTTGATGTTCCTCCCTTGGATTGAGACCGTTTCACTCATGTTTGTCCTCATAGTCATGTGTAGAACCTATTAATCCATGTTTGGATAAGTATGGGTCCATCTAGTTCATCTTATACACTACAAGTGAGTTTCCACAATGTGGAGTCACAGAGGTACATTTCGGACTCCTTACCTCTTCCGGTTCCCAAATTAGGTCCATTTGATGTTCCTCCCTTGGATTGAGACCGTTTCACTCATGTTTGTCCTCATAGTCATGTGTAGAACCTATTAATCCATGTTTGGATAAGTATGGGTCCATCTAGTTCATCTTATACACTACAAGTGAGTTTCCACAATGTGGAGTCACAGAGGTACATTTCGGACTCCTTACCTCTTCCGGTTCCCAAATTAGGTCCATTTGATGTTCCTCCCTTGGATTGAGACCGTTTCACTCATGTTTGTCCTCATAGTCATGTGTAGAACCTATTAATCCATGTTTGGATAAGTATGGGTCCATCTAGTTCATCTTATACACTACAAGTGAGTTTCCACAATGTGGAGTCACAGAGGTACATTTCGGACTCCTTACCTCTTCCGGTTCCCAAATTAGGTCCATTTGATGTTCCTCCCTTGGATTGAGACCGTTTCACTCATGTTTGTCCTCATAGTCATGTGTAGAACCTATTAATCCATGTTTGGATAAGTATGGGTCCATCTAGTTCATCTTATACACTACAAGTGAGTTTCCACAATGTGGAGTCACAGAGGTACATTTCGGACTCCTTACCTCTTCCGGTTCCCAAATTAGGTCCATTTGATGTTCCTCCCTTGGATTGAGACCGTTTCACTCATGTTTGTCCTCATAGTCATGTGTAGAACCTATTAATCCATGTTTGGATAAGTATGGGTCCATCTAGTTCATCTTATACACTACAAGTGAGTTTCCACAATGTGGAGTCACAGAGGTACATTTCGGACTCCTTACCTCTTCCGGTTCCCAAATTAGGTCCATTTGATGTTCCTCCCTTGGATTGAGACCGTTTCACTCATGTTTGTCCTCATAGTCATGTGTAGAACCTATTAATCCATGTTTGGATAAGTATGGGTCCATCTAGTTCATCTTATACACTACAAGTGAGTTTCCACAATGTGGAGTCACAGAGGTACATTTCGGACTCCTTACCTCTTCCGGTTCCCAAATTAGGTCCATTTGATGTTCCTCCCTTGGATTGAGACCGTTTCACTCATGTTTGTCCTCATAGTCATGTGTAGAACCTATTAATCCATGTTTGGATAAGTATGGGTCCATCTAGTTCATCTTATACACTACAAGTGAGTTTCCACAATGTGGAGTCACAGAGGTACATTTCGGACTCCTTACCTCTTCCGGTTCCCAAATTAGGTCCATTTGATGTTCCTCCCTTGGATTGAGACCGTTTCACTCATGTTTGTCCTCATAGTCATGTGTAGAACCTATTAATCCATGTTTGGTAAGTATGGGTCCATCTAGTTCATCTTATACACTACAAGTGAGTTTCCACAATGTGGAGTCACAGAGGTACATTTCGGACTCCTTACCTCTTCCGGTTCCCAAATTAGGTCCATTTGATGTTCCTCCCTTGGATTGAGACCGTTTCACTCATGTTTGTCCTCATAGTCATGTGTAGAACCTATTAATCCATGTTTGGATAAGTATGGGTCCATCTAGTTCATCTTATACACTACAAGTGAGTTTCCACAATGTGGAGTCACAGAGGTACATTTCGGACTCCTTACCTCTTCCGGTTCCCAAATTAGGTCCATTTGATGTTCCTCCCTTGGATTGAGACCGTTTCACTCATGTTTGTCCTCATAGTCATGTGTAGAACCTATTAATCCATGTTTGGATAAGTATGGGTCCATCTAGTTCATCTTATACACTACAAGTGAGTTTCCACAATGTGGAGTCACAGAGGTACATTTCGGACTCCTTACCTCTTCCGGTTCCCAAATTAGGTCCATTTGATGTTCCTCCCTTGGATTGAGACCGTTTCACTCATGTTTGTCCTCATAGTCATGTGTAGAACCTATTAATCCATGTTTGGATAAGTATGGGTCCATCTAGTTCATCTTATACACTACAAGTGAGTTTCCACAATGTGGAGTCACAGAGGTACATTTCGGACTCCTTACCTCTTCCGGTTCCCAAATTAGGTCCATTTGATGTTCCTCCCTTGGATTGAGACCGTTTCACTCATGTTTGTCCTCATAGTCATGTGTAGAACCTATTAATCCATGTTTGGGTAAGTATGGGTCCATCTAGTTCATCTTATACACTACAAGTGAGTTTCCACAATGTGGAGTCACAGAGGTACATTTCGGACTCCTTACCTCTTCCGGTTCCCAAATTAGGTCCATTTGATGTTCCTCCCTTGGATTGAGACCGTTTCACTCATGTTTGTCCTCATAGTCATGTGTAGAACCTATTAATCCATGTTTGGATAAGTATGGGTCCATCTAGTTCATCTTATACACTACAAGTGAGTTTCCACAATGTGGAGTCACAGAGGTACATTTCGGACTCCTTACCTCTTCCGGTTCCCAAATTAGGTCCATTTGATGTTCCTCCCTTGGATTGAGACCGTTTCACTCATGTTTGTCCTCATAGTCATGTGTAGAACCTATTAATCCATGTTTGGGTAAGTATGGGTCCATCTAGTTCATCTTATACACTACAAGTGAGTTTCCACAATGTGGAGTCACAGAGGTACATTTCGGACTCCTTACCTCTTCCGGTTCCCAAATTAGGTCCATTTGATGTTCCTCCCTTGGATTGAGACCGTTTCACTCATGTTTGTCCTCATAGTCATGTGTAGAACCTATTAATCCATGTTTGGATAAGTATGGGTCCATCTAGTTCATCTTATACACTACAAGTGAGTTTCCACAATGTGGAGTCACAGAGGTACATTTCGGACTCCTTACCTCTTCCGGTTCCCAAATTAGGTCCATTTGATGTTCCTCCCTTGGATTGAGACCGTTTCACTCATGTTTGTCCTCATAGTCATGTGTAGAACCTATTAATCCATGTTTGGATAAGTATGGGTCCATCTAGTTCATCTTATACACTACAAGTGAGTTTCCACAATGTGGAGTCACAGAGGTACATTTCGGACTCCTTACCTCTTCCGGTTCCCAAATTAGGTCCATTTGATGTTCCTCCCTTGGATTGAGACCGTTTCACTCATGTTTGTCCTCATAGTCATGTGTAGAACCTATTAATCCATGTTTGGTAAGTATGGGTCCATCTAGTTCATCTTATACACTACAAGTGAGTTTCCACAATGTGGAGTCACAGAGGTACATTTCGGACTCCTTACCTCTTCCGGTTCCCAAATTAGGTCCATTTGATGTTCCTCCCTTGGATTGAGACCGTTTCACTCATGTTTGTCCTCATAGTCATGTGTAGAACCTATTAATCCATGTTTGGATAAGTATGGGTCCATCTAGTTCATCTTATACACTACAAGTGAGTTTCCACAATGTGGAGTCACAGAGGTACATTTCGGACTCCTTACCTCTTCCGGTTCCCAAATTAGGTCCATTTGATGTTCCTCCCTTGGATTGAGACCGTTTCACTCATGTTTGTCCTCATAGTCATGTGTAGAACCTATTAATCCATGTTTGGATAAGTATGGGTCCATCTAGTTCATCTTATACACTACAAGTGAGTTTCCACAATGTGGAGTCACAGAGGTACATTTCGGACTCACCTT
>CACVBM020000335.1:0-14337 GCA_902728155.2 Microthlaspi erraticum | reverse complement strand
ATTTGGAGGCACAAAGCTACATTTCGGACTCCTTACCTCTTCCGGTTCCCAAATTTGGTCCATTTGATGTTCCTCCCTTGGATTGAGACCGTTTCACTCATGTTTCTCCTCATAGTCATGTATAGAACCTATTAATCCATGTTTGGGTAAGTATGGGTCCGTCTCGT
The DNA here is from genome assembly GCA_902728155.2 of Microthlaspi erraticum. Taxonomy (NCBI): domain Eukaryota; kingdom Viridiplantae; phylum Streptophyta; class Magnoliopsida; order Brassicales; family Brassicaceae; genus Microthlaspi; species Microthlaspi erraticum. The sequence goes on along the minus strand of CACVBM020000335.1, from coordinate 14,170 downwards.
TCATCATATACACTAAAAGTAAGTTCCCACCATTTGGAGGCACAAAGCTACATTTCGGACTCCTTACCTCTTCCGGTTCCCAAATTTGGTCCATTTGATGTTCCTCCCTTGGATTGAGACCGTTTCACTCATGTTTCTCCTCATAGTCATGTATAGAACCTATTAATCCATGTTTGGGTAAGTATGGGTCCGTCTCGTTCATCATATACACTAAAAGTAAGTTCCCACCATTTGGAGGCACAAAGCTACATTTCGGACTCCTTACCTCTTCGGTTCCCAAATTTGGTCCATTTGATGTTCCTCCCTTGGATTGAGACCGTTTCACTCATGTTTCTCCTCATAGTCATGTATAGAACCTATTAATCCATGTTTGGGTAAGTATGGGTCCGTCTCGTTCATCATATACACTAAAAGTAAGTTCCCACCATTTGGAGGCACAAAGCTACATTTCGGACTCCTTACCTCTTCCGGTTCCCAAATTTGGTCCATTTGATGTTCCTCCCTTGGATTGAGACCGTTTCACTCATGTTTCTCCTCATAGTCATGTATAGAACCTATTAATCCATGTTTGGGTAAGTATGGGTCCGTCTCGTTCATCATATACACTAAAAGTAAGTTCCCACCATTTGGAGGCACAAAGCTACATTTCGGACTCCTTACCTCTTCCGGTTCCCAAATTTGGTCCATTTGATGTTCCTCCCTTGGATTGAGACCGTTTCACTCATGTTTCTCCTCATAGTCATGTATAGAACCTATTAATCCATGTTTGGGTAAGTATGGGTCCGTCTCGTTCATCATATACACTAAAAGTAAGTTCCCACCATTTGGAGGCACAAAGCTACATTTCGGACTCCTTACCTCTTCCGGTTCCCAAATTTGGTCCATTTGATGTTCCTCCCTTGGATTGAGACCGTTTCACTCATGTTTCTCCTCATAGTCATGTATAGAACCTATTAATCCATGTTTGGGTAAGTATGGGTCCGTCTCGTTCATCATATACACTAAAAGTAAGTTCCCACCATTTGGAGGCACAAAGCTACATTTCGGACTCCTTACCTCTTCCGGTTCCCAAATTTGGTCCATTTGATGTTCCTCCCTTGGATTGAGACCGTTTCACTCATGTTTCTCCTCATAGTCATGTATAGAACCTATTAATCCATGTTTGGGTAAGTATGGGTCCGTCTCGTTCATCATATACACTAAAAGTAAGTTCCCACCATTTGGAGGCACAAAGCTACATTTCGGACTCCTTACCTCTTCCGGTTCCCAAATTTGGTCCATTTGATGTTCCTCCCTTGGATTGAGACCGTTTCACTCATGTTTCTCCTCATAGTCATGTATAGAACCTATTAATCCATGTTTGGGTAAGTATGGGTCCGTCTCGTTCATCATATACACTAAAAGTAAGTTCCCACCATTTGGAGGCACAAAGCTACATTTCGGACTCCTTACCTCTTCCGGTTCCCAAATTTGGTCCATTTGATGTTCCTCCCTTGGATTGAGACCGTTTCACTCATGTTTCTCCTCATAGTCATGTATAGAACCTATTAATCCATGTTTGGGTAAGTATGGGTCCGTCTCGTTCATCATATACACTAAAAGTAAGTTCCCACCATTTGGAGGCACAAAGCTACATTTCGGACTCCTTACCTCTTCCGGTTCCCAAATTTGGTCCATTTGATGTTCCTCCCTTGGATTGAGACCGTTTCACTCATGTTTCTCCTCATAGTCATGTATAGAACCTATTAATCCATGTTTGGGTAAGTATGGGTCCGTCTCGTTCATCATATACACTAAAAGTAAGTTCCCACCATTTGGAGGCACAAAGCTACATTTCGGACTCCTTACCTCTTCCGGTTCCCAAATTTGGTCCATTTGATGTTCCTCCCTTGGATTGAGACCGTTTCACTCATGTTTCTCCTCATAGTCATGTATAGAACCTATTAATCCATGTTTGGGTAAGTATGGGTCCGTCTCGTTCATCATATACACTAAAAGTAAGTTCCCACCATTTGGAGGCACAAAGCTACATTTCGGACTCCTTACCTCTTCCGGTTCCCAAATTTGGTCCATTTGATGTTCCTCCCTTGGATTGAGACCGTTTCACTCATGTTTCTCCTCATAGTCATGTATAGAACCTATTAATCCATGTTTGGGTAAGTATGGGTCCGTCTCGTTCATCATATACACTAAAAGTAAGTTCCCACCATTTGGAGGCACAAAGCTACATTTCGGACTCCTTACCTCTTCCGGTTCCCAAATTTGGTCCATTTGATGTTCCTCCCTTGGATTGAGACCGTTTCACTCATGTTTCTCCTCATAGTCATGTATAGAACCTATTAATCCATGTTTGGGTAAGTATGGGTCCGTCTCGTTCATCATATACACTAAAAGTAAGTTCCCACCATTTGGAGGCACAAAGCTACATTTCGGACTCCTTACCTCTTCCGGTTCCCAAATTTGGTCCATTTGATGTTCCTCCCTTGGATTGAGACCGTTTCACTCATGTTTCTCCTCATAGTCATGTATAGAACCTATTAATCCATGTTTGGGTAAGTATGGGTCCGTCTCGTTCATCATATACACTAAAAGTAAGTTCCCACCATTTGGAGGCACAAAGCTACATTTCGGACTCCTTACCTCTTCCGGTTCCCAAATTTGGTCCATTTGATGTTCCTCCCTTGGATTGAGACCGTTTCACTCATGTTTCTCCTCATAGTCATGTATAGAACCTATTAATCCATGTTTGGGTAAGTATGGGTCCGTCTCGTTCATCATATACACTAAAAGTAAGTTCCCACCATTTGGAGGCACAAAGCTACATTTCGGACTCCTTACCTCTTCCGGTTCCCAAATTTGGTCCATTTGATGTTCCTCCCTTGGATTGAGACCGTTTCACTCATGTTTCTCCTCATAGTCATGTATAGAACCTATTAATCCATGTTTGGGTAAGTATGGGTCCGTCTCGTTCATCATATACACTAAAAGTAAGTTCCCACCATTTGGAGGCACAAAGCTACATTTCGGACTCCTTACCTCTTCCGGTTCCCAAATTTGGTCCATTTGATGTTCCTCCCTTGGATTGAGACCGTTTCACTCATGTTTCTCCTCATAGTCATGTATAGAACCTATTAATCCATGTTTGGGTAAGTATGGGTCCGTCTCGTTCATCATATACACTAAAAGTAAGTTCCCACCATTTGGAGGCACAAAGCTACATTTCGGACTCCTTACCTCTTCCGGTTCCCAAATTTGGTCCATTTGATGTTCCTCCCTTGGATTGAGACCGTTTCACTCATGTTTCTCCTCATAGTCATGTATAGAACCTATTAATCCATGTTTGGGTAAGTATGGGTCCGTCTCGTTCATCATATACACTAAAAGTAAGTTCCCACCATTTGGAGGCACAAAGCTACATTTCGGACTCCTTACCTCTTCCGGTTCCCAAATTTGGTCCATTTGATGTTCCTCCCTTGGATTGAGACCGTTTCACTCATGTTTCTCCTCATAGTCATGTATAGAACCTATTAATCCATGTTTGGGTAAGTATGGGTCCGTCTCGTTCATCATATACACTAAAAGTAAGTTCCCACCATTTGGAGGCACAAAGCTACATTTCGGACTCCTTACCTCTTCCGGTTCCCAAATTTGGTCCATTTGATGTTCCTCCCTTGGATTGAGACCGTTTCACTCATGTTTCTCCTCATAGTCATGTATAGAACCTATTAATCCATGTTTGGGTAAGTATGGGTCCGTCTCGTTCATCATATACACTAAAAGTAAGTTCCCACCATTTGGAGGCACAAAGCTACATTTCGGACTCCTTACCTCTTCCGGTTCCCAAATTTGGTCCATTTGATGTTCCTCCCTTGGATTGAGACCGTTTCACTCATGTTTCTCCTCATAGTCATGTATAGAACCTATTAATCCATGTTTGGGTAAGTATGGGTCCGTCTCGTTCATCATATACACTAAAAGTAAGTTCCCACCATTTGGAGGCACAAAGCTACATTTCGGACTCCTTACCTCTTCCGGTTCCCAAATTTGGTCCATTTGATGTTCCTCCCTTGGATTGAGACCGTTTCACTCATGTTTCTCCTCATAGTCATGTATAGAACCTATTAATCCATGTTTGGGTAAGTATGGGTCCGTCTCGTTCATCATATACACTAAAAGTAAGTTCCCACCATTTGGAGGCACAAAGCTACATTTCGGACTCCTTACCTCTTCCGGTTCCCAAATTTGGTCCATTTGATGTTCCTCCCTTGGATTGAGACCGTTTCACTCATGTTTCTCCTCATAGTCATGTATAGAACCTATTAATCCATGTTTGGGTAAGTATGGGTCCGTCTCGTTCATCATATACACTAAAAGTAAGTTCCCACCATTTGGAGGCACAAAGCTACATTTCGGACTCCTTACCTCTTCCGGTTCCCAAATTTGGTCCATTTGATGTTCCTCCCTTGGATTGAGACCGTTTCACTCATGTTTCTCCTCATAGTCATGTATAGAACCTATTAATCCATGTTTGGGTAAGTATGGGTCCGTCTCGTTCATCATATACACTAAAAGTAAGTTCCCACCATTTGGAGGCACAAAGCTACATTTCGGACTCCTTACCTCTTCCGGTTCCCAAATTTGGTCCATTTGATGTTCCTCCCTTGGATTGAGACCGTTTCACTCATGTTTCTCCTCATAGTCATGTATAGAACCTATTAATCCATGTTTGGGTAAGTATGGGTCCGTCTCGTTCATCATATACACTAAAAGTAAGTTCCCACCATTTGGAGGCACAAAGCTACATTTCGGACTCCTTACCTCTTCCGGTTCCCAAATTTGGTCCATTTGATGTTCCTCCCTTGGATTGAGACCGTTTCACTCATGTTTCTCCTCATAGTCATGTATAGAACCTATTAATCCATGTTTGGGTAAGTATGGGTCCGTCTCGTTCATCATATACACTAAAAGTAAGTTCCCACCATTTGGAGGCACAAAGCTACATTTCGGACTCCTTACCTCTTCCGGTTCCCAAATTTGGTCCATTTGATGTTCCTCCCTTGGATTGAGACCGTTTCACTCATGTTTCTCCTCATAGTCATGTATAGAACCTATTAATCCATGTTTGGGTAAGTATGGGTCCGTCTCGTTCATCATATACACTAAAAGTAAGTTCCCACCATTTGGAGGCACAAAGCTACATTTCGGACTCCTTACCTCTTCCGGTTCCCAAATTTGGTCCATTTGATGTTCCTCCCTTGGATTGAGACCGTTTCACTCATGTTTCTCCTCATAGTCATGTATAGAACCTATTAATCCATGTTTGGGTAAGTATGGGTCCGTCTCGTTCATCATATACACTAAAAGTAAGTTCCCACCATTTGGAGGCACAAAGCTACATTTCGGACTCCTTACCTCTTCCGGTTCCCAAATTTGGTCCATTTGATGTTCCTCCCTTGGATTGAGACCGTTTCACTCATGTTTCTCCTCATAGTCATGTATAGAACCTATTAATCCATGTTTGGGTAAGTATGGGTCCGTCTCGTTCATCATATACACTAAAAGTAAGTTCCCACCATTTGGAGGCACAAAGCTACATTTCGGACTCCTTACCTCTTCCGGTTCCCAAATTTGGTCCATTTGATGTTCCTCCCTTGGATTGAGACCGTTTCACTCATGTTTCTCCTCATAGTCATGTATAGAACCTATTAATCCATGTTTGGGTAAGTATGGGTCCGTCTCGTTCATCATATACACTAAAAGTAAGTTCCCACCATTTGGAGGCACAAAGCTACATTTCGGACTCCTTACCTCTTCCGGTTCCCAAATTTGGTCCATTTGATGTTCCTCCCTTGGATTGAGACCGTTTCACTCATGTTTCTCCTCATAGTCATGTATAGAACCTATTAATCCATGTTTGGGTAAGTATGGGTCCGTCTCGTTCATCATATACACTAAAAGTAAGTTCCCACCATTTGGAGGCACAAAGCTACATTTCGGACTCCTTACCTCTTCCGGTTCCCAAATTTGGTCCATTTGATGTTCCTCCCTTGGATTGAGACCGTTTCACTCATGTTTCTCCTCATAGTCATGTATAGAACCTATTAATCCATGTTTGGGTAAGTATGGGTCCGTCTCGTTCATCATATACACTAAAAGTAAGTTCCCACCATTTGGAGGCACAAAGCTACATTTCGGACTCCTTACCTCTTCCGGTTCCCAAATTTGGTCCATTTGATGTTCCTCCCTTGGATTGAGACCGTTTCACTCATGTTTCTCCTCATAGTCATGTATAGAACCTATTAATCCATGTTTGGGTAAGTATGGGTCCGTCTCGTTCATCATATACACTAAAAGTAAGTTCCCACCATTTGGAGGCACAAAGCTACATTTCGGACTCCTTACCTCTTCCGGTTCCCAAATTTGGTCCATTTGATGTTCCTCCCTTGGATTGAGACCGTTTCACTCATGTTTCTCCTCATAGTCATGTATAGAACCTATTAATCCATGTTTGGGTAAGTATGGGTCCGTCTCGTTCATCATATACACTAAAAGTAAGTTCCCACCATTTGGAGGCACAAAGCTACATTTCGGACTCCTTACCTCTTCCGGTTCCCAAATTTGGTCCATTTGATGTTCCTCCCTTGGATTGAGACCGTTTCACTCATGTTTCTCCTCATAGTCATGTATAGAACCTATTAATCCATGTTTGGGTAAGTATGGGTCCGTCTCGTTCATCATATACACTAAAAGTAAGTTCCCACCATTTGGAGGCACAAAGCTACATTTCGGACTCCTTACCTCTTCCGGTTCCCAAATTTGGTCCATTTGATGTTCCTCCCTTGGATTGAGACCGTTTCACTCATGTTTCTCCTCATAGTCATGTATAGAACCTATTAATCCATGTTTGGGTAAGTATGGGTCCGTCTCGTTCATCATATACACTAAAAGTAAGTTCCCACCATTTGGAGGCACAAAGCTACATTTCGGACTCCTTACCTCTTCCGGTTCCCAAATTTGGTCCATTTGATGTTCCTCCCTTGGATTGAGACCGTTTCACTCATGTTTCTCCTCATAGTCATGTATAGAACCTATTAATCCATGTTTGGGTAAGTATGGGTCCGTCTCGTTCATCATATACACTAAAAGTAAGTTCCCACCATTTGGAGGCACAAAGCTACATTTCGGACTCCTTACCTCTTCCGGTTCCCAAATTTGGTCCATTTGATGTTCCTCCCTTGGATTGAGACCGTTTCACTCATGTTTCTCCTCATAGTCATGTATAGAACCTATTAATCCATGTTTGGGTAAGTATGGGTCCGTCTCGTTCATCATATACACTAAAAGTAAGTTCCCACCATTTGGAGGCACAAAGCTACATTTCGGACTCCTTACCTCTTCCGGTTCCCAAATTTGGTCCATTTGATGTTCCTCCCTTGGATTGAGACCGTTTCACTCATGTTTCTCCTCATAGTCATGTATAGAACCTATTAATCCATGTTTGGGTAAGTATGGGTCCGTCTCGTTCATCATATACACTAAAAGTAAGTTCCCACCATTTGGAGGCACAAAGCTACATTTCGGACTCCTTACCTCTTCCGGTTCCCAAATTTGGTCCATTTGATGTTCCTCCCTTGGATTGAGACCGTTTCACTCATGTTTCTCCTCATAGTCATGTATAGAACCTATTAATCCATGTTTGGGTAAGTATGGGTCCGTCTCGTTCATCATATACACTAAAAGTAAGTTCCCACCATTTGGAGGCACAAAGCTACATTTCGGACTCCTTACCTCTTCCGGTTCCCAAATTTGGTCCATTTGATGTTCCTCCCTTGGATTGAGACCGTTTCACTCATGTTTCTCCTCATAGTCATGTATAGAACCTATTAATCCATGTTTGGGTAAGTATGGGTCCGTCTCGTTCATCATATACACTAAAAGTAAGTTCCCACCATTTGGAGGCACAAAGCTACATTTCGGACTCCTTACCTCTTCCGGTTCCCAAATTTGGTCCATTTGATGTTCCTCCCTTGGATTGAGACCGTTTCACTCATGTTTCTCCTCATAGTCATGTATAGAACCTATTAATCCATGTTTGGGTAAGTATGGGTCCGTCTCGTTCATCATATACACTAAAAGTAAGTTCCCACCATTTGGAGGCACAAAGCTACATTTCGGACTCCTTACCTCTTCCGGTTCCCAAATTTGGTCCATTTGATGTTCCTCCCTTGGATTGAGACCGTTTCACTCATGTTTCTCCTCATAGTCATGTATAGAACCTATTAATCCATGTTTGGGTAAGTATGGGTCCGTCTCGTTCATCATATACACTAAAAGTAAGTTCCCACCATTTGGAGGCACAAAGCTACATTTCGGACTCCTTACCTCTTCCGGTTCCCAAATTTGGTCCATTTGATGTTCCTCCCTTGGATTGAGACCGTTTCACTCATGTTTCTCCTCATAGTCATGTATAGAACCTATTAATCCATGTTTGGGTAAGTATGGGTCCGTCTCGTTCATCATATACACTAAAAGTAAGTTCCCACCATTTGGAGGCACAAAGCTACATTTCGGACTCCTTACCTCTTCCGGTTCCCAAATTTGGTCCATTTGATGTTCCTCCCTTGGATTGAGACCGTTTCACTCATGTTTCTCCTCATAGTCATGTATAGAACCTATTAATCCATGTTTGGGTAAGTATGGGTCCGTCTCGTTCATCATATACACTAAAAGTAAGTTCCCACCATTTGGAGGCACAAAGCTACATTTCGGACTCCTTACCTCTTCCGGTTCCCAAATTTGGTCCATTTGATGTTCCTCCCTTGGATTGAGACCGTTTCACTCATGTTTCTCCTCATAGTCATGTATAGAACCTATTAATCCATGTTTGGGTAAGTATGGGTCCGTCTCGTTCATCATATACACTAAAAGTAAGTTCCCACCATTTGGAGGCACAAAGCTACATTTCGGACTCCTTACCTCTTCCGGTTCCCAAATTTGGTCCATTTGATGTTCCTCCCTTGGATTGAGACCGTTTCACTCATGTTTCTCCTCATAGTCATGTATAGAACCTATTAATCCATGTTTGGGTAAGTATGGGTCCGTCTCGTTCATCATATACACTAAAAGTAAGTTCCCACCATTTGGAGGCACAAAGCTACATTTCGGACTCCTTACCTCTTCCGGTTCCCAAATTTGGTCCATTTGATGTTCCTCCCTTGGATTGAGACCGTTTCACTCATGTTTCTCCTCATAGTCATGTATAGAACCTATTAATCCATGTTTGGGTAAGTATGGGTCCGTCTCGTTCATCATATACACTAAAAGTAAGTTCCCACCATTTGGAGGCACAAAGCTACATTTCGGACTCCTTACCTCTTCCGGTTCCCAAATTTGGTCCATTTGATGTTCCTCCCTTGGATTGAGACCGTTTCACTCATGTTTCTCCTCATAGTCATGTATAGAACCTATTAATCCATGTTTGGGTAAGTATGGGTCCGTCTCGTTCATCATATACACTAAAAGTAAGTTCCCACCATTTGGAGGCACAAAGCTACATTTCGGACTCCTTACCTCTTCCGGTTCCCAAATTTGGTCCATTTGATGTTCCTCCCTTGGATTGAGACCGTTTCACTCATGTTTCTCCTCATAGTCATGTATAGAACCTATTAATCCATGTTTGGGTAAGTATGGGTCCGTCTCGTTCATCATATACACTAAAAGTAAGTTCCCACCATTTGGAGGCACAAAGCTACATTTCGGACTCCTTACCTCTTCCGGTTCCCAAATTTGGTCCATTTGATGTTCCTCCCTTGGATTGAGACCGTTTCACTCATGTTTCTCCTCATAGTCATGTATAGAACCTATTAATCCATGTTTGGGTAAGTATGGGTCCGTCTCGTTCATCATATACACTAAAAGTAAGTTCCCACCATTTGGAGGCACAAAGCTACATTTCGGACTCCTTACCTCTTCCGGTTCCCAAATTTGGTCCATTTGATGTTCCTCCCTTGGATTGAGACCGTTTCACTCATGTTTCTCCTCATAGTCATGTATAGAACCTATTAATCCATGTTTGGGTAAGTATGGGTCCGTCTCGTTCATCATATACACTAAAAGTAAGTTCCCACCATTTGGAGGCACAAAGCTACATTTCGGACTCCTTACCTCTTCCGGTTCCCAAATTTGGTCCATTTGATGTTCCTCCCTTGGATTGAGACCGTTTCACTCATGTTTCTCCTCATAGTCATGTATAGAACCTATTAATCCATGTTTGGGTAAGTATGGGTCCGTCTCGTTCATCATATACACTAAAAGTAAGTTCCCACCATTTGGAGGCACAAAGCTACATTTCGGACTCCTTACCTCTTCCGGTTCCCAAATTTGGTCCATTTGATGTTCCTCCCTTGGATTGAGACCGTTTCACTCATGTTTCTCCTCATAGTCATGTATAGAACCTATTAATCCATGTTTGGGTAAGTATGGGTCCGTCTCGTTCATCATATACACTAAAAGTAAGTTCCCACCATTTGGAGGCACAAAGCTACATTTCGGACTCCTTACCTCTTCCGGTTCCCAAATTTGGTCCATTTGATGTTCCTCCCTTGGATTGAGACCGTTTCACTCATGTTTCTCCTCATAGTCATGTATAGAACCTATTAATCCATGTTTGGGTAAGTATGGGTCCGTCTCGTTCATCATATACACTAAAAGTAAGTTCCCACCATTTGGAGGCACAAAGCTACATTTCGGACTCCTTACCTCTTCCGGTTCCCAAATTTGGTCCATTTGATGTTCCTCCCTTGGATTGAGACCGTTTCACTCATGTTTCTCCTCATAGTCATGTATAGAACCTATTAATCCATGTTTGGGTAAGTATGGGTCCGTCTCGTTCATCATATACACTAAAAGTAAGTTCCCACCATTTGGAGGCACAAAGCTACATTTCGGACTCCTTACCTCTTCCGGTTCCCAAATTTGGTCCATTTGATGTTCCTCCCTTGGATTGAGACCGTTTCACTCATGTTTCTCCTCATAGTCATGTATAGAACCTATTAATCCATGTTTGGGTAAGTATGGGTCCGTCTCGTTCATCATATACACTAAAAGTAAGTTCCCACCATTTGGAGGCACAAAGCTACATTTCGGACTCCTTACCTCTTCCGGTTCCCAAATTTGGTCCATTTGATGTTCCTCCCTTGGATTGAGACCGTTTCACTCATGTTTCTCCTCATAGTCATGTATAGAACCTATTAATCCATGTTTGGGTAAGTATGGGTCCGTCTCGTTCATCATATACACTAAAAGTAAGTTCCCACCATTTGGAGGCACAAAGCTACATTTCGGACTCCTTACCTCTTCCGGTTCCCAAATTTGGTCCATTTGATGTTCCTCCCTTGGATTGAGACCGTTTCACTCATGTTTCTCCTCATAGTCATGTATAGAACCTATTAATCCATGTTTGGGTAAGTATGGGTCCGTCTCGTTCATCATATACACTAAAAGTAAGTTCCCACCATTTGGAGGCACAAAGCTACATTTCGGACTCCTTACCTCTTCCGGTTCCCAAATTTGGTCCATTTGATGTTCCTCCCTTGGATTGAGACCGTTTCACTCATGTTTCTCCTCATAGTCATGTATAGAACCTATTAATCCATGTTTGGGTAAGTATGGGTCCGTCTCGTTCATCATATACACTAAAAGTAAGTTCCCACCATTTGGAGGCACAAAGCTACATTTCGGACTCCTTACCTCTTCCGGTTCCCAAATTTGGTCCATTTGATGTTCCTCCCTTGGATTGAGACCGTTTCACTCATGTTTCTCCTCATAGTCATGTATAGAACCTATTAATCCATGTTTGGGTAAGTATGGGTCCGTCTCGTTCATCATATACACTAAAAGTAAGTTCCCACCATTTGGAGGCACAAAGCTACATTTCGGACTCCTTACCTCTTCCGGTTCCCAAATTTGGTCCATTTGATGTTCCTCCCTTGGATTGAGACCGTTTCACTCATGTTTCTCCTCATAGTCATGTATAGAACCTATTAATCCATGTTTGGGTAAGTATGGGTCCGTCTCGTTCATCATATACACTAAAAGTAAGTTCCCACCATTTGGAGGCACAAAGCTACATTTCGGACTCCTTACCTCTTCCGGTTCCCAAATTTGGTCCATTTGATGTTCCTCCCTTGGATTGAGACCGTTTCACTCATGTTTCTCCTCATAGTCATGTATAGAACCTATTAATCCATGTTTGGGTAAGTATGGGTCCGTCTCGTTCATCATATACACTAAAAGTAAGTTCCCACCATTTGGAGGCACAAAGCTACATTTCGGACTCCTTACCTCTTCCGGTTCCCAAATTTGGTCCATTTGATGTTCCTCCCTTGGATTGAGACCGTTTCACTCATGTTTCTCCTCATAGTCATGTATAGAACCTATTAATCCATGTTTGGGTAAGTATGGGTCCGTCTCGTTCATCATATACACTAAAAGTAAGTTCCCACCATTTGGAGGCACAAAGCTACATTTCGGACTCCTTACCTCTTCCGGTTCCCAAATTTGGTCCATTTGATGTTCCTCCCTTGGATTGAGACCGTTTCACTCATGTTTCTCCTCATAGTCATGTATAGAACCTATTAATCCATGTTTGGGTAAGTATGGGTCCGTCTCGTTCATCATATACACTAAAAGTAAGTTCCCACCATTTGGAGGCACAAAGCTACATTTCGGACTCCTTACCTCTTCCGGTTCCCAAATTTGGTCCATTTGATGTTCCTCCCTTGGATTGAGACCGTTTCACTCATGTTTCTCCTCATAGTCATGTATAGAACCTATTAATCCATGTTTGGGTAAGTATGGGTCCGTCTCGTTCATCATATACACTAAAAGTAAGTTCCCACCATTTGGAGGCACAAAGCTACATTTCGGACTCCTTACCTCTTCCGGTTCCCAAATTTGGTCCATTTGATGTTCCTCCCTTGGATTGAGACCGTTTCACTCATGTTTCTCCTCATAGTCATGTATAGAACCTATTAATCCATGTTTGGGTAAGTATGGGTCCGTCTCGTTCATCATATACACTAAAAGTAAGTTCCCACCATTTGGAGGCACAAAGCTACATTTCGGACTCCTTACCTCTTCCGGTTCCCAAATTTGGTCCATTTGATGTTCCTCCCTTGGATTGAGACCGTTTCACTCATGTTTCTCCTCATAGTCATGTATAGAACCTATTAATCCATGTTTGGGTAAGTATGGGTCCGTCTCGTTCATCATATACACTAAAAGTAAGTTCCCACCATTTGGAGGCACAAAGCTACATTTCGGACTCCTTACCTCTTCCGGTTCCCAAATTTGGTCCATTTGATGTTCCTCCCTTGGATTGAGACCGTTTCACTCATGTTTCTCCTCATAGTCATGTATAGAACCTATTAATCCATGTTTGGGTAAGTATGGGTCCGTCTCGTTCATCATATACACTAAAAGTAAGTTCCCACCATTTGGAGGCACAAAGCTACATTTCGGACTCCTTACCTCTTCCGGTTCCCAAATTTGGTCCATTTGATGTTCCTCCCTTGGATTGAGACCGTTTCACTCATGTTTCTCCTCATAGTCATGTATAGAACCTATTAATCCATGTTTGGGTAAGTATGGGTCCGTCTCGTTCATCATATACACTAAAAGTAAGTTCCCACCATTTGGAGGCACAAAGCTACATTTCGGACTCCTTACCTCTTCCGGTTCCCAAATTTGGTCCATTTGATGTTCCTCCCTTGGATTGAGACCGTTTCACTCATGTTTCTCCTCATAGTCATGTATAGAACCTATTAATCCATGTTTGGGTAAGTATGGGTCCGTCTCGTTCATCATATACACTAAAAGTAAGTTCCCACCATTTGGAGGCACAAAGCTACATTTCGGACTCCTTACCTCTTCCGGTTCCCAAATTTGGTCCATTTGATGTTCCTCCCTTGGATTGAGACCGTTTCACTCATGTTTCTCCTCATAGTCATGTATAGAACCTATTAATCCATGTTTGGGTAAGTATGGGTCCGTCTCGTTCATCATATACACTAAAAGTAAGTTCCCACCATTTGGAGGCACAAAGCTACATTTCGGACTCCTTACCTCTTCGGTTCCCAAACTTTGTCCACTTGATGTTCCTCCCTTGGGA
>CACVBM020000334.1:0-14345 GCA_902728155.2 Microthlaspi erraticum | reverse complement strand
ACATGAGTGAAACGGTCTCAATCCAAGGGAGGAACATCAAATGGACCAAATTTGGGAACCGGAAGAGGTAAGGAGTCCGAAATGTACCTCTGTGCCTCCACATTGTGGAAACTCACTTGTAGTGTATAAGATGAACTAGATGGACCCATACTTACCAAACATGGATTAATAGGTTCTACACATGACTATGAGGACAAACATGAGTGAAACGGTCTCAATCCAAGGGAGGAACATCAAATGGACCAAATTTGGGAACCGGAAGAGGTAAGGAGTCCGAAATGTACCTCTGTGCCTCCACATTGTGGAAACTCACTTGTAGTGTATAAGATGAACTAGATGGACCCATACTTACCAAAACATGGATTAATAGGTTCTACACATGACTATGAGGACAAACATGAGTGAAACGGTCTCAATCCAAGGGAGGAACATCAAATGGACCAAATTTGGGAACCGGAAGAGGTAAGGAGTCCGAAATGTACCTCTGTGCCTCCACATTGTGGAAACTCACTTGTAGTGTATAAGATGAACTAGATGGACCCATACTTACCAAACATGGATTAATAGGTTCTACACATGACTATGAGGACAAACATGAGTGAAACGGTCTCAATCCAAGGGAGGAACATCAAATGGACCAAATTTGGGAACCGGAAGAGGTAAGGAGTCCGAAATGTACCTCTGTGCCTCCACATTGTGGAAACTCACTTGTAGTGTATAAGATGAACTAGATGGACCCATACTTACCAAACATGGATTAATAGGTTCTACACATGACTATGAGGACAAACATGAGTGAAACGGTCTCAATCCAAGGGAGGAACATCAAATGGACCAAATTTGGGAACCGGAAGAGGTAAGGAGTCCGAAATGTACCTCTGTGCCTCCACATTGTGGAAACTCACTTGTAGTGTATAAGATGAACTAGATGGACCCATACTTACCCAAACATGGATTAATAGGTTCTACACATGACTATGAGGACAAACATGAGTGAAACGGTCTCAATCCAAGGGAGGAACATCAAATGGACCAAATTTGGGAACCGGAAGAGGTAAGGAGTCCGAAATGTACCTCTGTGACTCCACATTGTGGAAACTCACTTGTAGTGTATAAGATGAACTAGATGGACCCATACTTACCCAAACATGGATTAATAGGTTCTCCACATGACTATGAGGACAAACATGAGTGAAACGGTCTCAATCCAAGGGAGGAACATCAAATGGACCAAATTTGGGAACCGGAAGAGGTAAGGAGTCCGAAATGTACCTCTGTGCTCCACATTGTGGAAACTCACTTGTAGTGTATAAGATGAACTAGATGGACCCATACTTACCCAAACATGGATTAATAGGTTCTCCACATTACTATGAGGACAAACATGAGTGAAACGGTCTCAATCCAAGGGAGGAACATCAAATGGACCAAATTTGGGAACCGGAAGAGGTAAGGAGTCCGAAATGTACCTCTGTGCCTCCACATTGTGGAAACTCACTTGTAGTGTATAAGATGAACTAGATGGACCCATACTTACCCAAACATGGATTAATAGGTTCTCCACATTACTATGAGGACAAACATGAGTGAAACGGTCTCAATCCAAGGGAGGAACATCAAATGGACCAAATTTGGGAACCGGAAGAGGTAAGGAGTCCGAAATGTACCTCTGTGACTCCACATTGTGGAAACTCACTTGTAGTGTATAAGATGAACTAGATGGACCCATACTTACCCAAACATGGATTAATAGGTTCTCCACATTACTATGAGGACAAACATGAGTGAAACGGTCTCAATCCAAGGGAGGAACATCAAATGGACCAAATTTGGGAACCGGAAGAGGTAAGGAGTCCGAAATGTACCTCTGTGCTCCACATTGTGGAAACTCACTTGTAGTGTATAAGATGAACTAGATGGACCCATACTTACCCAAACATGGATTAATAGGTTCTCCACATTACTATGAGGACAAACATGAGTGAAACGGTCTCAATCCAAGGGAGGAACATCAAATGGACCAAATTTGGGAACCGGAAGAGGTAAGGAGTCCGAAATGTACCTCTGTGACTCCACATTGTGGAAACTCACTTGTAGTGTATAAGATGAACTAGATGGACCCATACTTACCCAAACATGGATTAATAGGTTCTCCACATACTATGAGGACAAACATGAGTGAAACGGTCTCAATCCAAGGGAGGAACATCAAATGGACCAAATTTGGG
Organism: Microthlaspi erraticum; assembly: GCA_902728155.2. Lineage (NCBI taxonomy): Eukaryota > Viridiplantae > Streptophyta > Magnoliopsida > Brassicales > Brassicaceae > Microthlaspi > Microthlaspi erraticum. Next base: position 12,117 of record CACVBM020000334.1, on the reverse strand, counting down.
AACCGGAAGAGGTAAGGAGTCCGAAATGTACCTCTGTGCCTCCACATTGTGGAAACTCACTTGTAGTGTATAAGATGAACTAGATGGACCCATACTTACCCAAACATGGATTAATAGGTTCTACACATGACTATGAGGACAAACATGAGTGAAACGGTCTCAATCCAAGGGAGGAACATCAAATGGACCAAATTTGGGAACCGGAAGAGGTAAGGAGTCCGAAATGTACCTCTGTGACTCCACATTGTGGAAACTCACTTGTAGTGTATAAGATGAACTAGATGGACCCATACTTACCCAAACATGGATTAATAGGTTCTACACATGACTATGAGGACAAACATGAGTGAAACGGTCTCAATCCAAGGGAGGAACATCAAATGGACCAAATTTGGGAACCGGAAGAGGTAAGGAGTCCGAAATGTACCTCTGTGACTCCACATTGTGGAAACTCACTTGTAGTGTATAAGATGAACTAGATGGACCCATACTTACCCAAACATGGATTAATAGGTTCTCCACATTACTATGAGGACAAACATGAGTGAAACGGTCTCAATCCAAGGGAGGAACATCAAATGGACCAAATTTGGGAACCGGAAGAGGTAAGGAGTCCGAAATGTACCTCTGTGACTCCACATTGTGGAAACTCACTTGTAGTGTATAAGATGAACTAGATGGACCCATACTTACCCAAACATGGATTAATAGGTTCTCCACATGACTATGAGGACAAACATGAGTGAAACGGTCTCAATCCAAGGGAGGAACATCAAATGGACCAAATTTGGGAACCGGAAGAGGTAAGGAGTCCGAAATGTACCTCTGTGACTCCACATTGTGGAAACTCACTTGTAGTGTATAAGATGAACTAGATGGACCCATACTTACCCAAACATGGATTAATAGGTTCTCCACATGACTATGAGGACAAACATGAGTGAAACGGTCTCAATCCAAGGGAGGAACATCAAATGGACCAAATTTGGGAACCGGAAGAGGTAAGGAGTCCGAAATGTACCTCTGTGACTCCACATTGTGGAAACTCACTTGTAGTGTATAAGATGAACTAGATGGACCCATACTTACCCAAACATGGATTAATAGGTTCTACACATGACTATGAGGACAAACATGAGTGAAACGGTCTCAATCCAAGGGAGGAACATCAAATGGACCAAATTTGGGAACCGGAAGAGGTAAGGAGTCCGAAATGTACCTCTGTGACTCCACATTGTGGAAACTCACTTGTAGTGTATAAGATGAACTAGATGGACCCATACTTACCCAAACATGGATTAATAGGTTCTCCACATTACTATGAGGACAAACATGAGTGAAACGGTCTCAATCCAAGGGAGGAACATCAAATGGACCAAATTTGGGAACCGGAAGAGGTAAGGAGTCCGAAATGTACCTCTGTGACTCCACATTGTGGAAACTCACTTGTAGTGTATAAGATGAACTAGATGGACCCATACTTACCCAAACATGGATTAATAGGTTCTCCACATGACTATGAGGACAAACATGAGTGAAACGGTCTCAATCCAAGGGAGGAACATCAAATGGACCAAATTTGGGAACCGGAAGAGGTAAGGAGTCCGAAATGTACCTCTGTGACTCCACATTGTGGAAACTCACTTGTAGTGTATAAGATGAACTAGATGGACCCATACTTACCCAAACATGGATTAATAGGTTCTCCACATGACTATGAGGACAAACATGAGTGAAACGGTCTCAATCCAAGGGAGGAACATCAAATGGACCAAATTTGGGAACCGGAAGAGGTAAGGAGTCCGAAATGTACCTCTGTGACTCCACATTGTGGAAACTCACTTGTAGTGTATAAGATGAACTAGATGGACCCATACTTACCCAAACATGGATTAATAGGTTCTACACATGACTATGAGGACAAACATGAGTGAAACGGTCTCAATCCAAGGGAGGAACATCAAATGGACCAAATTTGGGAACCGGAAGAGGTAAGGAGTCCGAAATGTACCTCTGTGACTCCACATTGTGGAAACTCACTTGTAGTGTATAAGATGAACTAGATGGACCCATACTTACCCAAACATGGATTAATAGGTTCTACACATGACTATGAGGACAAACATGAGTGAAACGGTCTCAATCCAAGGGAGGAACATCAAATGGACCAAATTTGGGAACCGGAAGAGGTAAGGAGTCCGAAATGTACCTCTGTGACTCCACATTGTGGAAACTCACTTGTAGTGTATAAGATGAACTAGATGGACCCATACTTACCCAAACATGGATTAATAGGTTCTCCACATGACTATGAGGACAAACATGAGTGAAACGGTCTCAATCCAAGGGAGGAACATCAAATGGACCAAATTTGGGAACCGGAAGAGGTAAGGAGTCCGAAATGTACCTCTGTGACTCCACATTGTGGAAACTCACTTGTAGTGTATAAGATGAACTAGATGGACCCATACTTACCCAAACATGGATTAATAGGTTCTCCACATGACTATGAGGACAAACATGAGTGAAACGGTCTCAATCCAAGGGAGGAACATCAAATGGACCAAATTTGGGAACCGGAAGAGGTAAGGAGTCCGAAATGTACCTCTGTGACTCCACATTGTGGAAACTCACTTGTAGTGTATAAGATGAACTAGATGGACCCATACTTACCCAAACATGGATTAATAGGTTCTCCACATTACTATGAGGACAAACATGAGTGAAACGGTCTCAATCCAAGGGAGGAACATCAAATGGACCAAATTTGGGAACCGGAAGAGGTAAGGAGTCCGAAATGTACCTCTGTGACTCCACATTGTGGAAACTCACTTGTAGTGTATAAGATGAACTAGATGGACCCATACTTACCCAAACATGGATTAATAGGTTCTCCACATGACTATGAGGACAAACATGAGTGAAACGGTCTCAATCCAAGGGAGGAACATCAAATGGACCAAATTTGGGAACCGGAAGAGGTAAGGAGTCCGAAATGTACCTCTGTGACTCCACATTGTGGAAACTCACTTGTAGTGTATAAGATGAACTAGATGGACCCATACTTACCCAAACATGGATTAATAGGTTCTACACATGACTATGAGGACAAACATGAGTGAAACGGTCTCAATCCAAGGGAGGAACATCAAATGGACCAAATTTGGGAACCGGAAGAGGTAAGGAGTCCGAAATGTACCTCTGTGACTCCACATTGTGGAAACTCACTTGTAGTGTATAAGATGAACTAGATGGACCCATACTTACCCAAACATGGATTAATAGGTTCTCCACATGACTATGAGGACAAACATGAGTGAAACGGTCTCAATCCAAGGGAGGAACATCAAATGGACCAAATTTGGGAACCGGAAGAGGTAAGGAGTCCGAAATGTACCTCTGTGACTCCACATTGTGGAAACTCACTTGTAGTGTATAAGATGAACTAGATGGACCCATACTTACCCAAACATGGATTAATAGGTTCTCCACATTACTATGAGGACAAACATGAGTGAAACGGTCTCAATCCAAGGGAGGAACATCAAATGGACCAAATTTGGGAACCGGAAGAGGTAAGGAGTCCGAAATGTACCTCTGTGACTCCACATTGTGGAAACTCACTTGTAGTGTATAAGATGAACTAGATGGACCCATACTTACCCAAACATGGATTAATAGGTTCTCCACATACTATGAGGACAAACATGAGTGAAACGGTCTCAATCCAAGGGAGGAACATCAAATGGACCAAATTTGGGAACCGGAAGAGGTAAGGAGTCCGAAATGTACCTCTGTGACTCCACATTGTGGAAACTCACTTGTAGTGTATAAGATGAACTAGATGGACCCATACTTACCCAAACATGGATTAATAGGTTCTACACATGACTATGAGGACAAACATGAGTGAAACGGTCTCAATCCAAGGGAGGAACATCAAATGGACCAAATTTGGGAACCGGAAGAGGTAAGGAGTCCGAAATGTACCTCTGTGACTCCACATTGTGGAAACTCACTTGTAGTGTATAAGATGAACTAGATGGACCCATACTTACCCAAACATGGATTAATAGGTTCTACACATGACTATGAGGACAAACATGAGTGAAACGGTCTCAATCCAAGGGAGGAACATCAAATGGACCAAATTTGGGAACCGGAAGAGGTAAGGAGTCCGAAATGTACCTCTGTGACTCCACATTGTGGAAACTCACTTGTAGTGTATAAGATGAACTAGATGGACCCATACTTACCCAAACATGGATTAATAGGTTCTACACATGACTATGAGGACAAACATGAGTGAAACGGTCTCAATCCAAGGGAGGAACATCAAATGGACCAAATTTGGGAACCGGAAGAGGTAAGGAGTCCGAAATGTACCTCTGTGACTCCACATTGTGGAAACTCACTTGTAGTGTATAAGATGAACTAGATGGACCCATACTTACCCAAACATGGATTAATAGGTTCTACACATGACTATGAGGACAAACATGAGTGAAACGGTCTCAATCCAAGGGAGGAACATCAAATGGACCAAATTTGGGAACCGGAAGAGGTAAGGAGTCCGAAATGTACCTCTGTGACTCCACATTGTGGAAACTCACTTGTAGTGTATAAGATGAACTAGATGGACCCATACTTACCCAAACATGGATTAATAGGTTCTACACATGACTATGAGGACAAACATGAGTGAAACGGTCTCAATCCAAGGGAGGAACATCAAATGGACCAAATTTGGGAACCGGAAGAGGTAAGGAGTCCGAAATGTACCTCTGTGACTCCACATTGTGGAAACTCACTTGTAGTGTATAAGATGAACTAGATGGACCCATACTTACCCAAACATGGATTAATAGTTCTACACATGACTATGAGGACAAACATGAGTGAAACGGTCTCAATCCAAGGGAGGAACATCAAATGGACCAAATTTGGGAACCGGAAGAGGTAAGGAGTCCGAAATGTACCTCTGTGACTCCACATTGTGGAAACTCACTTGTAGTGTATAAGATGAACTAGATGGACCCATACTTACCCAAACATGGATTAATAGCTTCTACACATGACTATGAGGACAAACATGAGTGAAACGGTCTCAATCCAAGGGAGGAACATCAAATGGACCAAATTTGGGAACCGGAAGAGGTAAGGAGTCCGAAATGTACCTCTGTGACTCCACATTGTGGAAACTCACTTGTAGTGTATAAGATGAACTAGATGGACCCATACTTACCCAAACATGGATTAATAGGTTCTACACATGACTATGAGGACAAACATGAGTGAAACGGTCTCAATCCAAGGGAGGAACATCAAATGGACCAAATTTGGGAACCGGAAGAGGTAAGGAGTCCGAAATGTACCTCTGTGACTCCACATTGTGGAAACTCACTTGTAGTGTATAAGATGAACTAGATGGACCCATACTTACCCAAACATGGATTAATAGGTTCTACACATGACTATGAGGACAAACATGAGTGAAACGGTCTCAATCCAAGGGAGGAACATCAAATGGACCAAATTTGGGAACCGGAAGAGGTAAGGAGTCCGAAATGTACCTCTGTGACTCCACATTGTGGAAACTCACTTGTAGTGTATAAGATGAACTAGATGGACCCATACTTACCCAAACATGGATTAATAGGTTCTACACATGACTATGAGGACAAACATGAGTGAAACGGTCTCAATCCAAGGGAGGAACATCAAATGGACCAAATTTGGGAACCGGAAGAGGTAAGGAGTCCGAAATGTACCTCTGTGACTCCACATTGTGGAAACTCACTTGTAGTGTATAAGATGAACTAGATGGACCCATACTTACCCAAACATGGATTAATAGGTTCTACACATGACTATGAGGACAAACATGAGTGAAACGGTCTCAATCCAAGGGAGGAACATCAAATGGACCAAATTTGGGAACCGGAAGAGGTAAGGAGTCCGAAATGTACCTCTGTGACTCCACATTGTGGAAACTCACTTGTAGTGTATAAGATGAACTAGATGGACCCATACTTACCCAAACATGGATTAATAGGTTCTCCACATGACTATGAGGACAAACATGAGTGAAACGGTCTCAATCCAAGGGAGGAACATCAAATGGACCAAATTTGGGAACCGGAAGAGGTAAGGAGTCCGAAATGTACCTCTGTGACTCCACATTGTGGAAACTCACTTGTAGTGTATAAGATGAACTAGATGGACCCATACTTACCCAAACATGGATTAATAGGTTCTACACATGACTATGAGGACAAACATGAGTGAAACGGTCTCAATCCAAGGGAGGAACATCAAATGGACCAAATTTGGGAACCGGAAGAGGTAAGGAGTCCGAAATGTACCTCTGTGACTCCACATTGTGGAAACTCACTTGTAGTGTATAAGATGAACTAGATGGACCCATACTTACCCAAACATGGATTAATAGGTTCTACACATGACTATGAGGACAAACATGAGTGAAACGGTCTCAATCCAAGGGAGGAACATCAAATGGACCAAATTTGGGAACCGGAAGAGGTAAGGAGTCCGAAATGTACCTCTGTGACTCCACATTGTGGAAACTCACTTGTAGTGTATAAGATGAACTAGATGGACCCATACTTACCCAAACATGGATTAATAGGTTCTACACATGACTATGAGGACAAACATGAGTGAAACGGTCTCAATCCAAGGGAGGAACATCAAATGGACCAAATTTGGGAACCGGAAGAGGTAAGGAGTCCGAAATGTACCTCTGTGACTCCACATTGTGGAAACTCACTTGTAGTGTATAAGATGAACTAGATGGACCCATACTTACCCAAACATGGATTAATAGGTTCTACACATGACTATGAGGACAAACATGAGTGAAACGGTCTCAATCCAAGGGAGGAACATCAAATGGACCAAATTTGGGAACCGGAAGAGGTAAGGAGTCCGAAATGTACCTCTGTGACTCCACATTGTGGAAACTCACTTGTAGTGTATAAGATGAACTAGATGGACCCATACTTACCCAAACATGGATTAATAGTTCTACACATGACTATGAGGACAAACATGAGTGAAACGGTCTCAATCCAAGGGAGGAACATCAAATGGACCAAATTTGGGAACCGGAAGAGGTAAGGAGTCCGAAATGTACCTCTGTGACTCCACATTGTGGAAACTCACTTGTAGTGTATAAGATGAACTAGATGGACCCATACTTACCCAAACATGGATTAATAGGTTCTACACATGACTATGAGGACAAACATGAGTGAAACGGTCTCAATCCAAGGGAGGAACATCAAATGGACCAAATTTGGGAACCGGAAGAGGTAAGGAGTCCGAAATGTACCTCTGTGACTCCACATTGTGGAAACTCACTTGTAGTGTATAAGATGAACTAGATGGACCCATACTTACCCAAACATGGATTAATAGGTTCTACACATGACTATGAGGACAAACATGAGTGAAACGGTCTCAATCCAAGGGAGGAACATCAAATGGACCAAATTTGGGAACCGGAAGAGGTAAGGAGTCCGAAATGTACCTCTGTGACTCCACATTGTGGAAACTCACTTGTAGTGTATAAGATGAACTAGATGGACCCATACTTACCCAAACATGGATTAATAGGTTCTACACATGACTATGAGGACAAACATGAGTGAAACGGTCTCAATCCAAGGGAGGAACATCAAATGGACCAAATTTGGGAACCGGAAGAGGTAAGGAGTCCGAAATGTACCTCTGTGACTCCACATTGTGGAAACTCACTTGTAGTGTATAAGATGAACTAGATGGACCCATACTTACCCAAACATGGATTAATAGGTTCTACACATGACTATGAGGACAAACATGAGTGAAACGGTCTCAATCCAAGGGAGGAACATCAAATGGACCAAATTTGGGAACCGGAAGAGGTAAGGAGTCCGAAATGTACCTCTGTGACTCCACATTGTGGAAACTCACTTGTAGTGTATAAGATGAACTAGATGGACCCATACTTACCCAAACATGGATTAATAGGTTCTACACATGACTATGAGGACAAACATGAGTGAAACGGTCTCAATCCAAGGGAGGAACATCAAATGGACCAAATTTGGGAACCGGAAGAGGTAAGGAGTCCGAAATGTACCTCTGTGACTCCACATTGTGGAAACTCACTTGTAGTGTATAAGATGAACTAGATGGACCCATACTTACCCAAACATGGATTAATAGGTTCTACACATTACTATGAGGACAAACATGAGTGAAACGGTCTCAATCCAAGGGAGGAACATCAAATGGACCAAATTTGGGAACCGGAAGAGGTAAGGAGTCCGAAATGTACCTCTGTGACTCCACATTGTGGAAACTCACTTGTAGTGTATAAGATGAACTAGATGGACCCATACTTACCCAAACATGGATTAATAGGTTCTCCACATGACTATGAGGACAAACATGAGTGAAACGGTCTCAATCCAAGGGAGGAACATCAAATGGACCAAATTTGGGAACCGGAAGAGGTAAGGAGTCCGAAATGTACCTCTGTGACTCCACATTGTGGAAACTCACTTGTAGTGTATAAGATGAACTAGATGGACCCATACTTACCCAAACATGGATTAATAGGTTCTACACATGACTATGAGGACAAACATGAGTGAAACGGTCTCAATCCAAGGGAGGAACATCAAATGGACCAAATTTGGGAACCGGAAGAGGTAAGGAGTCCGAAATGTACCTCTGTGACTCCACATTGTGGAAACTCACTTGTAGTGTATAAGATGAACTAGATGGACCCATACTTACCCAAACATGGATTAATAGGTTCTACACATGACTATGAGGACAAACATGAGTGAAACGGTCTCAATCCAAGGGAGGAACATCAAATGGACCAAATTTGGGAACCGGAAGAGGTAAGGAGTCCGAAATGTACCTCTGTGACTCCACATTGTGGAAACTCACTTGTAGTGTATAAGATGAACTAGATGGACCCATACTTACCCAAACATGGATTAATAGTTCTACACATGACTATGAGGACAAACATGAGTGAAACGGTCTCAATCCAAGGGAGGAACATCAAATGGACCAAATTTGGGAACCGGAAGAGGTAAGGAGTCCGAAATGTACCTCTGTGACTCCACATTGTGGAAACTCACTTGTAGTGTATAAGATGAACTAGATGGACCCATACTTACCCAAACATGGATTAATAGGTTCTACACATGACTATGAGGACAAACATGAGTGAAACGGTCTCAATCCAAGGGAGGAACATCAAATGGACCAAATTTGGGAACCGGAAGAGGTAAGGAGTCCGAAATGTACCTCTGTGACTCCACATTGTGGAAACTCACTTGTAGTGTATAAGATGAACTAGATGGACCCATACTTACCCAAACATGGATTAATAGGTTCTACACATGACTATGAGGACAAACATGAGTGAAACGGTCTCAATCCAAGGGAGGAACATCAAATGGACCAAATTTGGGAACCGGAAGAGGTAAGGAGTCCGAAATGTACCTCTGTGACTCCACATTGTGGAAACTCACTTGTAGTGTATAAGATGAACTAGATGGACCCATACTTACCCAAACATGGATTAATAGGTTCTACACATGACTATGAGGACAAACATGAGTGAAACGGTCTCAATCCAAGGGAGGAACATCAAATGGACCAAATTTGGGAACCGGAAGAGGTAAGGAGTCCGAAATGTACCTCTGTGACTCCACATTGTGGAAACTCACTTGTAGTGTATAAGATGAACTAGATGGACCCATACTTACCCAAACATGGATTAATAGGTTCTACACATGACTATGAGGACAAACATGAGTGAAACGGTCTCAATCCAAGGGAGGAACATCAAATGGACCAAATTTGGGAACCGGAAGAGGTAAGGAGTCCGAAATGTACCTCTGTGACTCCACATTGTGGAAACTCACTTGTAGTGTATAAGATGAACTAGATGGACCCATACTTACCCAAACATGGATTAATAGGTTCTACACATGACTATGAGGACAAACATGAGTGAAACGGTCTCAATCCAAGGGAGGAACATCAAATGGACCAAATTTGGGAACCGGAAGAGGTAAGGAGTCCGAAATGTACCTCTGTGACTCCACATTGTGGAAACTCACTTGTAGTGTATAAGATGAACTAGATGGACCCATACTTACCCAAACATGGATTAATAGGTTCTACACATGACTATGAGGACAAACATGAGTGAAACGGTCTCAATCCAAGGGAGGAACATCAAATGGACCAAATTTGGGAACCGGAAGAGGTAAGGAGTCCGAAATGTACCTCTGTGACTCCACATTGTGGAAACTCACTTGTAGTGTATAAGATGAACTAGATGGACCCATACTTACCCAAACATGGATTAATAGGTTCTACACATGACTATGAGGACAAACATGAGTGAAACGGTCTCAATCCAAGGGAGGAACATCAAATGGACCAAATTTGGGAACCGGAAGAGGTAAGGAGTCCGAAATGTACCTCTGTGACTCCACATTGTGGAAACTCACTTGTAGTGTATAAGATGAACTAGATGGACCCATACTTACCCAAACATGGATTAATAGGTTCTACACATGACTATGAGGACAAACATGAGTGAAACGGTCTCAATCCAAGGGAGGAACATCAAATGGACCAAATTTGGGAACCGGAAGAGGTAAGGAGTCCGAAATGTACCTCTGTGACTCCACATTGTGGAAACTCACTTGTAGTGTATAAGATGAACTAGATGGACCCATACTTACCCAAACATGGATTAATAGGTTCTACACATGACTATGAGGACAAACATGAGTGAAACGGTCTCAATCCAAGGGAGGAACATCAAATGGACCAAATTTGGGAACCGGAAGAGGTAAGGAGTCCGAAATGTACCTCTGTGACTCCACATTGTGGAAACTCACTTGTAGTGTATAAGATGAACTAGATGGACCCATACTTACCCAAACATGGATTAATAGGTTCTACACATGACTATGAGGACAAACATGAGTGAAACGGTCTCAATCCAAGGGAGGAACATCAAATGGACCAAATTTGGGAACCGGAAGAGGTAAGGAGTCCGAAATGTACCTCTGTGACTCCACATTGTGGAAACTCACTTGTAGTGTATAAGATGAACTAGATGGACCCATACTTACCCAAACATGGATTAATAGGTTCTACACATGACTATGAGGACAAACATGAGTGAAACGGTCTCAATCCAAGGGAGGAACATCAAATGGACCAAATTTGGGAACCGGAAGAGGTAAGGAGTCCGAAATGTACCTCTGTGACTCCACATTGTGGAAACTCACTTGTAGTGTATAAGATGAACTAGATGGACCCATACTTACCCAAACATGGATTAATAGGTTCTACACATGACTATGAGGACAAACATGAGTGAAACGGTCTCAATCCAAGGGAGGAACATCAAATGGACCAAATTTGGGAACCGGAAGAGGTAAGGAGTCCGAAATGTACCTCTGTGACTCCACATTGTGGAAACTCACTTGTAGTGTATAAGATGAACTAGATGGACCCATACTTACCCAAACATGGATTAATAGGTTCTACACATGACTATGAGGACAAACATGAGTGAAACGGTCTCAATCCAAGGGAGGAACATCAAATGGACCAAATTTGGGAACCGGAAGAGGTAAGGAGTCCGAAATGTACCTCTGTGACTCCACATTGTGGAAACTCACTTGTAGTGTATAAGATGAACTAGATGGACCCATACTTACCCAAACATGGATTAATAGGTTCTACACATGACTATGAGGACAAACATGAGTGAAACGGTCTCAATCCAAGGGAGGAACATCAAATGGACCAAATTTGGGAACCGGAAGAGGTAAGGAGTCCGAAATGTACCTCTGTGACTCCACATTGTGGAAACTCACTTGTAGTGTATAAGATGAACTAGATGGACCCATACTTACCCAAACATGGATTAATAGGTTCTACACATGACTATGAGGACAAACATGAGTGAAACGGTCTCAATCCAAGGGAGGAACATCAAATGGACCAAATTTGGGAACCGGAAGAGGTAAGGAGTCCGAAATGTACCTCTGTGCCTCC